>JAXCLP010000067.1:629924-706980 GCA_035584035.1 Lepidocolaptes lacrymiger | reverse complement strand
TTTCTTTCTTTCTTTCTTTCTTTCTTTCTTTCTTTCTTTCTTTCTTTCTTTCTTTCTTTCTTTCTCCCTTTCTTTCTCCCTTTCTTTCTCCCTTTCTTTCTCCCTTTCTTTCTCCCTTTCTCTCTTTCTTTCTCTCTTTCTTTCTCTCTTTCTCTCTTTGTTTCTTTCTCTCTCTGCTTGGGAGTGAAAGAAAACATTTCAAACAGTTTTCCTTTGCCATCAGCAGCCAGTCAGTGCCACTTACAAGTAAGTTCCCATCTATCAGCACAAGTATTTGGGTTGCAAAGTTACGGTTTTGTTTAAATTAAATTAAAAAGAGGACGAACTGTAGAGGCATTTCTGCGGTGATGAACCAGCTTGCTTTGAAGGTTCAGGTGGCTCCGAGCTCTTTAAGACAGTTTTAAAGCGTTAACTTCACTTGAAAGACTTAATCTTACATGAAAAAGCCTGTGAGCTGGTGCAGAGCCGGGAGCGCTCCGGGTGCATCTCACCGCTCGCACACATCTCCCGGCATCTCATTATTTTTTATTGCTGTTTTTTCTTCTTTTCAGCGCTAAATGTATGCAAATGCTTTCCACTGTGCTTCTCTCTGAAGTGACACTGTTTGTGGGAGTGTTTGCAGCCCGGTGTGCCCGAGCAGCATTGCCGGGAGCCGCCTGCCGCCGGCCGGCCGCACTGCAATCCCTCCAGCTCCTGTGTCTGAGCCTCAAACCACCTTCCCCTCATCCGGCTCACAAGGCCTGGCAGGTGCAGAAAGGATCCCACCTGCAGAAAGGCTCCTTTCCTGCCTCCTTTTCTCCTTCAGGGAGGCAGAAGTCGTGGGCAACACGCTCTGTTCCTATTAAATGAGCCGGAAATCGAGTGTGAGGTTAAATCTCATCAACTTCTAAACTTTGCTGTCTGTACTTTTTGCTTCACATTTATAAAATCTAGAGCTCAATGTCACTGTTAACAGATCTACATTGAGCTCTTCATCTTAATTTTGCACCCAGTGGATTCACTCCCTGCTGGCTTTTCTGGCATCTTTTCCGTATCCATCTCCTGAGCCCTGAAAAGAGCCAAAAATGCATTCTCTGAGCTCTGCTCGTTTTGAATGCTCTGCTTGCAGATCTGGGGAGTTGCTATCAGCTTTCCCTGCTGCTGCAATTACTGAGTTTAATTAGTAGGAGTTTACTTGGGGTGAGAAGGTGAGGGAGAGCCATCCCCAAATGCTGAGGAGCTGGAGTGGTGGAGAAGGTGCACTTACAGTCACAGCTTGAGTGCCCAACCAACTCTGGGAGCTGAAAGTTTGAACATCTGGAGGGCTTTGGGTGGGCAGAGTGAAACAAGCTTGGCAGAGGTTCTGTCTGCTCCCAGCTCAAACCACCACTGGGCCAAAGAGGGAGGTGTGGGGCCAAGAAACCACAGGGAAGGGGTCAAAGCCTACCCATGCAGTGATACAGGCACCAGCCAACCTGCACAGCTCCCTCCATCCCCTGACTCTTTCCTGGGCTCTGAACCGGCCTCTCTGCCCTTCTTTTCCTGCTGGAAGGAGCCTTGGGGTCAGTATTTTACTGGCTCAGACAGAGCAGCCCTGTCTCTTGTTCTCCTGGGGGAGAGGTCACATTGTAGGGGGATGTTGGCAGCAAGGATGAAAGATGCCTGACACAAGGTGCCACTTGAGGCAATGCCCAAAATCTCCCCCAGCCCCTCTTTGCCTCTCCATAGGGCCATTCCATGGCAGCAGAGCTGGGCAGCCAAACTCAGCATGGTCCAACCACACTGGCACCTCTGTGTGGCACATGGGCCCAGGGAGGGGTGCAACCCAAACCCTACAGCATCCTGCCTGCCTCCCAGGTCCCCATCTGGTCCTCTGAGCTCTTCTCCCATCCAAAGTATGGAGAAATTGGATCACTTCAGGTACCAGTGAACATCAACCCATAGGCACTGGTAGCTTTCCAAGCAGTCCAGAGGTTTCCCCGCACCCTGGGGTGCTTCTCTTTTAAAGACACGTGAAGAGTCCCACACTTTGGCTGCAGATCTGAACTTTCCTGGATCTCAAAGCCAGAAAGGACCATAGATTATCCAGGCTGACTTCCTGTCTAACGCAGGCCATATGAGTCCATCCCCTTATTCCTGCACTGAGCCCAATCATTTCTGCTTGGCTATACATCTCTTCCAAAAAGGCATCCGGTCTTGATTTAAAGACTTCAAGAGATGGAGAATCCATCACTTCCCGTGGCAGCTTGTGCCAATGGTTATTTCTAATAAAGGAGGAAGCTGTTCAGAGCTGGGCTTATGTGTCAGAAGCCTCTGTGGGTAAAGAATGGCTCACAGGCTGCCTCTCCCCTAAAAGAAAAGCACAAAGCAGTCACTGAAGAAGGACCCCATGTCTGTTCTTTCCCACTGTTGCACTGGTGAGCCTTAAGTTGGTTTTTTCTCTACAACATCATCTTCTAGAGCCCATTGTGACTGTGCAAATGTTGCTTCAGCACATTCATTAGGAGCTGGTTATTTTTCTCAGAAACGACCCAGCACATCCTGCCAACAGACACATTTCACAAGAAATCCTCCATGGGAGCGTGTAGCTATCCTGGTCCTTCCAGCCTCCACAGGCTGCAAGAGAAGGAGATGTTCTGCAGAAACACCTCCATGGCTCCCACAGTCCCCAGGACATCCATGGCTCCCTCAAACTCTGTGACATCCATGGCTCCACCAATCTCTGTGACATCCATGGCTCCACCAATCTCTGTGACATCCATGGATCCCTCAAACTCTGTGACATCCATGGATCCACCAATCTCTGTGACATCTATGGATCCACCAATCTCTATGTCATCCATGGATCCCTCAATCTCTGTGACATCCATGGATCCACTATTCTCTATGACAT
Source organism: Lepidocolaptes lacrymiger (assembly GCA_035584035.1). Taxonomy (NCBI): domain Eukaryota; kingdom Metazoa; phylum Chordata; class Aves; order Passeriformes; family Dendrocolaptidae; genus Lepidocolaptes; species Lepidocolaptes lacrymiger. Next base: position 704,108 of record JAXCLP010000067.1, on the reverse strand, counting down.
CCATGGATCCCCAGTCTCTGTGACGTCCATGGATCCACCAATCTCTATGACATCCATGGCTCCCCCAATCTCCATGACATCCATGGATCCCCCAGGCTCTTTCCCCTCCTCCTGCCTCTAAGCCAAGGCATGGAGGAGCAGGGAAGACATCTGGACGGATATGTGGACACCTGTGTCTGCATCAGCCTTCCCAGGATTTTTGAGTTCCCATCCCTCAGCTCCAGAGCGAGACAGTCCCTGGCCATGGGCCAGCTGGCTGAGCCTTGGCTTGGACAGGCCAGGCAGCATGGGTGAGCTGGAGGAAGCTCTTGGGAGAGCTGATGACAACTAGGACTGTGCCTTGGAGTAGGACTTATGTCCATTCTATGCTACTGACTTGGACTCATCCTTGATTGCCATCAGAGCTGACAGGGGACTTGTTCTTGGGCAGATCCAGAGGACCAAAGCATGGCCCTGCTGACACCCCAAAGTGTCCTGCTATGGGCCAGACCTGTGAGTTATCCAAGTTTCTGTCTCAGTGCCATCAGAGTGTGCAAAACCAGATGTTCCTGCAAGCCACTGTTACTGAGTTATTTATATCCATGCAACATTTGATGTTTTCTGTTCCATTAAAGGGCTCCAGGTCCCCAAGACATTTTTCAGAGCAGTGAGGGGCACAGCAGCTCCTGGAACACCCCAGGCAGAGTCTCCACACCTGGAGGGAAGGATGGGAGTTGCTGCTGACAATTTAATGCACAGAGATAAAGATTTGTGTGTGTCTGGGAGGGCTGTCAAGACTCTTAGTGAGGAGATTTGGCACCCACTGAGCACCTGCATGAATCAACCTGAAACTGTGGGAACTCCCTTGTTCCAATGGATTCAACAACTGGATGAGGATTCCCAGCATTGCAACTGAGCTTGACTGATAATCCATCTGGCAAAAAGAGTTGGACAAGATCTGAGCCAAACCCAGAGATATTTTTAACCCTTGCAATATATCTGGCACTGGCTGGTGGGGACAGAGCTGCCCTCAAATCTCAGCTCTCTTAGATCTTCCAAAATCAGATGAGAGAGCTCTCCAGGATGAAGGAAAATGTCTCATGTGGTCTCAGTTCCTCAGCGGATTGACACAGCCCCCTAGCCCAGACACCACAGGCAGGGTAAAATGCAGCCTCCAAATCCATCTGGGGAGTTTGTTGTTTGATAACCACATCCTACGAAAGGGACAGGGCTGCTGCAGAAATGGGGCTGTGGGAGGAGTGGGACTTCCACAGCCCTTCTTCTCCCCAGACAAACGGACCCAATTTCTCCCTCTGCTTATCAGAGTTTCCTCCCAGTCCAAAAGCATCTGAAACAACAAGGGATTTTTCAAAGCAGCAGGTTTGGCATCGGAATAAATGCTATTTTTCCAAGCTGCCACAAGGTGCCAGCATTTCAGAGTGTTCCCGAACCGGGAGCAGGCGGAGGATGCTCAGCGGGGAGAGGACCTGCGGCGTGGGCTGAGCCCCGCTCTGCTCCATCTGATCCCCCTAAGGACATCACAGAGCTCCTCTATCTCCCCATGAGTTCTGTTTGTTGAGGGGCAAGGATGGGGAAGGTGGAGGAAAGCATCTTTGTGGGAGGTGGAGGAACACAACTTGATGAGGAGGAAAACATCTTCGTAGAGACGAGGAGGAGAACACCTTCATGGGAGATGGAGGAAAGCATCTTCCTGAGGAGGAGGAGGAGGAGGAAAGCAACTCCATGAAGAGGTGGAAATTGTCCTTGCCTGGGCTCCAGGTATCTGGTTCACCGGCTTTGGGGCTGCATCGTGGTGATCAGCCCATCCCTCCCTGTCTGAGGCACATCCAGGTGTTCACTCAGGCAGGGATGCTCCCTGTGCCCGTGAGGACCACGGTTCCTCCAGCTGGGCTGGGCTGGCTCCTTCCAAGCTCAAAGGGAACATCCTCCTCCTCCAAGAACCTGCAAGTGCCTGTGCTGGCTCTCTGTCAGCATCCACTGGCACTTGCAGTGGTTTTCCCTCTGACTTCCCCAAACTGAGAGAGGAAAATGAAGCAGTTCTGCATTTTCTCATATCACTTATCTCAGCTGGCAGGGGACGTTCCCCTGGCAGCTCTGCAGAGCTCACAGCTCTTTCAGTTCTGTTTGTGCCCCGTCTGACCCATCACCCTCCAACCTGAGCCCTCTGGCAGGTCCCAGCAGGAGAAGAATGACTTTGTGGATCCAATCCTCCTTCAGGAGTCGCTGGCCTGGGGCACACGAGACTCCTGGATGACTCTTAAATCTTACAGTGCCACCAAGAAAGAGCAGTTTATGGGGTTTTACAGCCTAGTTGAGGTTTCTTCCTCTTGTGGAAAGACACACAAGAAATACAACTTCTCCACCAGGCTGATAACCTTCTGACCCGCCACGAGTGCAGTGGTGGTGCCCTGCAAGCCTTTGGTAATTCCTCTAATCCCTCCTACATCCCAATCCCCAGATAGGCACTGACACTCAGTCCATCCCTTCTACAGGGAGCTGAGCCACCTGGGAGATGGATTGCAGCCACCTGCCAGGACAGCTGAAACCCTCAGTGGCTCCATCCTCCTCCTGTAACTCCTTCAAAGCACCATCCACAGTGGTTGATGAGCTGGGAGACACCCCCTTGGCATCCCTCAGCTCTCTGGATTAAGATCCAACAGCCCCATTTGACTCCCCCTCCCTCCTCTATCCACTACCCTGGAGATGGGGAGATGGAGAACTAACACACTTGTTTCTATAAAGATGTATTTCTTCCCCTTCTGGCTCGCTTCATGGGTCTTCTTTCCCACAGAGAAGGACAAGGAAGATAATTGAAGTCGATGGGCAATATGGTAAAAACACAAATCCCTTTTTGGTTTGAGGTAAGACAGAGCAGCCAGCTGGGTTGGAGCTTTATTGCTCAGACCACAGCACGGGAGGACAATTTGCCTTGGGAATATGCCTTTGCAATCATGAAATTCCTCACCTCACTGCAGCAAATCAGTATTGATGTCAGCAGAGCAACCTCAATTTTCACAGCCCAAAGCCCAGGCCAAGGACTTTTTGTACCTTGCCATGATTTTTTACACTTTCCAGTCTTCCAGCTCTCCGTGACTGCGCAGAGGTGTCGGATAAATTTCCTGTTTCACTTGTGGAGCAGCGAGCCGTGGTTTTATCAGGGAGTATCTGGGGAGGCAGACACTGCTCGCAGCCAGGGCTGTGGCTGTGAAGGAGAGCAGGGCTGGGAGGGAATGCCTTCCCTGCCCTCTGCAGACCGGGGTTCAAACCACAGGGGCAGCGCTGCCTCCTGGGCTCGCTTGTGACACACGGGGGATGCTCCCAAATGCAGCTTGGCCACGACCCTGCACTGCTTTTTTTCCACACACACACATTTAAAAGCTCAAGAGTGGAAAAACAAATGCTTCCCCTTACGCCCCTCATTTATTTTTGTTAAAAGAGCAGGTTATCTCTTTTCTCTAAATGAACTATTGATTTGTAGCTTCCTAACAATATTTCCATTCTGCGGTCGAGGCGAGTCTGTGAAATCTTTGCACTCAGAAAATGAAGTGGTATTTCATCATTACCTTTCTTCAGGGAAAACTTCCAGCCAGAACTTTCCTACGTGGCACTTGGAGCCTGTTGGAGAGGAGCTTTCCCCAGGTCATGGAGCGGAGCCTACCAAAGCCAAACCTCAGACTTAACCCTGCTGATTATTCGTCTCCTTCTGTGCCATGTCTCAAACCCAGGTTTCCTGGCACTGGGAAATACTGGAAGTTGCCCAGTGTAACTGAGGTCATAGCAGGGGAGCCAGGGCATGGCATGTTGTTACAGGGTGCCACCAGGCACCAGCAGAACAGCAGCAAGGATACCAAAACATCTGGATTGTGCAGTTAAAAGATGTGACAGGGACATTGCTGCTCCCTTCCCTGCTGCTTCGTCACTAACACAACACAGAAGAGCCTACAAAACAAACATGCTGCTGCCAGATGTTTAGAACATCTGCTCAGACCAATAAAGCAAAAACAACAACAAAAAATAACTGTGAAAAGAAAGGGAGAGAAGGCACATCTGTGGCTCCTGCAGGGTGCAGTTTCTGCCTGGTGGGACGTGATGGGACATTCCACCAAAGCCTCCTGGCATGTTGACAGCACAGGTAGGGGAACATCCCTGCTCCCAGGGAACAGCCCTCACCTTCCCAGTCTGTGAAAGCCAAGGGAATATGGACACCCACCTCCCAGGGGTAACCCCATGGATTTCTGTGTCCTTCCTGCTGCCTGCGTGTCTCTGCTGGACTCTCATTCCTGCTCCACGTGCACATGACATAATCCTGCCTCTATTTATAGCATCCCTGGGTGGTAAGGAAGTGTTCTCATTCCCCGTCTGCAAAGTCATCCCAGAGTGCAAACAGGCCCTGGGACAGGCTGTGGTCAGTGCTCTGCAGCTCCTCAGATGGAATTTGGGAAGTCCCCAAGGAGCAGGGCACTGCTGGTGGCTCCTGGAGCAGCACCTCACCCAGGATCACCCCAAAAGAGCACGTGGGAATGGAAACCCAGGAGCCTCAAGCCAAGAGTTAAGTCCTGACTGGGATGGTCTGAGCACCAGCCAGTGCCATGGGGTGTCCCTGGGAATGCCCTGGCAGGCCTGACAAGGGCACTGTCCCTTTTGGGGGCAGGAGGACAGGGCCCCACACAAAGGGGAGCTCATTGGGTTATGCCAGTGCCCCACAGCTGGTGCAATCCCCCGTGGGCACACCCTGCTCTGGCTTTGTGCTCTGGGTCACCCTGGCTGGACCAAAGTGGGGCCAGTTCTCAGTTTTTTGCACTTCCTACATTGTTTTAAAGTCATTGGTTTCTGCTCAGACCCTGGTGTAAATCCAGGCGTAAACTCATGTGAAAACACCCATCTTCTCCCTAGCCAGACTTTGCAAATCTATGCCAGGTCCATGGACATTAGACCCCAACCTGACCCAACCTCCACATGCTCACAGCACCCCTGGGCACCCAGTGGGCCTCATTCTGCTTCCAGTTTCCATGTCAGGGGGTGTGGTTGGTTAAAGAAAGCCCAGTAACCACAGCTGACAGGTTGTGACTGGGTCATAGAACCATGGAATCATAGAATCATGAAATCATAGAACCATGGAATCACTGAATCATGGAATCATTGAATCATGGAATCATAGAACTATGGAATCATTGAACCATGGAATCATAGAATCATGAAACCATAGAATGATGGAATCATTGAATCATGGAGTCATTGAATCATGGAGTCATAGAACCATGGAATGATTGAGTCATGGAATCATTGAGTCATAGTATCAAGGACTCTACTGTTGGAAGGGACCTCTAATTCTTCGGAGGGTCTGGATCACCTTGCATATCATTCATATCTTGGTTGAGCCTTCAGATCTGCTCATCTGAGCAGGATATTTTGTCTTACCTGGTCTGAGCTTTGCTACAGCTGGGCCTTGAACTCAGCCTCAAAGCAGCTGCTCCTAAGAAAGTGACCCCCATTCCACTCCTCCTGGCTGGGGACAGGGATCCCTGGAGCAAAGCCAGGGGACAGAGTGTCACAAGAGGGCACTTGCACCTCCCACACACTGCTGTGCTGGGTTTTACATATGTAAATATATATGTTTATATATATATATATAAAGTCTGAAGTCAGAAGCAATGAATCATTAGGCAGAGGTGGAGCTCTGGTTTGGTGACAGGACCTGCCTTCCAAGCAGCTCTCCTGGAGAGACTGGAACCAAGAGTGCAAAGAAAACATCTCTGATGGGAAGCGAGGCCAGTGGGTCGTGAGTGACGTGTCCCAGGAGGGAGCAGAGCCAGAGGCTGCAGAGGTGACCTCAGTGGGCATTGGAAAGGCAAGAGCAGTGCTGCTTCCAACTTAAATAAAGGCAGATATTCCACTCAGTGCCGTTCCACCAGCCTCTCTGGAGCCTGCCCATGCTCACTGCTGCACAGCCATTTGAAAAAGCCCAGGCAGAAATGCAGAGGTTGCTCCACACCAGCAAACCTGAGGTGAGCTCTCCCTGCTGTCGTTGAATTCCCCTGGAGCAAGGAGTTAAGTAAAATAAAGGAGGGATATTAGAGTTTCAGTGCTCAGGGAGCAGAAACTGGCTGCTTTGGACAAATAGCAGCTCTTTCTCTGGGTGGTGCTGTCCCATCCTGCCCAGCATGGAAAGCTCTAGCATCCTTGTCCTCGTCCTTGCCAAGGCTGCTCATCTGAGGTTGCCCAGCCAAGTGGAAAATACCATGGGGTGCATCTTTCCTTGGCACTCTTGGGATGCATCAGGGCAGGGAATAATCTCAAGCTTTGAAACTGGGAATGTCTCTGTGCCGTGTGAAACAGCCATGAGTGAGAGGAGGAGCCTGACTAAAGCAGAGAACAGTCTTGGCCTCAGTGAAAATGCTTGCTGGTATTTCCACGTGCCACCAAATGCACCACCTTTGTCTGGGGGACCTTGTATTTTTTTCAGTATGAAGATAAACCTAAGTAATTGTAGAAGAACTGGCTGTACCTCTGTGCAGGATGAGGATTTCTCTCAAGCTGGAATGATTGTCATCAGCTTGGGAGGTGATCTGAATTTCACAGATCAAAAGTGCATCCATGGGCTGGGGAAACTTAGAAAGAAGTGAGCTGGGATCCATTCCACTTGTACACTGGGAAATAGGGGATTTTGAAGCTTCAGTTTTGCAGGAGCGACACTTTTTCCCTAAGCATTTCTGTTTCAACTGGTGCAATCACTTGAGGCAACTCATCTGGAAGCTACAGCGATTTTCGTGATGAAAATGGGGAATGAGGGCACCCAGACTCCCAAAGGATCCCTCTCTGAACTGGCCAGCAATCACAGCACTGAGCACAAGGGACCTTTTAGTGTCAGAGCCACTTCACAGGCACACACAGCGTTTGTGGTGCAAGTCACTGCACACTGGTGGTGGCACCCACTCCTGCCTGGGTCTGTGCCAGCCTCTCACAGGGGAAAAGGTCTGGTTGTTGCTTCCATAGTAATAGTAACAAGATGTTTCATGTAAAATAACAAGAATAATTCACCCTCCTGCAGCTCCTCCTCTTGTGATGCGACCCTGTGCCCAGAGCAGCGTTGGTGCTGGGCAAGGAGATGTTTGGCATGGCAAGGGTTTGAGAGTCAGGCTCCTTTCTCAGGTGTTCAGGAGACACACAGAGCTGGAAGCTCCCATAAACACTGCAGCAAACCCTCAGAGGCTTTGATTTCCTTCCAGGACAAAATCTGGGGCATTGCTTTGGAGAGAATGGAAAGAGGTGGGAGGCAGGAGGGGCTGGTTTCCTCTGCAAACCCATTAATCTGCACAGGGGCTGGAGAGGGACAATCCCCACGGTGCTGCACGGGCTGCCCATGAGACATTCCATGCTGGTAAATGTGGATCTCCACCCTGGGTGACATCAGGGCTGTCCCCAGAACTCCCAGGCAGATAGAGCCTGGGCAGGGCGCCCATACACCCTGCCCTGCCCTGCCTGCAGCTCAACCCTCACCCTTCATCCCAACACTTGATAATGAAGATGTATTAGGAACAAACCACAGTTGGCAAATCATTGTATTTATGGTAGCAGTGCCTTAATCTTTCAGCTTTCAGACCCAAAAACAGAGTTTCCTGACAGCTCATTGTATCATGGTCCCATTAAACTCAACAGCAACATCCCAATGAGAGCAGGACAGGGAACAGCCCCAGCAGAGGCAACTCCACCAACTAGAGCAAAAAATGTACTCTCTGATTCATTCGTGGGTTTGAAGCTTTGACTGTTCCAGCTAAAGAAAAAGAAAGGGGAAAGGGATCATGAAAACAGGAATATTTATTTTGAAAAGAATTGAAACACCTAAATACTGAGCTTTTGCGCTGTTTGAAATAGAATCAAACATCTCTAACCAAATGGTTCTCAGGATGGAAATAAAAATATAAGCTTTAGGCAACTACCAACCCAGGACATTTCAAATTTGAAAACACTCAGAAGAAAGTCTGAATTTGAGAGATATTTGTGAAGTATTTTGGAGTTGCAGAGGAGTGAGAGGGCTCCTGATGAGAAGAGGCTTGAGCCATCTCCCCACTCATCTATCTGCTTTAACTCCTCTCTCTCCTCCCTCTCCTTGCCTCCAACCAAACATCTTATACAGGCTGGATGTCCCAAACATATTAAATTTCTACAGATTTTGCAGAAATCAGCAGCTGGGTGCAGGGGAGAGACCCAGCTCAGCTCCCACCAAAGAGGAGGATGTGATGATGCCTCCTGCTTGGCTCAGCAGCACCAGCCCAACCCTGGCCTGTTGGAGAGGACACAGAAGGAGGAATGGGATGAGCTGGGGCACAAGGATGACAAGGACACTGAGGGAGGAATGGGATGAGCTGGGGCACAAGGAACACAAGGACACAGAGGGAGGAATGGGATGAGCTGGGGCACAAGGAACATAAGCCCACAGGAGAACTGGCTTTCTTCATTTTGCTGTCTGCAGAACATCTTGTAACAGAGAAAGAATTAACAAAACAAAAAAGGAATTGCCATGCAATGCTGTTTTATCCTGCTCCACGACACACCTTGTACCCTCTCCTGAAGCACCTTCCTCTGGGTGCTGGGGTGGAGAGGACCATGGCAAGGCTGCAGCCCTGAGCTGGACATCCCCTGTGGTTTGGATGCCTCTTTGACCCTCAGTCCAGGGCTGGCCCACTCCTCCTGCTCCCATATCCTGGTACTCATCACTCTCTTACGTTCTGCTCCTCTGTTTCTGTTTATTTGTCCTCGATTGTGTCATTGTCTCGACCAGGAACTTGGGAAGCTCCTTGGAACTCTGGCTTGTGCTGTCCTGCCATCTGGCTGCTCTGGTGATTACAGTACCAAACAAAACCCAAACATTACAAAAGAGGCCTGAGGAAGGTTCCTTTTCATGGAGAGGATAATACATGGGAAATGGGAGAGAGCCTGTCTCGTGCCAAGCTGGGGAGGAATCATGACCAGGGCTCTTCAGACAAGTGGAAACACCTGAGGGTTTTGTGTCTCAAAACTCTCCATGATCAGGGATGGGGAAACTGAGGCACAGGGTCATTCCTTGGGTCTGTGGCAGAGCTAAATGTCCTGATCCCAGGAAGGGCCTCCATCCTGCAGCCCAGGAAAGGCAGCTCTGGGATCAAAGAATCTTCTTCCACATCTTTTGGGTGTTGACTCTTGAGGACAGAGGCAGCCACGCTGCTCCTCTTGGAGGGATCATGCTTGGAACTGGCCAGTGAAAAATGGGTTGTGGCTCAAATGAAGCGATCTTATCTTCGGCCTCCTTTCCTCCCCCTGAGGGGAAAATGAATGGCCATGGCTCAGCTTCCATTTCCCTGGGTGGTTCCGGGTGGATGGGCACTATGAATCAAAGTGTCCAGCAGGAGCCAGGAAATGGGCTGGGATGGAGAACAGGAGCTGAAACCTCTCCACCACCGAGGTCCAGGCCAGGAGAAACCCCAGAAGACTTTCCCTGCCTTCAGCTAGGGACACACAGTGGTATTTTAGCAGCTCTCCAGCCCCTCAGAGTTCCAGCCTGTGTTTTTTTGGTGGCTCAGCCGTAAAATCGGGGAGTTTGCAGCTGCCATCTGTTTTCCTTGCTCTTCTACTTCAGTGGCTATGGGTAAACAAGAGCAAGATGAAGGATTTTCCTGAGGGAGGTCAAAGATGGTGTGGAGAGGAGAGGAGATGTGATGGAGCAGAGAAGGAGATGTGATGGAGTAGAGAATCCACACGGATTGAGCTGAAAATCCTAAATAAACTCAACCCATCCTAAAGTAAACTCCTCTGAGACTTCAGCCACTCCTCACGTGTGAGACCTGCACGCAGTTTCTCTGGGAAAGGATGGATGAAAGGAGGCTCTGCTGGTTTGCTCCATCCTTTCCCAGCCCAAGTCAGCCTTGACACAAGGCAGCTCTGTGCCCTCAGCATCCCTTGCTATCTCCAGCCTTGCACAGCCCTCGTTGCCATGGCTCTGGCCAGAGTTATCTGCACACTGACTTTGGTAATGCAGCCAGCCCATTATCTCCAGCTTGCAGATGGGGAACCAAAACACATTAAAAATGAAGGACAGGCCTGTGAAACACACTCTTAAAATTGCGTGTGACAAAGCACATCAGTTCTTAACTCCCACAGCCATTCCCTGGGGCCAGAGAGTTCCATGAGTCCCACCAGGAGCTGTTTCCTTTTAGAGGTACAGACTTTTCTTTGCAGTCCATTTGCTGCAAGTCGAGGAGCAGCCACTTGGTCAGCAGTTCAATCAGCAGCCCATATTCCTCTTTCAGCTCCTGGAGCTTCATCAGAGCCTCTCTGATCCCAGGAAATGAGTTTTCCAAATGAAGCATGCCTGGTTCACTGAGAAAGAAAGCATCGATGACCTGCCCAATTTCTTCTTTATTCCCTGTTTCCTTAAAATGGATGAGGCACCGGAGCAATCTGGTTTAGAGAAGGTGTCCCTGCCCACAGCAGGGAGTTGGACCAAGATGGACTTTAATGCCCCTTCCAACCCAAACCATTCTGGGATTTGGTGATTCCATGATAATTTCTCCCTGTTTCCTGTGTTTGTTCCCAAAGACAACTCTTTAGGGGCAACTGGTCTGAAAGGTGGGTAAAAATGTGGGTGTTTCCTGTACCCTAGAGCAGCCTGGATCTGAAGTGTGCCCAGACAGGAGGATCAGCCCCGCAGATTGCCCTGTGTTGGTGGCATCCCTGCTCCATCCCAGCTCCTCAAGGAATGCATATCTATATCTCCAAAGTGACCCCAAAAGAAGGCCTGAATCTTGCACCCAGGGGAGACAACAGCGGGTTTTATTCAGCACCATCAGGAGATCAATTCATAAATTTACATATCACTTCCCATGCAGGGATCACAAAGTGCCTTTATCATTCCCTTCCAACCTGAGCTGCCTCAGGCCCTGAGTCATTATCTGATCCATGGAAGGTGGGATATCTCAGTACCTCAGAGATCAAAAGGAAACTCTGCACGGGTCAGAGAGAAGCATTTTGGGGCTGCTGGATCTGCTGTCTCTGAGCAGATTTCTCTGCCCACAGGAGTGTTTTGTCACTGTGACCCAAACCTGGGAGCTCTGCTGCAACCCTGAGGTGACACAGCTGAAGGGACTGTCCCTGCCTCACACAGGGATGGGTATAAAAGTGTTGGTATCCACAGAGCTCCCCAGTTTTCCTCCACCCCAGGAGTATTCCTGTACCCCCCAGCACAGGCAGAGCTGCTCCAGCTCTTCAATAAAACACGAGCCAGGTCAGCAGCACCTGGAGAGGTCCAATTTTGGGGCTTTATAACCACCCCAGCACTGCAATGTTGGGATCTCACCCTGCACAGGCATCAGCAGAGCTGTGCTTAGCAAAGCCTGCAGTTAGTCCTGACCTCCTCCTGATCTGGGAAGTGAAATAAGTTATTTCTGCTGACACGAGTTGGAGCTGCTGTGGACAAGTGACAATAAGTCATCCAGCTCTGCAGGGACATGGAATACAAAGCACTTCTCATGCACACAACGTGACAGATACCAGGGACAGAGATTTCCCACCACTCCAGTTGGAGCACTGGGTGTAAGCATGGTCACACTGGGATATTTTACTGGGTTAGTGATGAAGTCCCACCATTAGCACGGTGGCTCAGCAGATCTTCTCTGCGTGGCCACAGCCTGGAGTCCTTCCCCACACCTTGAGCAACTGGGGGTCACTCCAGCAAACCTCGGAGTGCCTGGAGGGAGCTGCTCATCTGAGGGCTCTGCTGAGGAAATGCCACCTCCCCTTTGGGAACGGAGTGATGTTTAGGAACAGGATGACAGGGGCAGGGGGTTTACAAGTGCCTGTTGCACTGGGACCTTCACTGAACTTCCTTCATCAATCTCCATCAACCCTCCCTTTCATACACCCTGATTTGGGCTCTTAAACAGCTCCCTTCCTCTTTTTCCTCCCCTCTCTCGTTGCCCCCCGACACACACAGGCACATTTCCTTTTCCTTAAGCAAACAATTTTCAGATTTAAAAGTGAACTCTGGGTGCAGGTTGGAAAAAGACAATGTGGCCTGGCTCCTTATCTGCTGCTATCTGCTGCTGCTTGTACTCACAACAGGCTGCGAGCCTAGATTGGGTTTACAGGAGATTTCAAGTGTTTATGAGCCACAGGAGGGAGAGAGAGGAAGGGAAATCTGGTAGGGGAGATAAGTCCAGGAAATAGGGCAAGTGACTGAAGCAGAGTCAACAAGCTGAACGAGCAACCGGACACCTTTCAAGAGCCAAGGATGTGACTCAGTGTCACGACTTCAGGTCTTAGTGGGGATTCGCCTCTAATGGTCCAGGGGGAGGTCGTGCTCGGCATGGAAAAGGGAAACATCTTGATCTCTTTACAGACTTGGAATATTTTCCAAGTTAGGAGCCCAAATTTAAGCTCCTCAAGCCGTAGGCAGGCTCCTAAAATAAACTGCTTGGTTTTCAAGGATTGTGGAGCACATGCTGGTTCCAACACGGGTCACTCGATCACACCAAGGGCTTTATAACGTGCTGTGTAAATCTAGAAGCTCTCTGGGGCCCGGAGCATCATCTGGTCTTTGTTCCTGTGCCACCCAGAGCAGCGTGGCTTAGGACCAACAGGATGAGGTAGTAGCTGTTCACATGGGCATGGGGATACTTTTGTAATCACTGGGATATTTTTATAATCACCTTTTATCCCCATGTGCGCAAGGTTTTTGATGGTAACTGGAAAAGCATGTAGGCTTCATCTGTAATGGATTTGAAGGACAAAAATATCTGGGCTGGCTGTATCTGAGAACAGTAATTCACCTTGTTCTAGGCAGCTCAAAAGCTGTCTCTGAGCATGGCAGTGGAATGAAAAGGTGAGGTTGCATGCTCTTCCTCTGGAAGACCAGCTGGATGAAGTTTTCATGCTCTGATGGTTGTTCCTAAGCAGGAAAAATTTGCAAGCCACGTTCTTTAGGGCGGATGGTCTGGTTTTACCTTAAATTCTGTAATTTATGACATGCCTTTCATATCTTAGCTACTGAGTATAAAGAGAGCCTTATGGAGACCAGAGTGACACTGATTTCCAACAGCCATCAGCTGCAGAACCCTGGACCACCCCCTATTCTGTGCTGATTTAGTGCTGATTTTACTGAGTTAACAATATTCTCATTTGGTTGGTTGATTGGGAGTTTTTCTCATGGGTTGGTCCAGCCTTTCCTTTGGGGTCACTTATTCCATAATTAACTTGCTCCAGCACCCTCAGTTTTGCCCTCCTTGTTGCCACAGTCCTGACACACATCCAGGCTCAGCTGTGAGCTCCAGCATGCCAGGATTCCTGTGCTCAGGCCACTGGGGATAACCAGTGCTCCAGGCAGTGCCCCTGGTCCAGGCATTCGTGGAATCATGGAATGGGTTGGGATGGAGGGACCTTAAAGGTCATCTCATTCCACTCCCTGCCATGGACAGGGATTCCAGGCTGTTCCTCAAGGGCTTCCCATCACTGGCACCAAAGGACACCAAGCCTTCCCTCCTCCTTCACACAGATTCCTCTTTCACCCCCACAGCTTTCCCTGTGAATCCACTTCAAATCCCAGTTTCATCCCCTCCACACTTCAGTTGTCTGGGGGCAATGAAAGGGGTTGGAACAAGATGAGCTTTAAGGTCCCTTCCAACCCAAACAATTCTAGGATTCTCCAAAGCCTTCACTCCTCCCACCTCCTTTCCTTGCATAGAGAACAATTCCTTCTTGTCCCAGCCAAATTCCTTGGCCCAAAACCCCTGATCAACCCTGGGCTCAGCCTTTTCTGTTGTCTCTACTCCAGTGGGGATGTCCTGGAGGCTCAGCCAGCAAACAGGGCTATGCCCTGACCCTGAGCCACTCCGTGACACAGCCAATGCTCACTCCATACTATTAACCAGGGAGGCTTCCCAAATCATTGCTCCTGTCCATATGGGAACAGTTATGCTCCCATAAAGCCCCTTTCCATGGAAAGGCTGCTCCAGGAGGGCACTGAAACACTTTAATTTGAGTGGTACAGCCCGAGCTGTCTGGTGACAGTGCGTGGACAAGGCCCAGGGGATAAGAGCCCTTCAAGGGAAAGCCCTTTGTGGAAAGGGCTGTAAAACACCATTTTACTGGGTTGTTCTAAATTTCCTCTTTGTTTTATGGTCCATCTAATTCTAAGGGAAACCTTCTTGGCGGAGAAATGGAATGGGAAACATCCTACCATGTCAAAACACATGGAAGTTCAGCAAGCTCCTGTTTTAGCCATTTATTTCTCTTAATTTCACTTTGGGGTTGGGTGTTATTTTTAATTATTTTCCTTCATCCAGCTGTTTATGTGGCTTTTGGTGGAGCTGCCTTTCTTCTTGCTCTCTTACCTCCTGCTCAGCTGCTCTACCATCCACAGTGGATCAAACACAAGGTGAGATGTTTTCAAGGAATTCACCTCTGGAAAGGAAAAATGGATGTGTTCGCTTTGCTGGTTGGTTTTCTGTGGAAAGCAGAGCAGGTGGAGCCCCTTTAGAGCTCCAAAAGTGTCCTCAGGGGCTGACTGGTCTCTCGTGAGCAGCAGCTCCTCCAGGAGATCGAGGCCAGGATGGCCAGGGAGGCTCCAGGGGACCATCAGGACAAGAATTTAGGGGTTTGCTTATTAGGAAAAAATTGGAAACAAGCAATTTCAGAGCAAGCAGATGCAGAGGGAATGGGCTGTGGAGCTGGGCTGTACAAGGAGGGGCAGCTGTGCCAGGCAAGGGCATCCTTGAGTTTTAAATAAAAAAAAAAACAAAACAAAGAAAAATACTTAAATCTTCTAGAAGAGTTGCTTCATGCAAACTTCACTCAAAAGCAAAGCAACAGCGAATCTTGAGGCAGATTTGGGATCACAGCTGCTTCTCTTTTCTAAAGAGGCAAAACTCTGCCAGAGGAAGAGGCAGCTTTTCATTTCTTTTACTTCTTTTCTTCTGTTTTTCTAGTCAGCATCAGCTGGGCAGGCCAGTGAAAGGGAGTGAAGGGGGATCATTTGGGGTGGTAAATATTGGTTTGTTTAGTCAAAGGGGCACAGCTGACAAATGGCAGGAAAAAGGTGTGGAAGAGGAATCCTGCCTTTAAGAGAGAGGGGAAAGAGGAGTGAGTCAGAGGGATTTGGGAGGGAGGTGCCAAGTGGCCCCCTCAGGGCTCCTTTCCCTGTCCCCTCCCTCTGCCAAGGGCAGCAAGGTGCCCTCAGCACAGACCCTGCATCCCTCAGGGACCCTCACAGTGCAGACCCCTCTCCCCTCAGGGGCAGCAGATCCCCCTCAGTGCTGACCCAGCTCCCCTCAGGGGGGCACGAGGGTCCCCTCAGCACAGAGCCCTGTCCTCACAGGAGCTGTCCTCCCTGCCAGTGTCCCCCTTCATCCCTCTGAACCTTGACAAACCCCAAGGGCATGAGGGAGAGGAGACCCCAGACACTGCCAGGGGTGAGATGTTCACTTCAGACATCTCTGCTGAGAAGGACACCTCAGCATGACCTATCCTTGTTTGAGAACCTCAGCATGACCCATCCTTTTTTGGGAACCTCAGCATGGCCCATCATCATTAGGGGACCTCAGCATGACTGTCCCAGTTGCAGGGACCAGGACCAGTTTATCACTGGGTGGGTGTGACCAACACTGTGTATTCTACACCCCCTGTGCCATTCCTGGTGGGCTGTCCATGATGGGTGGTTGGCAGCAGCTGCCCAGGGCACACCTGGCACCTCAGGGTACAGGGGGGGTGTTAAAGAGCTCTGCGGGACAGGGGAGTGTTTCTGTCCTCACCCCAGTGACTGAGCTGGGACAACTCCCCTCTGGGGAGGCATCAGCACCTTCACACCCACCTGAGGGGTCATCTCTGCTCCTGGGCCATCAGAGATCCCAAAATATCCCAGGACTCACAGAGTTAAATCACCCACTGTGGAACTCCCCACCCTGTGGGGGTGCTGGGCATTCCCACCTGAACCTGAGCGTGGATAATCTTGGGGTTTGAGACTTCTGGTGCCCCTGGTGGGCCAGAGGAGGACCAGAACCCCAACAGGACTGGGACCATCATCCTCACCAACAGGTTTCCTTTGCTTTTACTCTGCACTCAAGGGGGCCCACGTGGGGCTTAGCACAGGGGCCAATGAGCACCATCCCAGGGGGCTGGTTATACATCTATTTGTATGGGTTAAAACCAGTTTTTCTCTCTACTATTGTATTTATTGCAATCTTTTTATTAAATTCTAACTCTGACTTGTAATCTCTCTTGAGCTGGGTTCATTCTTCCCACCAGTTTACCTTTAAACCAGTACAATGACCCAACCTCATTTGAGGACCTCAGCATGACCCATTGTCACTTGGAGATCATGGAGGTGTGACAGTGTTGTCACCAGGGGCCATGGTGACTCAGGGAAACCTCTGCAAGGCGTGCCACAGCCATGTCACTGAATGAACACTAAAGGGGCTGAACACAAAAATCCTGGGCAAAAAAGTGTCCCCAGGGCCACATCTCCAGCAGTGAGGACCCAGGAGGGCAGAGGCTCTGTGCTGGGGGAGTGCTTGGGATGAGCAGAGCTTGAGTGGTGTGAAGGGTTTGAGATGGCTCCTGTCCTGCCTCTGCCACTAAGAACCAGATAACTCTGCCCCAGGGATTCCTGTCCTGCCTCTGCCCCTAAGGAATCAGCTCCCTCTGCCCCAGGGATTCCACCTCTGCCCCTAAGGAATCAGCTCCCTCTGCCCCAGGGATTCCTGTCCAGCCTCTTCCACTAAGGAATCAGCTCCCTCTGCCCCAGGGATTCCTGTGCCACCTCTGCCCCGGGGACTCCTGTGCCACCTCTGCCCACCATGCTAAGGGGTCTAAGGTTTTCTCAGCCCATCCTTAAACTTTCCTGCCAGCCTGTTTTTGTGTGAAGCCTTATTTGCATTTTAACACTTGTATTCTGCCTAAGGGAACCCGCAAGGGGTTTTTGCTAAAGACTGGTAAAATCTGAAGGGAAACAACCCACACGGATTGCGGATCAAACCAGTCACCACCCCAAACTGGTTTAACGGGAGCTCCATGACATCCTGCAGACAGTAAATCATTTCCTCCGGTGTTTATAAACAGTGGGAGTGGAAACTCCACTGTTTTGTAAATGATCGGGTCTTTAACAACAACACCAAACGCACACTTTTTCTAACTTCACAATAAACACTGGTCAAAATAAATACTGCAAAAGTGTCTCCAAGTCCACACAGTTCAGCAAAAGCCAAAGGTTCTCATTCCCATTAAGCAGAATGGGAACAAGGAAATTAAAATTCCTGGGACACACATGAACCTTCACCTAACATTCCTTTTTCAAGAATAATAGAGAATGTAATAATGACAGCAATTTTTCCCCCTATCCCCTCATTTTATCTCTGTAGCTAAAGTTTCCCTTTTGTTGTGATAGTGATTTTATCATTAATTTATGATTATTTATTTGAATACACTAACCACATTCATCACTAATATTAGACGAGGGTGAAACATATTCTATTTCAAAGGTGTTTTTCATGGTAGAGAGGGATTTAGCAAAGCTGAAATGTCTTTCCCAAAAATATTTCTAGTGGTTTTGCTGATTTTCAGTGGAATTCATCAAAGTGCTTTTACTTGGATTGATTAGCGGAAATGAAACAGTAGATCTTCACTGAAAAGGGTCTTTCTCAGCTCTGAATGAAACCTTTTTGCAATGGTCATTTATTACAGAACTTGTTTTTCGTGTTTAAATTCTAAATTTGCCCTTTCCGTCGATTGAAAATGAAAAATAAATTTTAACAGGGAGGATTTTCCTACAAGACTAATATTTTAATTTCAAGACTATGGCTAATGATAACTAAATGTAACTTCTATTTAGAGTTCAAACCATGCACAAGTATTTTTTTATCAGATGTTGCTTCAAGAAAGCACATGGAAAAACCAGACTCTGCAGCCACAGACGAAAAGTCAGCTGGACATCTCTCCACAGCAGGAATTTAGAAGGAATTTTTATTCCACTTCTTGGACCTGTCTGTGAGATACGTTTGTACCACCCAAAGCA
Organism: Lepidocolaptes lacrymiger; assembly: GCA_035584035.1. Classification (NCBI taxonomy): domain Eukaryota; kingdom Metazoa; phylum Chordata; class Aves; order Passeriformes; family Dendrocolaptidae; genus Lepidocolaptes; species Lepidocolaptes lacrymiger. The sequence goes on along the minus strand of JAXCLP010000067.1, from coordinate 686,074 downwards.
CCTTCGCAGCCCCAATCCCTGTGGGGGAGCAGGACATGGGAGGGTTGTTGAAGTCCTTCATCCCTGTGAGGTTTTGCCCCTTGGTCACTGATGGATCTTCAAACTTTCTCCCTCCTAAACACACAAATTTAGGTGTTGTGGTGGCTGATTTCACTGAGACAGTCTCATCACCCCAGGTTTTGGGAGCTCACCTTGACCAGGCTCCTAAAAGCGCCTCCAAATTCTGGATCAAGCCCGTGAGAGGAGCAGGAGGAAAACAAATTGTTGTCATTATTTTCCCTTGGAAATGGTGACGGCCACTTCAAACCCCCCACATTTTGCTGCCAGGAAAGGGAAACAAGCCCAGAAGTGTGTGTGTGGTTCCATGTCAAGAACTGGAACTCCTTTGGACTTCGCATACTTTCCTCTTATTTCTAATTAACATGTTGAAGAATTTTAAAATGTAATAAACATTATTTCTAAACAACCAGAAAGCAAAGCTTGCTTCTTTCTGGTTTGATGTAAACATTTATAGCACAGCTCCATCCTTAAACAGTTAATCTTATAGTGACCTATTAAAATAAAATGAATTGTGTTATAATTCATCCTAAAGCAACCTCAGGGTTAGTGTATCAGGTAACTCCTGCTTTTGCAGCCCTCATGACGTTTTTAATCAAATTCAGCTGTAATTGCTGGAGCATTCACATGCCTCTTTTAATACTCTGCCTACATTTGGGACTCATATGAGTCTGTTTTCTCTTAACGTATCTAATAAATAGAAAACATGAAAAGAGCACATTTCGCAGGGCTCGGAGCTTTTCCACCGTTTCATTTGTTCGAGCAATTGTCTGACAGGCTCATGGCACTGGAGCACTTGTCGGGTCCCCCCCGCACCCTCTGCCTTCAGATCCTTTGTGGGTTTTAAGCCCCTGTTTGTGTTGCTCGCACCCCGTGAAAGGGGACACGGGCACGGGCAGGAGCGGCTGCCACGGGAGCGCCGGGGGGATTTCACGGGCATCTTGAAGAAATCACCGCCCGTGATGGATGTTGAAATGTTGCTTATGTACAAGTCACCTACGGTTCGGTGAGGGAAACTGGAAATGTCGTGTCTGCCTCCGAGATATTTGTATAAACACAACCCCGGCAACTTTCCCTGCTCGGCAGAGCGTAAGGGGGGGTCATGGGGTTTATTTTTTTTTTGGTGTTGCCCTTGCTCTCTCCGATGCTCCAGATGTTTCCAATTTGCCAGCAATTTTCTTCTGGGCTAGTAAAGCTCCCAAGATGACTGCAACTGGCCACATGGGTTTCTCCATCCACTCTGGGGTTTCATTACAAGGGGCAGCAAAGGCAGCTCAGGATTCAGGGCAGGCATTTCCCCCGAATTTGGGAGCGCTTTTTGTTAACGCCAGCCTTTCGGCTTTATTTCCTTGCAGGTTGGGAGTCTGGCAGAGCCAGGCTGAGGTTTGCTTGAAGAATAAAGGAAAAGAACAGGAAAAATGCAGGGGGAGCGATGTGAGCGCCTGGTACCTGCCCCGCCAGGAAAACAAGGGGAAGAGGCGTTTGATAACACTATAGTAAAGCCCTCGGGGTTCCTCTTCAGCGCCTTGTTTTGTGTAATTCGCACGTGGAAACGTGAGAAAAGAATGAAGGATGACTTTGAAACGTGAGCCCGTTCGGTCACCAGCCGGCTCGGTTATGAGAGCGCAGAAAGTTGTTCCCATCCCCGCAGAATAATCAGATTAAGGCTTGGAAAGAGCCGGGTTTTTAACTCCGGGCACGCGATTTTTTTTTTAAAGCCATTTAAAATAGACAACACTGGTTTTGGGGGTTTCCCCCGTCCCACGATTCCCTTTCTGTTCTATTTTCCCCCCTATTCCCTTACTCTTCTATTTGTTCCCCCGATTCCCCTTCTCCCCTACCCACATCCCGTGTCCCTCCCGTCGCTTTGCTTTTTCCTGCCATCCAAAGGTAGCGTCTCCCTAAAATCCCCATCCCTTTATCTTGCTCAGGAAACAGTTTCTCCTGCCGCAAACAACAGCAATTATAATAATAACAAAGAATCCGAAGAATTTCTATATTAAAAAGCGGCTCTGGCGAGGTCCCTGGTCACTGGGTACAGGTCTGAGTGTGTTTGCCTTGGAAATTGGGAGGAATGCTAAACGCCTCGTCTAGCAGAGAGTAAATTGTGTGCGCAGCTCTAGGCACGGCTCCCAAGTTGCCCTTTCACCCCTTCACTTTATATGTTCCTCTTATTAAGGAGAAAAATGTTTCAATATGTTGGAATTTGGGGCAAAGCCGGCAAGGAGAGAAAGAGAATAGAGAATGGAAGGACATTTTCCAAATAGTTTTGGTAACCCTTCAGAGGGTTGCATTGAAAATTGATGTTATATTAAAATCCCTGGAAGTTCCTTGCCCAGCTTAGTGCAAAATATTATCTGCGAGCCTTTCTGAGATGACAAAGTGCACCAGAAACGTGAGAGAAAAATACATCCCTGAACTGAAGATGTGTTTCCTTTGCCTCCCTGGACGCGTTACTATTTGATAGGCTCTTATTAAATAGCTAAAATATCTGGAGGCTTCGGCTCGCAGGGAGAAATGCGGAGTTCTTGATCCAAAAGAATCTTTTGGAGCAGCTTCCAGCTCGCTTTCCCAGCCGAATGCGCTCTGTCATGGGCTCAGTGCTGCTGCACGGGGAAATGGTTAACTATTTCCAAGGTAAGAGGCAGGGGGAAAAGCTCAAAGTAAGGAACGATGATTTAAAAACGGATATTTGAAACTTCCTTCTTTAAAAAGGGGGATTTAAAGTAGCACTTGAGCTCCACTCAGCGTCTCTTTTCGGCTTGACTCCTCGGCAATATTTTTTTAAGAAAGTTGTGATTTTTTTTTCTTTTTTTTTTTCTTTCTTTCTTTTTTTTTTTTCGGTGTGTTCTTAAAAGTCGCTCATAGCACCAAGAGGGCTCATTGGGCGAAGATGTTCCCGGAGCCACGATTGATCTGAGGGAACAGCTGGAATATTGATAAGGGGGAGAAAACGGAAATCAAATGAAAAGTCGAGGGCATAGAAGCGAGGGAAAGGAAAGCACGTCCTGGAGCTGCGAGCAGCACAGAAGCCCCCTGAGGAAATGCCTGGTTGATGCAGCCTGTCTGGATGGGCTGGGAATTTTAACTTCAGGGCTGCTCTGGATCCAACAAGTTTAAATCTCTCTTCTCCTTGCAAAACTGCAGCGGCAAGGGTAGTAATCCACAGCTGGTGGGGAGCTTTATTTTTGGTCTCAACCTGGATCTTTACAAACTGCTCTGCCACTGGTTGAGGGGAAAGGGTATAAAAGGTGAGTCATTTCAATCCTAGTAATAAGAATAAGCAAGAGGCGATTCGAAAAGTAGTTTAAGAGGCCCTTTTATATTGCGACTGACGCTCAGGGCCAGACGATTGATAAATAATCCACTGCAGACTTCTGAAAAACGGCTCCAAAATATGCAGATGTATTTATTTATATGCACAGGCGTAATTAGAAGAGGGAGGTAATGGGGGAAAGAGCTAATTAGGGGTAAAAAGGGGAACGGGGGAAACCAATATGGGAATCCTTGACCCCAGAAAATTTACTGGCGGAGCAAAATTACCTTGTCCCTCCGCTCTGTCTACCCCCACCCCCCGCTGCAAGTTCAGAAGCAAAAGAAACTGGAATGTGTTAGGAGGGAGGACGACAGGAAAAAAAGAATTGTACTTATCAGAAACACATTGTCCACTTTGGAGCCGGCTGCCCTCCCGTGCCAGCTGGCCGCGTAATAAATGCTTTAAAAATCAATAAAAAGGGGGTTACGTGCAGATAGCGAGCTTTTATTTTCCAGTTGTTGGGCTGTGGGTTGGTTTTAGTTTTTTCTTGCTTTTCCTTTGCCGTGCTTTCAGTCCGCAGATGTGTCGGTGGCTCGGGGGGCGCGGAGGGTCCCCAGGCTGGGAGGGGGACACAGCTCCGGGGCCAGCGGCTCATTAAGCAGCTCCGTGATTAAGCACCGGGTCTGGCTTGGATTAGAGCCGGACAAACCGGGCTAAGTGAGCACTCAGGACCCCACAGCCTTTCCTGGAGGGTTTGCAGGAGGAACCCCCAGCAAGGCAGGGGTGGCGGCCACTCGTGTGCGGCTCCTTCTGCATCCCTCTAATCCTGTCGTGTCATTTTTCGGGGTAAATGTGCGACTTTTCCCTTCCCAGCCCGGGAAAAAGGGCACAGGAGCCGCATGCTGAGGGTGGATGTGCGTGAATGTGCTCGTGCTGCCTAATGATGCACTAATTACAGCCAGCTAATCGCTTTCTGGCGCTCCCCAAAAGGAAGAAAGACGCTAAGGAAAAGCAGAAAATCAGTTGTCAGATATTTTAGCGAGTGTTTTCCCACACACCATTACATTTTCCACGAGCGTTGTTAATCTCCGCAGTGATGACTTTGGGGGGGGGGAGGCAAAAAAAACCCCCTGTTCATCAGGAGATCATCAAGTCTTAGAAGAACAGAAAAACAGATGTAGTGCCTTGATCTAAGGCTGAGATAAAGTTAGAGCAGGATCCGAACTAGGAAGGCTGAGATTGACAATCCTGAGGGTTTTTTTTCCCCAAAAAAAATATTTGCAACGATACTTCCATTCGCTATTTTATTTTAATTTATTGTTTAATTATTGTTGGTGGGAAAGGTTCTTTAAATCAGTGGAGGCCGGCAGGTTAATGGCTCGGGATGGTTTCAATGAGCCAGGGAAGGCAACTGCCCTTCATTTAGCCAAGTGAAACCCTTGGATACAAGTCAATAGGGTTAACTAGTCTCGACATGAAAACATGAGTATTTCAGCTGGCTTTTAATTGTTGGCTAAGAAATTCAGTTAATCAAATGTCAAACATTTCCCCCTGCTCTGGTCAAAAGTGAAGAAAGCCCTTTTCCCGGGGATAAGGGGAAATCCAACCAAATTGTTATTAAAAAGTAGAAATAAACCCCTACTTTGTGAAGTCCTAATATTTATTTGAGTTTTACTTACTGTTCTGGATGTGTTTCTGTGTCCTTTAAAAGTTGCACTGAAATGCTTGATCACTTCTCTTTAAATGTTTATACTAATATAATTATTCAAACCATGCTTTATTTCTCTACTTTTCCACATACCTATATATAATTTGATTTTCTTAAAAAAAATCTCTTTCAGGTCAAATTCAGGACCTTTAAATATATCTAGCAAACAAGTAAGGATGTTTCAGACTGTACCAGACACCTCGTCTTACGTCAAGGTAAGACATGACAGCATCTTTAAACAGGTAATGTCAAAAATCACAATCCTCCAAAATTCACTCTCATTGTATTAGTTGGAAAGCTTGTTTTCTTGCTGAATTTAGCAGAAATAAATAATCCCTCTGCCTTCAGTGGGCGAGGGGTGAGAGACTCAAATATGAATTCTCAGTCTGAAACTGTGCAGGGTTGAGTTAAATATGTATTACCAGAGACCAACAATGTGTAGAGGTGGTTTTGTCTTTTATTCCTGGTTGGATGAGTTACCCTCTGAGCAGAGGGACAGTCAGGGTGTCCTGAGCTCCCTTAGGGAGGGGTTTGCTGCTCAATGTGCAAGATGATATGGGAGGTTGTGTGTTTTTGGAAAGGTACGTTTCAAAATGGATTTAGAGAGGGGAAAATATTTGATGAGTTAAACCCAAACATCTCTTTCAGTTACTGAAGAAATGGATTGTCACACCAGGCAATGCTGTGGAATACTGGGATTTCTGTCACAGTGTTCCTGGTGGTTTTCCTTGAGTCCTTCCATACAATTTAGTAGGCAAATTAACTTCAGTTGTGTTTTTTTAAACTGATATTACTAGATCTTGCACTCTAAATAGTTGTTGGTGTACATATATATGTAAAAATTAAAAACTGGATCTCAGAATGTATTCTGTTGAGCCACTTCTGCCTCTCTCTTTTTCTTAAGATTAAAACAAACACCAAAGAAGAGTTGGCACAGCCTTGTCCCTTTATAACTCCATCGAGTACTATATTATATTTGACATCATATAGGGGGTTTTTCACAACAGTTCCCAAGAATGTAAATAAACCAAGTCTGGGACATCTGGGTTACACGTTTGAGGCAAACCCTGCATGCAACAGCACTTAGGGAAAATCTAAAACACAAGCCTCTTCTCTCCCTGAAGAAACACAGAAGGGTGTTAACTAGAGCTGGGTGGATAATTTGTAATGAATAATTTATTACAGGAATTTGGTCTCTCTCTTTTTTTTTTTTTGCTCTCCCTTAGTCAGTGATCCGTGTCTCAATTGGGATTTTCCTGTACATACACATTATTGGGAATGACCCTCTGCTTTCTGGACATAATCCCTGGGTTATGGCTCACTTTGGGCAGCCTGTTAGGAGCACGAGGTGCAATTTAAGATTGACTCCCAACCTGTACTCCCAGCCTGGGTGAACTTGTGCAGTTCTCTGGACCAGGTTTCTAGAACAAACCCAACCAGGAGTGGTCAGGATTCCCCACTGGATTGATGTCACTCCCAGCTCAGTGTTTCAGGGGACAGTGGTGATTTAATTTTGCTCATTAAGTTTGTATAGCTCTGGACCAGATTCTGCAACAGTAGAAACTGTGGAAAAACAAATGAAATTCAAGTCTCAGAAAGGCAAATTCCCTCCCAGTTCAAGCAGAGAAAGATGTTGGCCAGTCTGTGCGTGGCTTGAGCAGGAATTCTCTTTGGAGTTGCTGTTTGTGGGCAGTGATCTGAGATGTGCTCTGTTTACAATGAAGACATGAAGGCCCTGTGACATCCTATAGTCTGGGATCGTTGCCTTCTGTTGGGAGGCCACATCCAGCTGCTGCTCCAGTTAGTAGCAAAATCCCCTTTGAATTAAGTGGAACCAAAATCCAGGCCTAAATAATTTAACATTCCAGCAGGATTGAGTGAGTCTGTCCAGAACTGAGCTGGGCCAGCCTTCTCATTGAGAACAATCCTGCAGGCAGAGGGAGTGGACAAAGTCCTCTTGGCAGAAGTATGTCCTTGATCCCCCATGAAGAGCTCCCCAGGCAGGACTTGCCCAGTGTGTGAATGTGCAGGGATGAGGGAGCTGTGTGATGCTGAACTCTGCCTTTTATTACAACCCTTCCTCTTCAGCTGACAGAGGATTTTTTCTCTGGTGTTTTGTCACTAAAGCTTCTCTCACTCCAATGTCATCGAGGAAATGATTTGTTCCTGTGCTTTAAAAAAAATCCACAGGATTTTCATAGAAGTCTGATCCAAAACCACCTGAACACAAAGGAAACGTCTCTTAAAAGTTTGGCTGGGCAGCTCAGCACCAGTGGTACTTGGGGAGCTCACTCAGTGCAGGGAGGTTGTTCATAAAAGTGGGAATGGGGTTAAATTCAGGAAAGTCAGAACCTTAAACACATGGGTTGGGTCAGTCTCTGGCCCCTCTGAGCGTGGTGACACTTCCCACTGACTCAGGTGCATCCAGAGCCAACAGAGGCTCTGACAGTGCCTGCCTAATTTGTAGAAGAGCTGGGGTTGACTAATGTTCTAGGCAGAGAGTTGGGAACATGGCACGGGACCCAAGCCCTGGGGGAGCGGGTTTGGTGTTCCTAAGAAAGACACTTCAACTCCCCATCCCTCCACCTCTCCATCTTTAAAATGCAGATGCAGCTGCTGTGTAAGAAGGAGGTGCTGCTCAGCCTTCTCTTCCTGCTCCCCACACACCAATATTTTAGGGCTTCTCAAGCTGCAGCGAGCAAGAACTTTGAAAAGCAGAAGGTTAAATCCCAATTCTTCTCTTTCCAGATGATAATAATGATGATTATTGTTATTTCCTTACATGTCATTCCTTCCTCAAAAACACTTCCTTGTCGAGAAGTATTGCATTTATTACTTTTGTGGGATGTTAACACTACCCCATTCAAAAAAGCAAGCTTTGGATTGATGTTTTCCATGAATCCTCTTCAGCAAATGCACCATGCAGATTAATTTTAGATTTATTCTGTGCCTTGTACAGAAAAATGCCTTGTCTCTGTATATTGTACCAGAGGGGGAGTTGCTACGGGGTGTTCCACTGGAGCTCCCAGGAGGAACAAACTCACTGTCACACCCCTGGGGTACCAAACAGCCTCTGGCCACCTCCAGAAGAAGGTGTGACCTTCAAGTCACACTGTTCTTTCATGGCCTGGAGGGCTGAGGTGAGGAAGGTGAAGGGGGAAGAGGAAGAATTCATGTTTAAAATGGCTAGTTTGAACAAGGGTGGTGTTGTAGCAAGTGGAGTCACTGGTTGAAGTTCACCTTCGTTTACATCACAGCCACTCACGATGTGGTTCAAGCCCTGATAACAGACCCTCCACAAGCTCCTGACAGGACTGCCCAGCCTTGTCTCTCACACACACTTCTCCTCTGGGCCTTAACTCAATGGAGGGGTGGGAATTCATAAAAATATAAATTAATTTTGATCTTTACTGGCTTATTCTACATAACTAGTAAAGTATTTATATCCCTCATATCATTAGGGACTTACTGATCTGCAAGTACTTAATAATTTACAGTATATCAGAGGGTGCTAATCTCATCTAAACACGAGCATTTGACTTTAGAGAATGAAACATGTAATATAATTGGGAAATTAAATTTTAAAAGAAGACAGCACTGGAATCCTGACTGTAAGGATATGGAAAGAATTAGGGCTCTAAGCAAAGCAACATGACCTCTGCATACTGATGTTTTAATTATTACCATTGCCACGAGCTACCCCTGGCCACAGCAGGCTCTGTTCCCCTTCTGCACGGCCAGTTTGTGGTTTAAGATGTACAGGCGGTACAGGAATCATTTTGGGGGGCGCATTTTTCCCCCCCTTGGGCAATGTCCAAACGTTTATCTCCCCTTTTATCGCCCCCTCCTCGCACACTCAGCGCTTCTGCTTTTACTTCCCCTGCTTGGAAACGCAGCCCCTGCCCTGCCCGGGGCATCCCGGGGTGAACCTCCCTCCCTGCTCCTGGAGCTCCTTCCTTCTCCTGGAGCCCCTTCCCTTCTCCTGGAGCCTCTTTTCCCGGTGTCCGTGCCACCTCGAGGCAGGACTCGCCAGGTGAAGTCCCCTGGTGTGAGCAGGAGAAGGCGCAGGAGAGGGCGGTGATGCTCCCGGTGTCCCTGCATCCCGGCTTTCCCCTTCCTTCCCTCTGCCACGCCTGGAGATGACATTCCAAACAGTCGTGCTGCCCTTTGGGAGCTCCTGCGCAAAGTGCTCTCCAGCCCAGACCTTGGAAGGGCCACGGGGATGGATTTTCCACCTCTGCGCAAGAGCGGGATTCTCGCTGTAAAAATGACTTTAATGCAGCCATAAGGTTTGCGGGACCGTACAAAGAAGCATATTCATGGAGGCAAAATAGGCTGCGTGGCTGGAAACAATATTGGGTTTGTTCTTGCTCTCACTCCGCCTGGAAAGTTTACAGAAGCCCGAAAGAGAGAGGGGGGTTAATTCTTTTTTTAAGGACAAAACAGTGAGGTTTTCTTTGGAGCGGGCAAGGCGAAGGGCGCTGCCAAACCCTGCACGGCCACGTCCTCCCTCCCTCTGACCAGGAGCACAGGTTGGAAGGGAAGGAGATGCCGGGATTCCAGGGATGATGTGTGGGGAATCGAGCGGGGCAGGCTCTGCGATGGGAGCTGCGGGGCTCAGCCCGCAGGTGCTCAGGGAGGGAGCAGGAGCAGGAGCAGGCAGGACCCTGCCCGCCCTCCACGGAGAACCTGGCAGGGAAGGGAACACCCAAAGCCTCCAGGGACTTGTTTCTCGGGTGGGGATGTTCCCACTGAGCGCATCCTCCGGCGCTTTATCCTTTCTGTCTCTTTTTCCTCCCCCTTTTTTCCCACCCCCCCATCCCTCCATTCCCGCCTCCCCGCAGGATTTCGGGTCCTCCCACCTGGGAAGGTGGGAAAGGCAGTAGCTTTGTGGGCAGAAGCTCCTGTGAGCTCCTGCGTCATTCTCACACCTCGTGGTGATTAATTGCGTATAGACCGAAGCGTTCTCTTTTTGACGCTCATTTCTTGGGGCAGAAACGCTGTTAAATTGTTAATCTTTAGCAAGTCGTTGATTAATGCCTCATGACAAGTCGGTGCTTAAGGATTTAGTTCTTGTTTGCACCTACCTCTCTATTTTACAGATTAAAATCCCTCTCCGCTTCCCGGTGTCCTGACTTTTCCCCGGGCTCACCTCGAGCGCTGCCTGGGGAAGGGCTGCTGTTGTTCCTTTCTCATTTTACCTCGAAGACGTGGTTTGAATTTAGGTCGAGAAGGTGGGAGAAAAGTTGTTTCCCTCCTGGAAATGTGGCATGTTGGAGCTTTCTAAAATAAACCAGACCCTCGGGCACAAGGGACAAGCTTTTCCAGTGACCCTCGCCTTTAGACAGCAGCAAGCGACCCCCCTCCCCAGCTCTGCGACCTTCTAATGGCTCAATTCTTTCACAATTTACAGATAAACACCCCCCTCAATATGCTAGATCCAGGGAACTTTGTATTCCAGCCTTTCCTATGCTCCGTGTTTAGATGGAGAAGAGGTGTGGAGAGAAAAGGGAGCAAAAAGGGAAGAAAAAAGAGAGCGAAGGCTAAGGGGGGAAAATGCTTTAAATCTTTCCTGTAAATCTCCAAATATATGAAGTCTGAGGAACAAATTCAAAGCAGGCACGGACGCCTGAAGAGAAGTTAGAGAGAAATATTCTGTTCCATTCAAGCGCATCAAGGGTCTCGCTGAAGTCTTGTTTGGCTAAGGTCAGACGAGACTGGGTTCTCCAATAAAAATAAATCTCAAATTAATTATGGCCTCAAGCGAGGGGCCAGACGTTTGGAGCTAGTGCACTGCAGTCTGTTTTTTTGGCCTTCAGTATTTTTGTTTTTTGTGCCTTAGCTTTCCAATAATTGCGGGATGGGGGAGGAAGGGAGGGCGGGGGTGGTTTTATTGGGACATGGAGCTCAAATAAAAGCAGCCAGGACACCGCTTACCCCGCTCTCCGCCTAATTGCGACGCAGCTTCAAAGCTACTGCATCTTCTCCACACCGCTTTTAAGACATTATTCTTTACTTAGGACCGATTAGCAGGGAATAACTTTCCGGCTTCAAGTTCCCGAATCTCATGGGCTGTTCCTGGAGGTAGGAAGGACCCGATCCTTCAGCTGTGGGGCTGCACCACTCCACGGATTCCTTTTTATTGCTGGAGCTGAAAAGCAGAGGTTTGCCCAATTAGTTTCGTTTAGAATTGGGATTCGTTTCTGGGCATCAAATCCCAGGGCTGCAGTTTGGGCGTTCTGCTTGTGAGAAATGTGGGTTTAGAAAATAAACACAACACGTCGCGTTTTTCATTCTGCAACGGAGTTGGTGCCAGAGGAAAGGCAGACCCGGAGATTCCAAACCTGCACTGAGGCTGGTGGAGATTTTCCCTCTGGTGAAGTCTGGAGTCAGATAAACCCTGGCCTTCTGCAAGTACAGAATGATGGGAAACATTGCGAAACGTGTTTATGGAGAATAGAATATATAGGAATATATTTATATGCACACACACATAATATCCCTAGCACAAGGTATAATATATACATATAAATATATATATAAAATACATAGCACAAGGTATGTGTACAGAGAAAGATGCTTAAAACAAAGAGGACACTTTTTCTCAATTACAGTAAAATGAGCCACTTTCTAGCGACAAAGCCAGGGCGTGGCTGCCGAATTTTTGGGGGCTCCTTCCCTCGTTCACCACGTGAGTGCACAGGGACAGTCCCAGGCTGGGTTTCACGAGAGCTCAGCTGATGCTGTTGGGGTCACATGGGGTGATACAAACCAAATTCCCTCTCCCATCCTCCGAAAATCATATTTCCAACCTGCAGCAGAGGCTCGGGAAGGTTTCCATGATGTTTATTCCTATGGAATAACTAGACCGTTTTAATTATGAAGTGACGTCCGCTTAATCCCGTGGGAATTCTAGACAGAAAGTCCTCGTCTTAAGGGTCCTGCAGTCCCGTGAAATTCTGTAGTTCGAGGCATGGAACTAAAGGGAGGGATTAACTCCTTTGGCACCGCACGTGAAACAGTGACGGGCCCGATCCCCCCAAGTGTGTCCCTATTTATTTTGGTCGGGTCACCCCAAACCTGCCTTGTCACCTTCTCTGTGTGAGGCTGCACCGCTGGGACCCAGCGATAAAGACGAGGAGAGGAGCTGGGGACACGCCGAGTGCTTGAGATCAATATTGAACTAATTAAAAACGTGGCTCGAGAATTTCGTTTCATTCACAAGTGCAGTGAAAGAAAAAAAATAGTACAAATAATTTAGGAGTAACTGATTTCTACCAGCCTGCCCCAATGTAAGCATTTGGAATCTTCCATGGTTGCCAAGATCAAATGATTTTCCAGATGTCTGGTGGTAACCACATTAAACAGATCATAATTCCTTTGCTGTATATACATGTGCATCCAAACGTCGAGCAACCGATTAGAAGTTGCTCCCATTGCTCAGCCCCGTGCCCGGCTCTCCCTGTCGGTCTCTGCTCCCTTCTCGGTCAAACACAGTTAAATACTCAGTTAAATACTCAGTCGCCGCACAGTCACCTAGGATGATTCAGAGCTTGGCGCACAGAGGTTATGAATATTCCAGTCTTTTCCAAAAAGTTCGAGATAACTTCAGGGTTTTTTGAGGAGGGAGGGGGAAGGGGAAGAAAAGATGCAGCAAAGCTTCTATTCTTACGTTATTTGAGAGGGAAACAGTAAATTGTTCGGCTTGTCTGTTACAGCGTTTAACAACTTCGCTCATTACTTTGTCTCTTGGATTTTGGCAAATGTTGTGTCAGACCAAACCCACGAGATAAAGCGCGAACATCCCTGTGGGACCCGATGTAAAAAGTGACCCGACCAGGCTCCGTTTCGAGTCCTCTCCAGACATGCAAAATAAGCCCCCGGGGGTCACGGTGCCCGCCTGGCCATAAAACGCAGAGCTGGGTTCCTAAAATATCTCCAGGTGGGAAGGAGAGGGGGCACTCTGGTACCTCCCCGCCCTTGGGAGCGCCGGGGATGCTCGGCAGGGGCCGGATTTGTTGCTCCCGGGGCCTGCCAAGGGCTGGTTTTTGGGAGGGTTGGGCTCCTCTCCGGAGAGCTGGGCACGTTTTCAGGTGGTTTCTCCCCACCGCTCCCGGCTCCTCCCTATTGTCGGTCCCGCAGCCTAAACCCAAAGTGCCCTGTGAGGTCCGTGGGTGGCAGAGGCTCCTTCCAGGGGATTTTTTTCCCCTTCCTTTCGCGGTTAAGGTCTTCAGCCTGTCCTCTCCCTCACCCCCCACCTCCCGTTGTTTTTCGGGGCTCATGGAGAGTGTTGTCTAGAGAGGAAACCATTTGGGTTTTGAAAGGATGCGTTTCACTCTTCCCTATAACCTCCCGCTTTTTCTGGTCGCTGCAGCCTCCTGCCATGTGGTAACGCCGAGAGAGCATTGCCGGGGGAGGAGGACGGCACAGAGGGCAGGGGGGGAAAAAAAGCAAGAGTAATGAGGAAAGCAAAGGGTTAACCGTGATTTCTTTTAATTGAACTCCAGTTCTTGTGGCCCTAGGCGAGGGGGGACCTGACCCCGCTAGCAGCATCCAGATGTGCTGCTCTCCGGGGACCCCGGCGCAGACCCCTGGATTGTGGAGCAGACGGGGGAGGCCGGGGGTGTGGGGCGAGGCAAGGGCTGTCCCCTCCGCTCCCCCTTCACCTCCCGGCTGCGGGCGGCCTCAATCGCTGGCAAGCAGCAAGCCCAAAACCTCCAGGTCTGGTCACGTTCAGCCCCGTGTCTGCATGTGAACTCCAAAATTGTAGCTGAATTGATGAGGCTAATTTCAGAGGAGGGGGAGGGAGGGGAGGGAGGGGCAAGGGGGATCTGCAGCTCTCTCCTGCCAGCTTCGGGCTTGCAGAAATAAAGTATTAATAAGGCATCGCTGCCGCAGCCGGGGAGAAACACTAGTGGCATTATAGCATTTCCCTTTTGGAAGGGGCGGGTGCAGGATAACTTTGGATATCATTTTGATTCCCCCCCAACCCCCAGCCCCCCTCCCCGTGGTTGGACTAAAGACAGGGGGAAACAAAAAGCCTGGACACAACTGGCACTGGACAAGGTAATCCTCTCCACCGAGAGAGCCGACGTGCAGGAGTGTCCTCCTGCCTTGACACTTTCTTTCTTGGCTTCACCTCCTCTTATTCCCCGCTCTGCTCTTTCCCTCGGTTGCAGCGTTTGGAGAAGTGGGGCAGAAAGGACGCCCCGAGTGTTGCATGATGTGTTCCGCTGCTGGTTATTTTTGCAAGGGAGGGGGGGAGCGGGGGACTCGGACAGGCGGGTATTGTCTCCTTTCCTCGCGTCTTTTGGAAGGTTGCAGCTTTTCCCGGAAAAAGGAAAAGCGAGTTTTTCGTCTGGTGATCGCTCCCGTTTGAATGGAAGGGAGAGTGGCACGTCAGGGGCTCGCCAGGTCCAAAATGAGATTTAAAGGCTGGTGGCTGAGGGTTTTTTTGTTTGAAGTGCCCATTAGGACACGGCATCGGAAGGGACAATTCAGCTGATCTGACAGTGACTGCGAATTGTTGTCATTTTTAGCTTATAAAGTGGGTTTCCCTCCCCTCGTTTGAGTGAGGTTTTAGGAGCTTAGCGAGGGACTAGCACTGTGAGCCTGGGGAAAGGACTCGCAGCTCCTGAAAGAAATGGGTGGACAACCTTCCACCGCAGTTCCTTCCCTTCAGAGCCCGACAGCCCAGCCCTGGAGACGAGTGGCAGTGAGGGGAAGGGGCGACAGTGGCAAAGAGGCTCCGCTTGCCCCCAGCCCCGTTCCCAGCCTGGGTTTAATTGCTGGAGTCGTCTGTCTGTCTTGCATTATTGCACTTACCGCTCATTTCTGGCAGGGACTGGACCCTCGTCTCACGCTCCTTGCTGGGAGGCGTGAAGGAGGGGGAGCGAAATACGCTTTAAATACGTTTTAATTGCCAGACTTTTTTCTTTTCTCCCTTTGCCTGCCGTGACCGAATTGTATTTACGGTTTTCTCCCCTTAATTTTTGCCGGTGACTGGAAAACGCATTAATAAAAAAATCTGTGGGAAGAGACGGAAATTCAGTGAGTCAGGCTGAGGCTGCTCCAGCCAAAAGCAAAAAAAAAATGGCAAAAAACCACGTTAAACTAAACTGTGGGATGACACACGGCGCTGGCTAATACGGGCTGGGGTGCAAGGCAAGGGCTGCTGTGCTGGACTGGCTGCCCCAGCGACAAACAAGAGCTGTGACAGAGGTAGCTATTGTTCTGCCCCTTCTTATCTAAATGGAGCAAATATCCTGTATGTAAAATATATATATTTTCATCAAGAAGGCAGGACCAGCGGAGAGACGAAAGTTTCCTCCTCGAGTGACTTCACTTCCCAAAATTAGCAGAAAAAACGTTTCATCCGGTTAACTGTCTCTTTTTCGCTCTGCTGCAACAACCAAAGTTAAAAAAAGAGAGAGACAGAGAGAGAGGGAGGAAGGGAGGGAGAGAGGGGGAGAGGGGGTACGGAGAGAGCAGCAAAACCGCTGGAGGGGCAGAGAGAAGAGAGAAAAGAGAGGGAAGGATAAAAAACTTCAGGAGGCGTCGGTCGCAGGCTAAACCGGGTCAATGTGTGGAATATTGCTGGTACCGGCTGGAAGTTATTCTAGATGGACGGCACTATTAAGGTAAGGGGGGCTGGAGGGGCCGGGGGGCGCTGGGAAGGGCTGCGGGGCTGGGGCCGGCTCCGGCCGGGCTCTTCTCTTCCTCCTCCTCCTCCTCCTTCTCCTCCTCCTCCTCGACCGCCGCGTCTCGGGGCTCTCCCCGCTGCTCGGGGGGCTTCGCAGCCGCCTGTGCCCCCTCGGGGTGGGCTCGGAGGGGCACAGGGGACCTGCCCGGCCCCGGGAGGGCAGTGACAGTGACAGCGACAGCGACAGTGCCAGCTCCTGCCCGCGGGGCTCGGCGGGGCCGGCCCGGGCTCGGAGCTGCCCCAGATGTGCCCCCGCAGCTGGTTCGGTCCCCGAAAGGCTCTGCTGGCTCTGGTGGTCGCCCGTGCGTTTTCTCCTCCGGTTTGGGGTTGTTTTTTTATTTGGCGGGGAAAAAGCCTCGGGTTGGGAGAGAAACACCAGCCTGGCTCGGGGCGAGGCAGCGGGAAAGGGAAGCAGAGTGTGTGGCAAAGAAACCACGAACAGAACCAACCTCTGGTGGCCTTGAGCAACCGGGGACGCTGCTGGGGCTCGGGGAGCGGTTCCCCCTCCTTTCCCCCCGTCCAACCGGCCGCTCCTTCAGCCTCTGGAAAGGAAAAAAGAGCCTTTTCCAAGCCCCTCTGAGGTGGCCCGAGCTGCTCCTCAAAGGCCGGGCAGCACAGGGGGGGCTTTCTGCCTTTGGGGACCCTTGTGCAATTCGTACGGGCTGTTCTTGAGGGAGCGCTAGAGAACAGAAGCAGTTTGAACAGAAGAGCCTTGAAGCGAGAGACGCTGTGGGTGTGTTTGGTTTGGAGGAGGATTTCGAAAGAAGATGCCTATCGCCTGGGTGGGGTGTCATTCGTCTTAAAGTGCTCTTTTTTTTTCTTATTTTTCCCCCTCTTTTTTTTAGTGTTTTTTTTCTTTTCTTTTTTTTTATTTTTTTTTTTTAATTTTGCTGACCTGGGTAGAAAAAAACTGCAAACTGGCAGGAACTGAAACTTTCTCCCTTAGACTGCAGCTTGTGACAAGTGCACGGTTTGGAAGGATCTCAAAAGAAGGGGGAGGGAAGGAGATGGGCAGGAAGAGAAACTGGAAAGAGGAAAGAAAGAGGGAATGAAAGGGTGAATGTCAGAAAGCAAGGGAGAAAGCGGGAGCGCTGAAAGCACAAAATTTGGGAGGTATGGCAGGAATAAGACAGGTTTTCCCCTCCACCTCCTCAGATCTGTAGCAGGAGTAACCTGGGCCTCATTGAGGATACGTTTAGTGCCCCACAACCTTCTTTGATTTGTGGAGCCCTAAATATTGTGCAGTGAAAGTGCAGAAATCTCCCATCTGTGGGTTTGCTGCGGTGCACACATGGACCTGCTTTTCTGCCCTGGCCATGAGCCCCCTGAAGGGAGCCGGAGCATTCCCATCCCCCGGGGAGCTGCTCCTCTCCCACCAGCCCCTGGCTCGGGGTTGTTGCTCCCCCCGCAGCCCCTGCGGTTGGGGATGAGGAACTGCGACACTTCGCAGCTCCTCTTACAGTCACGTTGGGAGGCTGTGGCCGAAGGAGGAACTCACTCGATGCATCCCAGGTCACTGCCCCGGCTCCCGGACCTGCCCATGCCTGCTCTGCTGTTGGTCAGGAATAATCTGGCTGTTTGTAAGAGCAACGGGAGGCAGAGACAGCAGAGTCTCACCGAGCCATTCCAGCATCAGCAGCAAGTGCTCCCCATGTCCTGTTTGTCACCTCCACCAATGTACCTCTTTTCTGTACCATGCACTGAGACCAGGGATCTGTAGTGCCCGACTTTTCTTGCAAATTTTCCTACCAGACAGAAAAAGGAAGTGAATCCCAAGGAGTATCAGCCCCACGCAGTGACAGATTTGCTGCAGTTCAGCCCCAAAAGAGAAGGGTTAGGCCACCCTCCCTGGCTCGGCTCAGGTGAAGGGCAGCACGGGAGGATGTGGCTTGAGATGCTGCAATGGTTTTGTGTCTGAGCTCTATCTATAACCTTCTGCTGCAGGTTTGATCCTCTGAGTCCCAGGGCACAGCAGAGCAAACCTGGCCACATCCAGAGGAAAACAATTTAAAAGCATTGTGCTTTAGTTCTGCTCTGCCATAGGTTGTGCACATTGATTTATCTCCGAGCTGGGTGTTTGTGTGGGGGGGAAATATGGCAAAAAGATGCATGTAAGTGAGTGGAGAGCAAGAAAAACACAGCCAAAGGCTCTTTCATCATCCAGAGCAAGAACACGGGGAGGGAGCAGATGAAATCTGAGTTCCGGTGTGGGTAAGAAGTGCTTCCCTCCCTGAACTCTGAAATATTCCTGGCTGTGCAGGGGAGAAGGGCTGGACTCGGGAGAGGGCTCTGCATTCCACATGACTTTCTTCTTGAGCAATTTAAACCTGACAAGTGGCTGGGTTTTTAAGTTTATGCAAAACTATTGCACGGACTAATTGCTTTAATTGAGCCAAAGACTTTTAACTGCACACTTGGCAGGTGCAGGACTTTGAGAACAGTCTAGTAGGAAAGTCTTTTCCTTTGCCCTGCAAGCTCCAATATTTGGCTTGTAGTTTTCTCTCAGTCTTTTTATGCCATTCAGGAAGAGTTTTGATGGCAGACCCTCTGGCTGGTTTTACCTACATGGAACAATTTGGCTGCACATCTGCCCAGCTGCAGGAGAATGATGCAGTGAAGGGATAAATCCTCTGGAGCCTTGAGGTGTTCCAAAGGTTCCTGGGGAAACAGGGCATGGTCAGAGAATAGATGTGGTCAGGATCATCCCAGGCTACACTTACCCCCTTTGTGGCCATGGGTATTAAACTTGTTGTCAGAGTTTTTTAACCCAAAGCTCAAGGAACTTCATGGATATAAACACATAATGCAGGATCAGCTCAGGACTGTAAGTCATCTTTCCCCACCATGCACTGACTTCCATCCCACATGATATTGCTGAGCCAATCAGCTCTAGAACACCTTTTATTCATTCACAAGAGATTATTTATCTTGCAGAGAATTAGGTCACTTACTGAGGAAGTTGGTGGCAATTTTTGTTGCATCCTTCAAACAATCTTTAATACCTGACGTGAGAGACTGGCTGGCTTGAAAAGTGCCCTCTAGGGCAACACTCAAGGGGTTTTTAATGGAGGAAAAAGAGCAGCAAATCTTTATCTTTGTGAGTTCATTTCCACATTCAGTTCATATTCGGCAAACAGCACTTGCAGAAGCTGATTTGGAGCCAGGGAAACTCATGACACTTGTGTCTGCACTAATTTTAAATAGCGGATAGCATTTTTATTGCATGCCTCCAGAGATTTCAAATTCCATGTTCTATGAGTTAACACCCTGCCTTCATTAATTTGCATTGTGTTTGGGCTCTTTGGTCTTTATTGTCTCAAATTAAATCAAAAAAGGGTCCACCTCATCAGCAGCAAGCTGCCCGTGCATGGACTTCCTCACAATAACAAATGGTGTGGTTTCAAACTGGTTTAATTGTTTCAGTTCCACTTTATGTGTGGAGAATAATTAAAGCAAATGCACTTGCCAAAGCATGCCTGTTAATGAAAAAGCACATTTTGTGTAGCTGCTGCCTTCATTCTGTGAAAACACATTTATCCTTGGGTCGTGGCCGTAAGAGAGCCCATCTGAAGGAGGTTCAGTGTGAATTTTGGGTTGTTCCACCACCCTTGTGTCCTTGCACGAGGAGGACTCGTGTGTTGGTGTTGCTGCAGCAAAGGGTGGGGTAGAGTTTCCAGAGCACTCCCTGTTTCTTGTCGTTTGTGAACTGCAGGCGTTCGCTCTCGCCCTCAAACTTGGCCCTCAAGGTCTCAGACGAAGAACATGTTTCCCTTCTGAGCCAGTGGAAATGTCTCTTTGGCCCTTTGGAAATCGCCCTGGCTCTGGCCCCGGAGGGATGGCCTTTCCTGGCAAAAGGGCTTTGACTCCCAGGGCAAGGCTCCTCATCTGCAGATTGAAAAAGTTATAAATAAATCACGAAGATTGGAGGCACCACAACTTTCCATGTTGCTGTCCCTCAAAAGCAGTTCAGAACAAAACCATCTGGACTTCCCAAGGCATGAATGACGATATTCCCTCATACCCTCGTCCCCATTCAGGGGACATTTATAAGCATAATTACTTTCTAACATACAACAGCAAAAACCTGTTAGAAATGCTTTGTAATTGGGATATTTTGACAATGCTGCTTCATTTTCCCTCCAAGCATGAGCTAAATCACGTTGTCACGCTGGGTGTTGCCAACTCCAAGAGCCCTGTGCTGACTCTCACTCGCAAATAAACATTGGGAAAGCCTTTTCCAAGCCTGTGGTATAATTTTTCCTGCTCAGGGAAGGATGGTTGGTGTGCAGCAACCCTAACACACACCAAAACAGTGCAGCTGCTTAGATTTTAGGTCCTTGGGGTTTCACTCAGGGGTGCTGAGAGCCCTGTGATGTTTCTCTGTACCACTGTGGATTTTACCTGAACAGGATGTGGTCACTTCGAGGAGCAGCAACACATATCTTGAGGATTTCATGCTTTTATTTTAGTTATCAGTTTGAATTCTCTGACACTCCTGGGGGAAAGGCCCAGCTTCTGTCACTCCTTGTAACATCTCTTCTAAGGAGAGTTTGGCTGCTGTGTAAGAGCATTATTCATTTCAGTATCAAGAGCTGCAAAGGGGAGGGTTGCACCTCGAAGTGAGATCTTAGATGACACACTGAGAAGGTGAGATATGCTGGGGGAAGGACATTTATAGCCATTTTTGCAGGAAGCAGAGTTTATTTCCTTCAGGTCTCTCCTTCATAGACTTACAGAAAGCTTTCCTCTTGATTTCAGCTCCCATCTGCTCAGGTCTAGAACATTGAATGTACAACCTCATGACAGAGCATTGCCATTCTCTTTTTCCCTGCAACACATCAGTGCCTAAAGTTCTTTTTCGGCCCCTCATCAGCTGCCTTTGAACAGCAAAAATTCTCATTCAGCTTGAGTTTGCCTGACCACTTACAGAAAGACTCTGTGTCCCACCTCGGTGCAAACATGCACCAGCAGGAAAATAAAAGGAGCCAAGGGAGCCTTAACTTCAGCTTTCCAGATATTTGTGGGTTTGCTAAACACCCAAAGCTGCAGAATTTTGGTGTTAGTGCATGCATATGCATGGCTCACCTGGAAAAAGCAGGTCTAGCATCTTAAGCTCAGCTCTACAACTTGGTTTGAAGCCAATTCTCCTCCAAAATGTGAAATTCCCTTCAGATCTTTCATCCTGAACTGAGCAGCAGGTCTGTACCCAGAGTCTGTGCCTCTCCTGTGCCCTCCTGCACACAGGAACACAAGTGCCCAATGCACCAGTACCACTGGCACAGAGAAAGGTCCCCTCAGGGCCACAGAGCCCTGTCACACGTCCCTGGGTGACACCTCAGGGCATTTTCTGAGAGAGCAAGTGTTTTTGGACGAGGCTGTGAGTGCATATTTATAGCAAGTTTGGAAACACAGACTGAAAGATCACCCCACAAACATTTTCTGCCTCCTTCTGGAAACCCTTTGGTGCCCTGGGTGCTGTGCCAGGGCAGGCAGGGTGCCCCAAACTGCACCAACAGCAAGTGTGGCACAGGACAGGAGCTGATCTCCTCTGCTGAGCCCCAAATATCAAAGCCTGCAGGATGGTAATGCATTTGCTGCTTGTTTTCTTTCCTCCTCTCATTACCCAGGCCACATAATTACTGATGTGTATCTGCAGCCAGTAACACCGATCTAGAAACCTGTCTCTTGTAGTAAAGCCACAAACGTTCCCTCCCTCCTCCCCCACCTCTGCTACCAGCAGCTTTTCCTTTAGCTCTCAGGCAGAGCCCCAAACAAAAGGGGGGCATGTTGGTGTTGAAGGCACTTCAGCATCTCCTGCCAAACCTGCTGCTCCTCCAAAGAGCACCAAAGGCAAAATTTGGAAGTAAAAACCATCAATATTTGGCACCAGAGACACCTGGCTGTGCCTAATTCTGTTTTGTTTCCATGTTTCAAAGCCAGAGCCCTAAAAACAGGGGGTGAGGGGGGGTTGTTGGGGTGTCCTGTTGGATCCTTGTGGGTCCCTTCCAGCTGAGGATGTTCTGTGGGGTGTGTGTAAGTGAGCAGCTCAGTTTGGGAAGGTGCTGGGAGCCTCTAACCCTGCTCAGCTTCCAGGGCTGTCTGTTCCCTAGGAAAGCCAGGCTGGTTCCTGGGAGTTCATCAAACTCTTCTGGCCTGGATAAAACATTAATTAATTAACACTTGCAAACTGGATAAGTGGCACTGAATCTACAGCTCTCCCTGCAAACAGAGGGAAAAGGAGGGTTAAACCCCAGAGATACCATGTGAAATCTCAGCCTTGGCTTCTCTCCATCAGCAGGAGGATGCTGTAAAGAAAATGACCCTCTTCCTTTGCATCAAACTTGCTTTCTTTTCCTCGTTATTCCCTAAAATTCAGTAAGACACACAGCTCCTGTAGTAAATGTCATGGATTTATTTGCATATATCTTGTTCCAGCACAAACCAACCCAGAGCTCAACCAGGGCTCTGAAGGAGTAAGAAACAATTAAAACCCCCTTATAAACACCCCCCCAGCCTGAGAAAGCTGCACAGCCAAGAACTGAACGTTATGTTGGCCCACGCCTGTCAATCATGCAGAGGGACAGAAAATATCATAACGAGCAGCAAAGCTTTAATTAGTCATTTGCCGATTTCTCATTCAGCAAAAAAACCTGCCCTTCTTAATAATGCTGGTTTTGATCTGAGGGGAAGAGATAAATCAGCAAGAATACAGTTTTTTAAGTTGGGTGATGAGTGAAAAGAAGAAACTGGAGTGAGGTATGGTGGGGTCAGGGGGAGGTGTGGTGAGTTCAGGGAACCGATTTCTGAGCGATGAGAAAATTTGTATTTGAATGGGTTTTTATAGCAGCTTTTTCTACAAAAAAAAAAAGGAGATAAGGAAAAGATTAGGAGAGGTTAAAATACTCCTTTTACAGCTAAACACAGAATTTGGTTCTCTGGTTTCTTCTGAATAACTCTTCTTGTTGTTCCAAGCATGATTGACTTATAACTGCATCTGAACCAACCTCACATCAGTTCCTTTTTATCAGCCAAAGTGAGACTTCCTGTGCTCCACAGTCTGGTTTCCTGATGTGTTTCCTTTTTCCTTTTAACAGAACAAAGGAAACTGTAACTCCTCCACTGCCCCTGTTCCAAATCTCCCTGGGACTTCAGACAATGTTAAGCATCGAGCATTTGCCTCGTGTTTTTTTCCTGCCTGGCCAGGCTGCCTGGAGTGACAGTGCCCTCTTCATCTCTGCTGGAGCTTTGCATTGCCAAGGCTGCAGAGGGGCAAGAACCCTGGGCATGGTGAAATAAAACCACTTCCAGAGCAGTGGGCAGCCACCCCTGGGAGCTGTTGGGAGCTCGAAGCTACCAGAGGAAAGCAGAAAGGGAAAATCTGTGTCCAGACACTCTCTGTGTCACTGCAAATATGGGATTTGTTAAAGGAAATATCAGGTGTTGAGGTGTCACTGATTTGCACAGGTTGGTGTGTGTGAATTTGGGTATTTGACCCTGGGGCTGGAATTTTGTGTCCTGAAATAAGGAGGTCAGTGGCAGAAAAGCTCCCCAAAATGGTCACACACACTGGAACTGGCAGCCCTATATATTTTAATAGGAATTATTTTCAAACCACCCCACTGAGTGGCAATCATCCTCTTCTCACCTCTGCTTTTGTCTTAGCAGTTTAGGGACTGCAGTTCTCTTTCAGTCCTGCCACTCACATTAGGAACATGCTGTGGATGCAAAATCCAAACTCTGCCATGCAGGAAGGATCCTGTCCCTTGGGAAAGTCCTTTTCCCCAGCTGACAGACTGTTCTGCTGAGATCCTTTATGATCTCTGCAGGTCAGAGCTGATGATTTTTCCTTGTAGGAATCACAAGTTCTTGTTCACCTGAATGACAAGGATCTTCTTTTCCTTGGTTCAGGACTGAGTAGATGCCTGTAAAAGTCCTTCCAAACCAACTAAAATCAACTGGACAAGTATGGAGTTAAAGTCAGTGCTGAGTTCAGTGCCTGATTCTGAGAAACATACACTGGATATCTGCACATTCCTGCTGGAATCAGTGTCATTAGTTCATGCCCTGAGTTCATCTATTTTCCCAAAGCACCAGAGCTCAGCAGGCTCAGAAAGGAGCAGGGAAAGGGAGCTGGGCAGCCCCTTGGCCATCCCTGCCTGGAGGCAAAGGGAATGTGCAAGCTCAGCCTGGCCAGAGTAGGGACCTTCTACCCCTTTTATCCAAACCATCAGCACTCAGGAGTGGTGGGACATGGAATAGGATGAAAGATTCTGCCTTGGCCTGTGTCCCACACATGCCTTGGTGTCAGCAAGGAAAAGAATCCCCATCAGTGCCCTCCTGCAGAACTGCCTTGCTGCAGGTTGCAGTGAACAGATTTCTGAGGTTTTCTCATGTAAAACAAAATCCTGTGCTTTTGCATTCAAAAATGTAACTTTTAATCAAATGATTCTGGATTCCCTAGTGAAAGGCACCAGAAAATTATATCCCTTCTGTAAAATCCTGGGGAAAATCGAGGAGGTTTCACCTTTTCTGCTGAGTGCTGTTTGTGGAAGCATTTCTCTACAGTATAATTCGATTTCCATCAAAAACTCCACTGCTTTAATCCCTACTAAACTCCGAGGATTTGTCCATGAGGGTCGTGTTGCAGCTCAGCCTTGAGGACTGACTCCTGATTAGAACCAGAAGTGTGATTAATTCCTTGTATTATGGGACTTGTCCCCAGAGGCTCCCACCAAGAGGAGCATGGCACGTAGATGGAATAAGAGCCCAAAATCTAAGCAGGCAAAGGGAAAAAACAACAAGGAGATGAAATGCAGGAAGCATCTGGTCTCTCAGCAAGTCACCGTCAGAGATGTAAAGACTCTGTTGACAAGTCTCTGGAAATAGGGTTGGCCAGGGATTGGTGGCAGAGGGTGAACTTTGAACACTTCACAAGGTTTTACCACTGATACCCAGGGAAATCAACAGAGCCAGAAATTATTGATACAGGTACGAGCTCAGGAGGGCAGAGATCACCATTTCCAAAGTGACACCCAAAGACTGATGAGAGTTCTTGGGGGCAGATATCCCAGGTGCTGTGGGTGTGGCTGAGGCACTTTGAGGATCCAGAGCAGTCTGTGCCACTCGTGGTTCTCCAGACCCACTTCACTCCATCCAGGGGGATTTTTCTGCTGCTGACACTCCTAACCCCAAATTCACATGCCATGAATGGTGGCAGCCTTCCTTAATTAAATCTAATATGCACATATATATCTTCCCATGGCACTAATATTTATATTTTGGTGATATTTCTAAACTAATTCATTAGAACCAACCAGGCTTTAAAACAAGCACTCACTGGAGAGATTTGTTAGGCAAGAACTTTCAGTATCATCCTGAAACTATTACAAAAATTGTCTGTAACAGCCCTGATGTGACAGGAGACAGAATGCTCTTAAGCAAGGAGCTGACACACAGAGCAAACCAGAGTGTCTTAACAGGGGCTGGGCTGCTTTACCTTGCACATCTTTCTCCTGAATCCCATTTTCTCCCAGAGCAGTGTGTGTGGGACTGCTGGGTGTGTTCAGTTCTCCTGGAATTCTCCTGGTGAATCCCCGGGGACACTCGGACTGTGCTGGAAACCTGAGCCTGGGGCTGTCACTGCCATGGCCCAGGGCCAGCCCTGCTCCTGCTGCTGCCCAGCCCCTGTGCCAACCCCCCAGCAGGGTTTGGTCCTGCAATCTGTGCTGCAGCAAAGGGGAGAAGGAGAATGGGCAGGTCCACACTGAAAAGCAGTCAGGGCTGCTCATCCACACAGAAATTTTACAGAGGGAGGTGGAGAACAGGACTTTGCCATGGTACCTTCTAGTCCTTTTCTTCTGAAAAGCATCTCTCATCCTTGGCAATGCACTGGATCCCCTGGATTGAGAGGAGAGTTCCATGGAAGGCTGTGTGGAACAATCACCAACGTGTACCCCCACATGGCCCTTTGCTGGTAGGAAAAGTGGGTGTCCACTTTAAGTACCGAGCCCCAACACACATGTCAGTGCTGAAGTGGTCTCTGTCCCCTCTGCTGGTCCCTCAGGGCATCCCAAACCCAGCTGCACAGTCACAGGAACCCTTTCCCTTCACAGCCCTTCCAGAGCAGCAGGCAAAGGTT
Organism: Lepidocolaptes lacrymiger; assembly: GCA_035584035.1. NCBI lineage: Eukaryota > Metazoa > Chordata > Aves > Passeriformes > Dendrocolaptidae > Lepidocolaptes > Lepidocolaptes lacrymiger. Next base: position 660,213 of record JAXCLP010000067.1, on the reverse strand, counting down.
TCAACAAAGGGATAGAGTCCACCCCCTTCAGGAGGAGAAATCAATGCCCTGAGGTTCAGGCTTCCTTGCTCTAAATGCTCTGGATTTGCACCAGGTACCCCAGAGCAGACGTGCTCTCATCCTCACGGAGCACGGCGTGGTCATTAATGGATGGAACAAGCTTGAGTGAGCTCCCTGCTCTTCGGTTTTGGTATTCCCATATGTCATCTCTGCTTCAGGAAGGATGTAATTATGGTTGATCGTTAGTGTTATGAGTTATTTGTGCTCCAGCAGTGCCTGGAGACCAGCGTGGTCTCGGTTGTGCTAAGGAGTCTGTGTAACAAGAGAGTCTTCTTCAAAATTCCTGAGAAGTGAAGAAAGGTTATGGCACTTAATTTGAACTCCAGAGTGGGAGCAGTTCTTGGGCTCCACTCTCTGCTGTCACACATGACCATGCACTGCCATTCCTTTCCCAAAATCCTCAAGGTTTCTGTGAAGGAAGGATTTTCTTTCCACCCCCACTGCTCCCCATTGCACAGGCCTTTTGTAACTTCTTCTTTCTGAGCTTTGGACACTTTCTTCTGGTTCTGGGCTGACATTTGCTCATGACTGATTCATACCTTGCTCATGCCAGCACCACTGGCCTAAGCAGCACTTTCCCTTCCCTTCCCTTCCCTTCCATCCCCAGTGCATTTCCAGACCACTGTCGTGTCTCCCCCCTTGTTTTGTGGGGATAAACACAAACCTTCCTGTGTCCTTCATCCCCTCCTGCTCCTCCTGGGTATCCCTTAGCCCTCAGCTGCACCTGCTCCCAGGGGAATGTGCCCTTTGGCAGTGACTCACTGGAATGGCACAGGCTGTTCCCAGGGCCTGGCATTAGCACACACTGGAAGATCCCTCCCTGATGCAATCCCAAAACTGGGATGATTTAACTTCTGGTGAGTCAGAAAAATCCGTGGGCTGTTGGTTCACTCCAGTCCTTGTCTCAGCAGTGCCAGCCTGGGTCAGTCAGCTGTTCTGCCACCGTGTGAGGTCACCTCACCTCTCTGTATCTCAGTTTCTCATCCATAGGAGGAACTAAATCCTCCCTTCCCTCTCTGCCTTGTCTGGTTGAGCTGCAGCAGATGCTCCTGCAAGGTGGGAATGACTCTGGCTCTCCTCAGGAGCAGCAGGTCCAGTGACCTCGGTGCAGGCATGACCTGCAGTGCCATGGAATGAACACAAAGACACCCAGTGGATCTTGCCATTATGGTTTTTATTAATATTCAACAACTTTCCACTGTGTTTCTGAGATGAGAGTAGTGGCCAATCATTTGGATCCTGCACATATTTGTAATGTGGGTTTGGAGAACTGCAGGAATGTTTTCCCTCAGGACAGAGACATTGTGAGCCATGCAGAGGAGCAGCAGGAGTGGCAGGGATTGCAGCAGGTGCCCTGGGCTGCCTGTGGAGCTGCTCCATCCATTCACACTCTGAGCACACGCACACAGCCAGCCTTTCCACCAGGCCTGAGTACCACATGGCTTCTTACACAAGCCACACTTCTATGCCTTTTAAAACCTCGCAGCCAGTGCAGGCTCAGGGCCCTGCTCTGCTTGTCCCTTTCTTCCATCCATTTCTTCCCCTTTGGCAGCTCTGGGCTCGCTCCTTTCAAAACTACCAGCTGCAACCTTCCAAAAATAAAAAAGGATTAATTCATTACCGTAACCCTAAGCCACAGAAACTCCACCTTGTGAGCAGCACTTTGCTCCCCACGTGCTGTTCTGTGCCAGCCTGCAGGAGTTTGGGTGGGGTGGAAGGTGTGTGTGCACCAGCACAGAGGTGAAACCTGCCCCAAACAGGATGGGGGACCAAAGGAGCACAAAGTGAGCAGGTTGTGGAGAGAAATCCCTCCAAGCCCTGGCAGACCATTCTCCTAAATGCTCCCCAGGTCTTCCCTTACCCAGACCATGACCTCTGATTCCCATCCTTGCCTCCAGATGTGTCTTAGTCTGACTGTACCTGAGTGTTTGGTGCTTCTACAACAAGCTCTGTCCATTCAGTGTGTGACACAGCTGGGGTGGCCACACGCACTGTTTGTCCCCACGGGGCTCAAGGAGTGTGCAAGACACTGAGGAAACAAAGGGCTTTGGGGTGTCATCAGCTACAGGGGACAACAGGAGGGTTGTGCCCTCACCCTCTGTAAACTGCAGGTTCAGCTGCTGGAGTTGAACAAGCAGTTTAAAAATGGATCTGGCTCAGGCAATGCTCATTTTACATATATCACAAAATCTCAGGATAGTTTGAGTGGGAAGGGACATTAAAGATCATCCAGTGCCACCCCTTGCCAGGGGCAGGGACACCTTCCACTAGCCCAGATTGCTCCAGCCTGGCCTTGGACGCTTCCAGGGATCCAGGGGCAGCCACAGCTTCTCTGCCCAACCCGTGCCAGGGCCTGCCCACCCTCCCAGCCAGGAATTCCTTCCCAATATCCCATCTAAACCTCTGGCAGTGGGAAGCCATTCCCTCCTGAACTATCACTCCAGGCCCTTATCAAAAGTGCCTCTCATTTTGTGGTTCTAGTTTTTCACCTGAATCTCTCTGTGACTAAACCCTGCTCTGCAGGGATGTGGGTTCATGGGGCTGCATTTCTGCTTAGGTGGGTGATATCTCACTTACAAGCTCTGATAAGGTGCTGAAGGGGGACAGGATGCCCAGCTGCCACCCCCTGGGCAAATCCTACTGAGGATGGTTTTGCTGTAGGGTAAAATACATCCCAAACATGACATATTGTGCTTAAAACACAAGACAGTGATCCAGGACACTGGACTTCCACTCTTGGCTCTGCCAGTGACTTCGTGTACAGCCTCAAAAAGCCAATGAACTCTCAGGCAGGACTGGTTGTTCCCTTTTTATCTCTTTCCTACCAGTTCCTTGAGCTGTTTGGAATAGGAGCCATCCTCCAGGGTGTATTCCCCCAGGGGCAACTTGAGGTTTACTCATCCTGAGTCAGGTGGTGGAAGATTTCCCCAGGAATTGTGTCCAAGAGCTGCACTTGGTTATTCACCCTTTGTTATGACTTAGTTAATGGGTTATGTAGATAAGGAGACTTCTAGAAGAGAAACATGTTCAGAAACCTGACATTATCTGTCACAAAGTTTTCTTGGCATCTAAGATCATAATTAGTCATCTATTATTTAGCGAGAAGATAAAGAGGAGAGATCTCTCCTCTGGTATCTCCTCTGCTCAGCAGATAACAATCAGCTCACATGTCCCTCTCGAAAACCCTAGACTGAGAATGAAAGCCTGCAAGTGGAGTCTGCTGGGCTTGATTCCTCCTTCTTACCCAGAAACCCTGAGCAAGCCACTAGAGGTTTCTGGGCCTTGATTTTCCTAATTTTAACACAAGAATGCTCTGCTGAGGTGAGGCTGAAAACTGACAAATCTCCCCAAAGAGCTTCCTCAACCCTGGATAAGGAATGTGTGGGTGCCTCAAATGCCAGTAGAAACTCACTCTGAAATCAAGTTCAAAGCAGCTGGATGAAGAGTTGGGGTTTTGCAATTAGGAAAGATGCTATTTATAGGAGACAAAGTGTTCTAGTCACTTATGAAACACAGAAAGAAACAGCTCCTACAACCTAAACCACCTCTTGTGTCACGTACTCAGCTGGTCCAACCACAGATCCTCAGCCTGGCAGGGATGGGGAGCCCAGGGAATGCCAGAGCAGGGCATGGCCAGTCCTGCAAACCCTCGGGGACACTTCTTGGTGTCCAGCCCTGAGGCTCAAAGACACACAGGTCACGTTGGGCTGCTCTTGCTGAGCAGAGAGGTGTGTGGCATGGTTGGGGAGCCCAGCAAATCCGTGCTCTGCTGGTGTCTCAGCAGGATGAGAGGAGCAGAGTGGGCTCTTGCTCTCATTGTTTGGTTCTGGGCTCTGGGGCAGGTGCAAAGCTGCCCCCGCAGCAAATTGGCATTGGAGGCTGCAACAACAAGGGGCAGCTCCTGCCTCTCAATGCCCTATAGAAGAGGCAGCTCTTCTGCACGCACCTGACGGGCTGTGAGCTGCACCCTTTGTCTGCTCCGACAGCCATTTAGCAAGTGCCACTCGCTGCGAGCTGATTCTTAAAAGACAAAGGGGCGACAAAATGCAGTTCAAATGAGTTTTGCTGTTTGAGCAAGCTCAGAGCCCTCCCCTGCCTGGCGGAGCTCTGGAGGTTGGGCACGGGGGCGATGCAGGAGTGGAAACCCTCGTGGGTGCAAGAGGCTGGTTTTTTACTCATCTGAATAAAACAGGATGCACAAGGTAAATAAAGAGGTGCACGAGTTATATAAAATGATGCATAAGTGATGTAAAAAGATGCAGGGGTATAGAAGATGCACGAGCTAAACACAAACATGCAGAAAATAATAAATAGTAAATAGAAATATAGAGAACTTGTATAAAAAGGATGCCCAAGGTGTGTAGAAGATGCATAAGGTAAATTAAAAGATGCATAAGTAAATAAAAAGATGCACGAATGATATAAAACAGATGCAGAAGGTAAATAAAAAATTAATCCAGACAGGCAACCTGAGGCACAAAAGACCTGGTGCCCTGATATGGGCTTTCACCTGTTCCTCTGGGAACAAATTAGTCTGTTTTAGAAAAGTGTTCCTTATCATGCTGGGTGAAGACACAGGACCTTCCTTAGTGCAGGAGCTGAGAAAGGTGGCACCAAGTCCAGGTTTTCTCTCTCTTATTGTACCTTAGTGGAGCAAGGCAGGGAAAGGAATGTCTGGAAATATCAGGGAAAGGTCCTTCCCCCAGAGGGTGGTGGGCACTGCCCAGGCTCCCCAGGGCAGTGGGCACAGCCCCGAGGCTGCCAGAGCTGCAGGAGGGTTTGGATCATCCTCTCAGAGACAGGGTGGGATTGTTGTGTCTGTGCAGGGCCAAGAGTTGGACTGGATGATCTTTGTGTGACCCTTCCATCTCAGCATATTATAAGATTCTATGATTCTGGTGTATTCCTTGCACACAAACATCTGGAGCTTCAGTTGTTCCCTTCATGGAATGAAGGGAATGAAAACAGCCTGGGGGTTGCCTCCTGCATTTTGATGTGGACAATGATATTGCAGATTTGATGAAGCTGCTGCACCCACCCAAAGGGCATCTCTGGCTGACACGAGGCTTAAATGCATCTCCTCTTTGCCAGAAGAGCCCTAAGGGATGTGAGGAGCTGAGGAGGGTCCTCAGGCAGGTGAGAAGGGCCAACAACTGCAGGAACTGCTCTCATGTCACCAAGCTGGGCTCCCAATAAACACTCTGTGACACAGTGCACGTGGCAGAGCCCTTTGGGTCTGGACACCACATGGCCAGGGAGGCTTTGAGAAGGGACAGTGTGAGGCCAATCAGCTGCTGTAGGATGGGAATGGGAATGCTGGGACACATGGAAATGCCGGGCCAGCTCTTGTGCTGTTTGGCTTTCATCTGGAAAGCCTGAATTGCATTCTAATTATGTAAGAAGATCAGCATTTATCTAATAAAAGTGAGTTTCTAAGATTTCAGGAAAGAGCTAGAAGTTATATCCTAAAAAGACTAAAAATCCAGTTATGAATACAATTCCATGTTTATTTAAGACCATGTTCAATACAGGGCAGTAAAACAAAGCCCTTCATTGCTTGCTGTGTGCATCATCATGATGATAATGACCATCATCACCTTTGATTAACAAAATGTAAAAAACAGCCACAGGGTAGCTTTAGGTGTCTAATTTTCAGCTCTGAAGGACATTTTTGGCTGTGAAGGGTCAGGTAGAATCTGAGACGCCCAGAGAGTCAAGAATGCACAACGATGGCTGTGCCAGGGCGATCCAAGGAGGTCCAAACCTTAGAGCAGGGCTGGGCAAAGCAGAAAGAGCTGCTGGTTTGATGGAGAGAGGAACCCTCCTGTGCCAGGTTTAGCCCTTCCTCACCCCCGGAGAGGAGGGCATGGCACTTCTCTGCCAGGTAGGGGATGCAGAGGAGGCAGGGGGAGAGCTCATCAGTTTGAAATGAAACCTGGCAAGCCCCCAGGAAAAGCCTTCCCGAGAGATGAGGTCGGAGATGTTGTTTCCCTCCTCCCTCCCTCCCAGCTCGCTCCATTTCTATTACTCCCTCCATCCCCCAGCCGATAAAAGCGAGAGGGAGCTGAATCATGTTTATTAATTGCCCGTGACAATGGGACACCTGGAGCAGCACCTGTCAGAACGCGATGCAAATGAGCGCAGGGAGCCCACAAAGATGGGCTAATAGAAGCGCTAATAGAAGCGATAATGATGATTTGAGGGGTGAGCGGGGTTGGGGCATTACAGGCTCAATTGCAGGCATTGATGCCCCGGCCGGGGCTGCTCCATTCACAGCCCCTTCCTGGCGCTTTGCTCTCGCTGTTTGTTTTTTAAACAGACAAACCCGGGGCTTATTATATTTGCAAACAATGGCATCGCGGAGATGCTCTGATTTGCTGCGCAGATAGAGAGGGGCGATGCTGGAAAGCTTAAATGAAAGCAGGATTTCCTTCTGTTTTCTCAAAGGAAAGGTTAACATTTGTTAATAACTGCCACAGGCTGTAAATGGCCCCAGTGTCATATGATGGATTCTTCTGATTGCTTTTAATCAAGGTTTTCAGATATCATGGGGTGTAAACAGAGCAATGGGCTGAACGTTCATGAGTTGAACAAACCTCAGGAGATGTGACTGAGATAAGAAAAAAACTGTTCTGACGATGAAGTAACAGCAGGTTCTTTGCTTCTTGAGTTCCACTTTTTATCACCATTATTTCACTGTTCCATGTTCTGTATCTCTGGTGCAGATAAACTGCTCTGCAGAGATGGAGATGTGCTTGCATAGGTTGTGTGAGTGGGTGGAGGGTCCTTTACCCCACAGAGATATTCACTTTTTATACTATCTATGTCATCTCCTATATTTGGGGTTTTTCTTCCTCTTCAGGGCAATTTAGACAATGGGAATGAAATAGTAAAAGTGTTCTTGCGTGTTCAAAACAGAGAGAGATGCAGAGCTGAGGCTGGGGAGGTGATCTGCCATGAAAATTATTACTTTTAGCTGAGTGCCTCCCTGGGAGAAAGGGATAAAAGGGAAGGTATTTCAATACCCTACCTGAAAATAAACGACATGGAAACGATTCCCCAAGAGAATCTCGGGAAAGGACAATTCTGTCCTCAAGAACGAGCCCTGGACTCTGATAAAAGGAGTTTGGTGTCATCCATTGCTCTGTTAATAGGACCCAAAATGCAAGAAGAACTTTTGTCTCGTCATAGCAGGGGCTGCATTTTGCAGAAAGTCAGGCCCTCTGGCGTGTGAGGGTTTGTTTTGTTCTCAAAACATCTCAGTGTGGATTTGCAAATCTGGTGACACAAATAGTTTGGGGCCAAACGTGGTGGTTACCAGGGCTCCTGTTTGCACTGGGGAGGGGATGGCTGGGGGAAGTCCTGGCCCAGCCAAGCTTTAGGGAGGCAAAGAAAGGCAGAGGGGGCTGAGGAGAGCCTGGCAGGGAGCACAGGGGGTGAAGTGCATGCAGAGCTGCAGCTGCCACAGGCTGTGTCCTCTGCCATGAAAAGCTTCATCCTAATCTGTGCCGAACATCACTTCAGGATAAACACAACAATGCTATAAATACCGCTGGCCATTTCCTGTTGTTCTCACTGCTGCTTGTACAGGGTTTGTGTCTGCCTCAGGGTGTGACTCCAAGCCACACAGTAACACATACATTCACCTTCTTCTCTGCTGCTCGTGCTCTGGGCTTGGGTTAAAATGTCTTTTTGCTGCCTAAAACTCACTTAAGCTGTGGTTTGTTCCGCTGAGCTTCGTGTTCATCACTAATGAATCCAACAATATTCCCTATGTAAAGGATTCAGGGCAGCACAATGGTGAAGGCTTGTGGTAGTGAGTGGATGAGTTGACCTGAAAATTTGCATACACTTCAATTAGTTATACTTAATTACCTAATTACACTGTAATATGCTCTTCCCATCCCTGGGAGTGTCCAAGGCCAGGTTGGACAGGGCTTGGAGCAACCTGGGCTAGTGGGAGGTGTCCCTGCCCGTGGCAGGGGGTGGCACTGGGTGACCTTTAAGGTCCCTTCCAACCCAAACCATTCCATAACTCTGTGATATAACAAGTCACATTCATAGCCACTTATCCCAGGTTATTTCAATTTATACCATTCTTAATTATACCATTCATTAATTTTGACTGCCACACTCCAAAAAAATCAAGCACCTTAAAACATGAACTGAGAGAAGCCAAAATGCAAACCCCTCCCAGCACGTTTTATGCTTGATATTCACTGAATTGTATATTTTGTGGAAGTGGATTTTTTATTTCAGTGAAAACGGAAGCAAAAGTCACACTTGCATCTGCCTGTTAATCACAGAAATACCACAAGAAGAAAGGAAACAAATTGCAGATGGAAGCCCCTGGATCCCAATGTATGAATAGTTCCTGTAACTATATAATTTTGAACTCAGCAATTTCATTCATTTTTAAAACGAGTGTTGGCAACGTGCTTTTTACTGAACAGAACGAACTAAAAGCTTGGATTTAAAATACTTGCTAAATGGCTTAGACTTTCCATCCAAATTAAGCCAAAAAACTTACGGTCATATATATTAAAAATAACTTGGGCACGTCTAAAGAAGATATTGTACTGCTTGAGTCTTAAGAAGTTCCCTTCTAAAGTGAAAAACAAACCCAATTTCCATTAATCTGACTTATTAAGCTTGGATTTGTCTGTTAAGAAGGAGGTTGATTCTAACCAGATAACCAATCCCATCTTTGTTAAACTAAAGCAATTAAAAACCATTTCTTTAGGTTAAAGAGACTTTTGCCATGAGATGGACAGACTGAAGGAAGGAACCAGGACCCAGCTAATCCCTTTTTGCTGCTCCCCATGAGAAAAAAGCAGCATATTTTAAAAAAAAGCTCCCTGTAAACCAGTTTCAGAATGTGAGCAAAGGAGGCAGAGTGGGGGTGTGAGGTGGATACGTTTCATGTGAGAGGCGAGGAAGGAAATGGGAATAGCAGGCCAGGCTGGGGGAAAGGGCTGATGAATGAAACAGGGACAGAGTGCTCTGTCCCTGCTCTGCCCATGGACATTTTGCCTCCATGCAATTTTCTATGACCTGAGTTAAGGCAGAGAGTGGGATTTTCAAAGCTTTAATGAAGGACAAAATGTGTTTTGCTTGCCTGGTTCATATTTGTGTCTTTGAAGAGGTCCCTAAAGAAAACACCTTGTTTGCACATCACACTCTGGCTCAGCATCATGAGAACCCAAATAACTGGGCTCTCAGCCTGATTTTGGTGCAGTTGTGCTGTTTGACCCTCAGTGAGTGACATCTTCGTGCCTCGTGTGATTATGTGTTAAAGAAAAGTCTCTTATAGAGGAGAAAAGCGGTGTGAAATCCACCTCTAAACATGTAATCCACCCCTAAATGTGAAATCCACCCCTAAACATGAAATCCACCCCAAACATGAAATCAACCTTAAACATGAAATCCACCCCCAAACACAAAATCCACCCTAAATATGAAATCCACCCTAAACATGAAATCCATTTCTAAATATAAAATCCACCCTAAAGATAAAATCCACCCTAAACATGAAATCCACCCTAAACATGAAATCTACCCCTAAATGTGAAATCCACCCCTAAACATGACCCTTAGTTGTGAGATAAAGCCAGGCCATATTTTGATGTGTTTAACAACACCCACCAACATTTTTCTTTGATGACACTGAACAAGTTGCTTCCCTGGTTAACCCTGAGGTGCCCTGGCATTCCTGACATGTTGTGCCTGCTGTGATTTGGAGAAGTAGCAGGGGACAGTAAAATATCTGCAATTACATCAGTGAAAGGTGTGGAAATGTGCCTGGCCGTGATCTCCACGGGCTCTGCTTCTCCACATCCACATTTATCTGTAAAATTAGGATATCACCACAGAGGAGCTCTTGCCCTACCAGCTCTTGCTGGGGGATGACTCCTATTTCCAGGTAGCCCAACCTCATCCTCCCCTCTGCCCCATCCCTGGCTGTCCAAGGCCACGTTGGACAGGGTTTGGAGCAACCTGGGCTAGTGGAAGGTGTCCCTGCCCATGGCAGGGAGTGGAATGGGTAAGATTTAAGGTCCCTTCCAACCCAAACCATTCTGGGATTCCACAATATAACAAGCCACATTCATATATACCCCTCTCATTCCAGGTTTTTTGTGGAATTCCATCGTTCTGTGATTCTCACACCTGCAGGCTGTGACATTAATACTGATTTTTGTGGGTGCCCGTGTCCTCGGTCAGTGAATTCTGCCTGTCTTACCTTTGCATTCCCAACCAAAAGGAGGGACTTTGGGGGAAGAGCTGAACATTTACAGCTCCAAAATGTCTCGCAGTAATGTGGAGTTTTCTGCTGAACCTGCAGTTGCTCTGTGTGTGTGTGTGACACTAAGACAAGCTCCTCCTTCCTGTGCTCTCTGGATCATTCAGACCCAGCTCTCACAGTGTTTTGCATCCTCTGATTTCCAGTGGAAGGTGTCCCTGCCCATAATGGGGGAGTTGGAAAGAGCTGATCTTCAAGGTCCAACCCAAAACCATTCTGGGATTCTCTGATTGTAATTTGGAAGTGCTTTACACAAAAGGCCATTTTCACTATTCCTCCTATTTTGTAGCATCCCCATGAGTTTTGTCAGCAAGTCTCCAAAGGGGTCTCAGAACCCTTCAAAGCTCTACTGTGTGTGAGGAGCTGCTTTTCTTTCTCACTGTCCATCCTGTGAAATCACCTGGAGCAAGGTTTCAAATCTCTTTGTTGTCCCACCACCAGGAACAGCCAGGGCAGCTGGCAAGGGATGCTGAGGTACCTTCACAGGCAAACAGCATCAACCACAGTCCAAAACTAATTTTCTTAAACTATTTCTAGCGATTTAATTACCCCTTTAGTAATTTCGTTTGTATAAATTATTAAAAATATAATTAAAAGCCTACAGGCTGTAACTGCTTGGATAGTGAAGTTTTGCCAGGACAGAGAGTGTGGGCATTTGGGTTGGAGTCATTCCTGCATTCACATTAGAGACACAGAGTCACAGGGGAGGTCGGATCACACAGCACCCCAAAGGCAAAGGCAAAGTTTTCCTGCTTTTGGCACAGTGAAAAACCTAAAAAGGCCTCCTTTGGCCTCGTCTCCAAATGCTGTGACAGAATTCACCCTCTATCAGGGACCTGTACAAGGAGATTCGTGTCAGATAAGGGCTGACCTTTATAACGAGTCTCTTTTCAGCAGAGAGATGCAAATTTATCAAAGCCCTCCTATCCCCTGGAAAGGCTGATTTTTGACAGCCTTACTTGGTGCTTTCTCAGGTTGCTCAAGTTTTCTTTTGAAACTACTCCTTAGTTGGAAACACAAGCCAATTGCAATATTTTAAGCAAACTGAAAAGGTTAAATCTGCAACGAAATGTTCAGAATATTTGAAAGTAAATGTTTCAGGTAATTTAAGGTGGACTTCTCTGCATAGTTGTTTTGACCTTCTGTCCAATATCAGCACTGGGAAATTTCTCACAGCCTCCAGAATTTTCTCAGGATATGACAAAGATAAGTCACCACATCCTAGGTTTGTCCATCTCTTACCCCATGGCCTTGACACCCGATTTTACCCCTCATTTTACACGTCTGCTTGAGTTGAACAAACAGTTTTGCTGCCTGGATGGTAAATGAGCCCACATTTCCCAAATATCACTCGAGTATTGAAACCACAGGAGCATCTTGTCTGTGTTTCCTGTACATTTCCTGCTTGCTTGAAAGCTGAGGAAATGAGGTATGTTGAGGTGTGAACATTAGTAGTGCATTTGTTTGTCCTGTGACAGCACTGAGATGACAGAGACACAGACCAGGACCAAATGTGCCAAGAACTGGGCCCAGAAAAGAGGGAAAAATACCCCAAAAAACCTAACAGCCCATTCCATAAAGCATTCCAAGGAACATATTAAACAATCCATCTGGATAAATGTGCAGGTACTGCCTGAAACTCCTGGTGGGGGAGAAACACGCAGTCAGGGTTGGTTTGGGACTAAGCCAAGTTGTGCCTCGAAGTATTTTCTTCATTTTGAAGCCCTCAGCTTTACTCGAATCAGAAATGGGTCTTTGAGGGGTGACTGGTTGTGGGGTGGGTTGTTTTCTCTGCAGTGCTCCCCCTTTTTTATGACAAGAGCAGAACCACACCAGGCTTTGACCCAGCTAAAGAGCCAGGGGTGAAATGCCAACCCACTGACTAACTGAGGCCACAGAGATGACACCCAAATTCCTTGGGCAGGGATAACTCCTTCTCTTCAGTGGCTTAAAAAAATCCCAGCTGAGCTGATACCTATTTTTTTAATTCCTCCTAAGAGCTTTAATAGCAAAGAGGTTCCCACTGAGCCCCCAGGCTGGAGGTGCCTCTCTGCAGGGTGGCTGCTTGGGCAGCCCAGGCAGAATTTGGAGCTTTATTAGCCAGGGAAGCTGATTGATTTATTAGAGCAGAAACCTCTCGCTTGCTCCAACACAGGTTATTCTCCAAATGCAAACTCGATTTCATTTCACACACACAAAGTAGCCCAAGTGCCTGTGTTATGAATGGGCCCCTTTGTTACCCTGTGGAGCGACAAGACAGACTGTTTAGTTCATGTCTGTACATTAGCAAAGGAGGACGGGGTCTGGGAGACAGATGTGGCCTTTAATTGCATGGAAATATTAGAAGATCGTTAAGCCATTCCTGACAGGGTTTTCCTCTGGCTCGGGGAGCACAGAGTTGTTTCGGGAAGGCACAAGGAGCAGCCCCACAAACAGGACCTTGTCCTTCTCCCTCACCCCAGCACCAAACTAAAGCAGGGGAGGTTCACTCAGAAGCCCCACTTTCCTGCCAGAGCTGCAGGACTGCATCTCAGAGAGAGAACTCTCTTGAAATCCATCTGATAAAGGGCTTTTCAACACAGCTCAAGGGACTTGCCCCGTTTGAGATAAGGGCAGCCCTATCAGCTCTGCTGAGAACGGGGAGATGTGCTGAGAGGCCTCCTTATTCAGGTTAGTTCACATGGCGTGAGGATAAGAAACTCTTCAGCCAAAGGAAAACATGCTGCAGTCACCTCCGAAAACATCCCCAGTGCTGGATGGGAAGGCAAACCCTCTGCTCTGTAGGAGAGAGTTTTGGGGGTGGGTGGGATTTAGTCCTGGTTCAGCTACACTCTACTTGGAGCAGGGTGGTTGGTTGCTTTGTGTTGGGTCCATGCTGTAACATTAATGGAAGGAGCTCATGGATGTCCCCATGGCACCCCTGAGACAGTGACTTTGTCCCTTGGCATTGTTGCTGTGACAGTGGGAGCCTCACAGCTCCAGACTCCAGCCATCAAGCCAGAGCTAGTGATTTGCCTTTAAAAACCAAACCCACCACATTAATTGATGGAGGTGGGCATGGGGTGGATCACATACAGGTCTGAGGTGAGAGAAACCTGACAGAACCCTGACAGAATCATCCCACGCTGGCCCTTGGATACACATTTTTAGCATCACCTGCAGCCCAGGAGAAGGGAAGGATGCAGAGCTAAATGACCTGCCCAAAGCCACAGCACTGAGCTGGGTTCAGGGCTGGGCTTACCTCCCCCAGCCCCTTCCCAACACGCTGGGGGCCAGCGTTCCACCTCCTGCCTGCTCTCCCTGCAGCAGGACATTCCCAGCTCCTGCCATGGGCTCATCCATGGATGCTCCTCCACCAGGGCCCAGGGCAGCTGGGAAGAACCAGCCATGAGATCTTACAGGTGGGGAAAACTGTCCCTGGGCCCAGGCTTGGACCACTCGATGATTCCATCACTTCTGAAGGTATCAGTAGCAAGAGACCTGATCTATCTAAGCCAGGCTCAAAGCCCTTCTCAGCACCACGCTGATAACACCAACAGACTTTCTGTTAATGGCACTGATAAGAGATTTGGGTAAGGTCTGTTTTGCTCAACCTCAGAGGAAAGTAAGTTTTGCCTTGTCAGGGAGTTCCAGCCCTGGGGTAACACTTGTCACTGCTGTGACCTCCTTCTCCAAGGGCATTGGGTGTCTTCACCAAACCTTTGAGGAGCTGGCATCATCTGGGCAGGGAAACAGGAGGGGGGACATCAATACAACTTCAAAGAGCCCTTTTTTTAGTTTTTGCTCTCACATTTGATGCTGAGTGAGCCAGGAGGCAGCACTGACTGCCTGACTTGGAGGTGCAACACCAGAGATGGCACTGAAGCTTTATTTAGTGTGTGTTTGTCCTCAGCAGCAGCTTCACCACAGCATTAGGCAGCAGAAGCTCCTTTCCTATTGAAACATGAGTGTTGGTAGGGTGGTCTTTTCTCTGTGATGTTTGATATCAGCAGGAAGAATAGCACCTTGTCAGCTCCTTTTTGGAGTGTTATGTTAACTTTGGGTCCCAGCCCAGGTGCCAGGATGGGTTTCAGACCTTGTGTCCAAGAGGTAGGAGTGATGGCTATCCCTGAATCCTTCCAGGACCTTCCTCTTGCACCAAAATGAAAACACCAATGTTTCTTTGTAAAGAAACCAAGAGCCCCTGGGAACTGGTGTAAACTGGGTTTTCCTCTTCAAATATCTCGATGGAGACTGACAAAGAAAACACCTCCGTGCAATCCTGCGGCGCTGTTTTCCTTGGAATGCCACGAGCAGGCTTGTTCACAAAATCTCTGCTTTTCCTATAGGCGTAGGCAGAAACATTCCCAGCCCTGGAGCCGCAGGGGCCGGGCTCGGAGCACAAGGAAAACAGGGATCTGTGCCATCCCAGCAGGGTGGCAGCCTCAGTTCCCCTGCCAAGCACAGGGCACCAGGCGGGGAGGGGATGAGGAGCCAGCAGAGGATGGAGGTGCTGCTGAAGGCATCGCTGCACAGCCCCAGTGGGCACCCAGCTGGGCACAGGGGGCATCTCTGAGTGCAGCAGGGCAAGGGAACAGGGAACAGGGCCCAGGGTTGCTGCAAACTCATTGCTTAACCCTCGTATTTGAGGGGGATTCAAGGGACTGTGGCTCCCAAGTCCTGTTAAATGTGTGATTTGTGTGGCTCTTTTGGAAATCTCCACCTCGGGACTTGTGCATCCCAGTGAAAGGTGGTTTCCTGCCCAAGAGCACACAGCAGGTTCCCAGGGCTGTATCAGGACCACACATATGCTTTTTGGGGAAGAAATAGGTTCCTTTGAGTCCTGAACCACCTCCCCTTTCCCCTTATCTTCCCACTCCATGTGATGCACACTTGATACCCAGCCTAAGTAACCAGCTCTGGCTCCAACCCCGAGTTTATGCTCTGAATATCTTGAGCACCAAGACCCTGCACACAGATTGAACCCGGCTCAGCTCAGTGCCCGTGGCCAAACCCAGGACACAAACAGAGCTGGAAATCCCAAGGCACATCTGGTTTGGGATTCTGCTGCTCTGCACTCGTGTTTGCCCCTCTGACCCAGCACCCAGACCTTGCAGTGTGCCCTGGAGATGCCAGGGGTGGGTTGTGCCCTGGATTTCCCTGTGGCTGAGCCCTGCCAGGTGAGAGGTGCTGAGCCTGGCCCTGGGCTCGCTCCTGGAGGCGCTGCTGGGATCCTTTCATGCTGTTGTTTTTCCTTAGTCTGGGCTAAGTCATCTTGGGCTGAAAGTGCATGTTTTGTTCTCTGCGGATGGAAACAAAACAGCCCCCAATGAACGTTTCCTGATGGGCTTCCTGCGATTGTGCAGGGAATGGTGTCAGGGAACAAAACAGGATACGCTGGCGGGGTTTGTGAATGTAGCAGGACAATGGTATCAAAGTGGAATAAAAAATAATGAATGGGCATTGCTGGAGCCGTGAGTCAGAACCTGAAATATTTGTCTCCCTAAACTGCCACCTCCCTGATCTTGAATTCCTGGGAGAATGCTCTTTCCACAGTTTCCAGTGCTTTGGCAGTAGGAACCCCAACTGGAAAGATAAGATTTTGTGGTTTGTATCTATTCCCTCATGCTTTTAGGACTCTCTGCCCTTTCCCAAGGTACCCTGCTAAAGGGGAGGCACAGAGATGGGCAAACTCTCTCACTCAATCCCCCAGTGCTTTTGGGTTTCTCCATTTATTGTTCTTCCTTCTAGGGTGAATAATTCATATTTAACCCCCCCCAATTTATCTTTGCATACGGAAAGCAAAACCAGCAGTTTTCTGAGCTGGTCTCAGTTTCTGATGTGAGTAAAAATACCACCCAGGAGCTCTGCTTGGAGAGAAGAGGTGGCACCACTGCAGCAGGCAGATGCAGCCCAAAGGGAGCCCAAGCTTCCTGACACCAAGTGCTTGGTCAGTCTGCAAACCCCTGCTGAAATCTGTGCCCCTGGAAAGCAGCCCCTGGCACCACATCAAGGCAGGGGCCGGGCAGTGGGTGCTGCAGGACAAAGCTGAGCTCAGCACGGCCTTTCTGCCCAGCAGAAAACTGCATTTATGCTTGGGGCTGCTTGGGGTTTGTCAGGAAGCCAAAGGCTGAAACCATCTCGCAGTTCCCCTCGTTGTGTCTTCAGCAGCAAAGCCCATAAAAACGCTGCAATAATATTTACTGAAGTGGGAATGTTCGCAGTTGGATCCATGTGTGTCTGTTTACAAACACATCTGCTCTGTGCGAGTCAATTATTTTACAAGCGCGAGGGGGGAAAAAAAATAAAAATCAAGAGGATGGTGAGCTAAAACCAGGTGGATTTGAGTGCAGTCACCCACACAGTGTCAAGTCTTTGTGAGAAGAAAAATATAACTTTGGAGGGGAAAAGCTGTGGGCAGAAATGACTGGAGATACAAGCACAGAGACGTGGCTGAGAGGAGAGTCAACACGTGCCAAAGGCTGATTGATATTCTGGGAACATGACATGGCTTGGGAAAGATGTCAAGAGATCACATAGTCCTCAGCATCAGCAGGGTTAGGTTGGTCATTAGGAGAGAAATTAGCTGTCAAAATAAGAAATCTGGCTCAAGCCATGCCCATGGCAAAGCTTCCAGCACTTGGGACAGGGTTCCCACCCTTCCCCCAGGGCTCAGCCCTCACCCCAAATCATCTCGTGTGTCCTGGTTGGCAGAACTGGGCAGGAACCCTCCCAAACCTCCTGGGAACAGAGGCCAGAAGTTGGGATTTGTCCTGCTCAGCAGACACCTCATCCCAGATCCCAGTGTTGGTACCAGCAGGGTGGGAAGCACTGGAGAAGCCAGGAGTGCCCAGGGAATCCCTTTCCCAGCCCAGGGAATCCTTCTCCCAGCCCACGGAATCCTTCTCCCAGCCCAGGGAATCCCTCTCCCAGCCCAGGGAATCCTCTCCCAGCTCAGGGAATCTTTCTCCCAGCCCAGGGAATCCTTCTCCCAGCTCAGGGAATCCCTCTGCCAGCTCAGGGAATCCTTCTCCCAGCCCAGGGAATCCCTCTCACAGCTCAGGGAATCCTTCTCCCAGCTCAAGGAATCCTTCTGCCAGCCCAGGGAATCCTTCTCCCAGCCCAGGGAATCCTTCTCCCAGCCCAGGGAATCCTTCTCCCAGCCCAGGGAATCCCTCTCCCAGCTCAGGGAATCCTTCTCCCAGCTCGGGGAATCCTTCTCCCAGCCCAGGGAATCCTTCTCCCAGCTCGGGGAATCCTTCTCCCAGCCCAGGGAATCCTTCTCCCAGCTCAGAGAATCCCTCTGCCAGCTCAGGGAATCCTTCTCCCAGCCCAGGGAATCCTTCTCTCAGCTCAGGGATGTTCCAGGCTCAGGGCACAGCTACTGCTCTCCCTAAAGGAAGAGCTGGAGCACACCTCCAGGATTTAGGGATGCACATGATGGAGATGGGATGGTCTGCCAGACACATCCAGGCTCTCCAGCCCCACATCCCACCAGATTCCTTTCCAGAGGTCAAGAGGCCACAGCAATAATTTGGGCAGGTACTTTTTTAATTCCCCCTCCTCTCCTGGTCCTGTGCTGAGACTGCACAGAGGCTCCTCCTGGGGATTTTCCACGGCTCCAGGGCTGGTCTGAGCCTCCTTATCATCAGCCTTAATGCAGCAGCTTGTTGGTAAGGAGCACTGTCACCTGGTTATTCCCATTTGGTTGGAAACAAAACAAAAGGCTCTCTGAAACCATTAATGTGAAGTCTAGACTGAGGGAAAAAAGTCATTAGTCCAGGTCCTATAAACGTGTGTCTGAAGTCAAGTGCTTTTCTGAAACATGATTTAATTTTTTGTCCTTCTTGAGTCAGGTTTTGTCAGCGATCTTGAGATCAAAATAATAGGGCATGGATTTCAGCAGCCTTCTTCTACCATCGTGACAAGAAATTTTGTAGGAATAGTAAACATAAAAATAAATCCAAAAAGAAATATAGAGATTTCCTTCTGAGAAGTTTTGAAAAATCATTTTGCCCCGTTTTTTAGCTGCCTAATTTCAGTGGGCTTTTACTATTTTTCAGTGGGTTTGCTATTTCTGCCATTCTTCCTCCTGCTTTGTTCCCCCCTAACATGAGTTACTGAGTTCCCATCAATTTGAATTGTGAAGGAATGATGCTGTATTCCAAAACTGCTCTGGATGAGGCACCCTGGGTGGAAAGGGAAGGCAAGGCAGCCTGAGCTGCAGGGAAAAGCTCAGGTGGCACTTTGTCCCTGTCACTGACCTACTCTGAGCAAGTGCCCAGTGCAGACTGGAGCAAAATATTGCAGTCATGGAATAATCAAAGAAAGCCCTCTTTATACACACAGAAATCCTCAAACCTGCAGAAACTTGGACATAATCCTAAAGGTTTGCTGCCTTCTTAACCCTCAGGGCTGCTGCAGCAGGGAAAGGGGCTCTGGGCAGCCTAGGCTAGTGGAAGGTGACCTTGGGCAAGTAGATAAAAGAGGGAAGAGCGATGCCCTTTGGCAGGGATGGCTCTGATCCCTCTGGATTCACAGGCTGTACTGATGGACCTCCAGCTGCAGCCTGGAAAACTCCTAAGCAGGACTTTAATTGATTGAGAAGGGCACAAAATGGACTGTGGGTGTTGGCAATAAAATGCCCATGACTGGCAATAAAATGCCCATGACTGGCATTCTCCAAGGGGAGTTGTGGGGAGGTCCTGCCCCAGTCCCAGCCCATCCTGTAAGGAAGGGGCAGCAGTGGGAGCAGATCTTGGGAAAAGCTGCAAAGGGATTTCCTTTTGGTTTGCTCAGGTGCTTTGGGAAGAGAGGGTAGATTAGAGTGTGCCCCTAAGATCCCTGTTTGTGTCCCAGTAAGAGCACTGGTCGAGGCTCTGAACCCCACAGGTCAGGGCTGAGGGCAGGAAAAAGGCACAGGGAAGGGAATGCTTCCCAAAAGTTCCACCGAGGCAGGGATGAGATAACACTCTGCCTTCCTGCCTCCCAATTCAGTGCCCAATCCATCCAATTTGCTGCCCCAAGATCAACAGAGCCCCTGCTCCTCTTTGAATTTTATATTTGACTCACTTTCTTGTAAGTCTGATGTTATCTCTCTGCTCTCTGAGATGTTGGCAGCAGAAGTGCTGACTTGTAGCCCTGCAGTGCCAAAGTCATTTCTATTCAAGGAGTGCAAACCTCAGGCCGTGTGTGAGGCTGCTCCTTCCTCCTCTTTTGGGGCTTTGCATCGTGGGTCTGGGCTCCTCTGGAGGTGGCTCTGTGGTGGTGACATCCACTTGACAAAAATATTTCAGCAGTGAATTTCTCACAGGGTTAGGAGTGGTGAAAGTGTATTATCGGTGGGGGGAAAAAGGAGAGAAAAAGCCACTCCTGTAGAGATGGAAATAATTTCTTGTGATGCTTCATTGTCTCTTCTAAGTCAGACTTTGTGGAGGAGGATGAAGCTTTGATCTTCAGCAATGCCTTTTAAATGTGGTTATGGCCAGAAAAGTGAAGGTGCAGAGCTCAGAGCTGACATGCAGTGAACACACATTGCACGTTCCTGAGACAGGGGTGATACCTGGGGACAGCACCCAACCAGGGCTGGTGGTCACCTCCTCACCTTCCTCCTTGCTCAGATGTCCTGCTCAACCCATTAACTAAGTGGAGCCTTTTCTAAAGCACTCAGGCCACCTCTCTTCCCCAGTAAGGAGCCAGGATACCTCACTGGGAGCACTGGTGGACCCTCAGCCCACCCCAGTGTGCAACCAGAACACCAGCCTGGTTGTTCCCTGCCCACAGGACCAAAACCAAACTGGTCCTGCCCTTTTGTAGCCCTTACACCTGGGGTCTGGCTCTGGATGGCTCATCTAAAGAAAGCACAAACTGCAAATTTGCCCTTTGCCAGCTCCAAAGTGCTGTACAAAGCCCAGCCATGGCACAGGCTCGTGTCTGAGGGGTGCAGGATGTGCCAGCTCCTTGCAGAGCTGTTTCAGCCCCCCATGTGCACAGTCCAGTGGGGGCTGCCCTGCAGAGCCTGGAGCTGGACGTGCCTATGGCTCTGCAAGCTGCCACAGACGGGGCTTGCCACATTTATGCCAGGAATGTGATTAAAAGCTGGAAAAACTGAAGCTAGCCTATTCCCAGAGGCCATATAACCTAACATCTATGGCAGAGCAGCACACACAAGCCCCCTGTCTCAGGCTCAGTCGGGAGGTGTGGGGGGAGCCCTGGTGAGCTGGGCTCTGTCTGGGCAGGCTGGGTTGGCACCCAAACACCTCGGGGTGTTTTCCCACTCGCCCATCACCAAGCACCAAGCAGAGAGGGAAACTTGCCCTCTGGTGTCGGGTTGAAATGCTGATCTCTGCCTCGGCCAAACACACCCCGAAAGGACCAGCCCTTTAGATCTGCATCTGGCCCAGCAGAGCCCCTCGCAGTGGGCACAAGGAAGGTCCTGCATGTCCCTCAGCTGGCATTGCAGCCCCAACCCAGCCTGGCCCAGTCCCCCTCCAAGGCACTAACTCAGTCCCAGGTCACCATCGCTGCTGGGACATTACCCTGGGGGTCCCCTGCCAGCAGAGACACCCTGCCAGCCCTGGGGGTTTTTTCAAGCTGTGGATGTAGACACCAGAGTGGGGCTGATGGCAGCAGGGCTGGCTCTGTGCCACCCGACTTCCCTTGCATGCCACCAGCAGCACAGGTTTGCTGTTTGCACGAGCTGAGCAGGTGCCACAGCTGCTATCACTGCCTCATCTGCTCGGGGTGTCTCAGCTGTCCCAGCCCCGGGTCTGGAGCTCTTGTACCTCTCACTGACTTTTGTGCCTCTCACTAAACCTTTCCTGGCACAGGAGGTGCCATGGTGGCAGCCAGAGAATTGAATTTCTTTTCCTGTGGGCCAAAGAGATTTCGAGACTGCAAAAATGCAGTGAAAGAGAGAGCTGCTCAGCTCCAGAGCTGCTCAGTTCCATAGATTCCCAGTTCCAGAGTTGCTCAATTCTAGAGTTTCCCCATTCCAGAGCTGCTCAATTCGAGAGCTGCCCAGTTCCAGAGCTGCTCAATTACAGAGCTACCCAGTTCCAGAGCTGCTCAATTCCATAGATTCCCAGGTCCAGAACTGCCCAGTTCCAGAGCTGCTCAATTCCATAGATTCCCAGTTCCAGAGCTGCTCAATTCCAGAGCTACCCAGTTACAGAGCTGCTCAATTCCAGAGCTGCTCAATTCCATAGATTCCCAGCTCCAGAGCTGCTCAATTCCATGGATTCCCAGTTCCAGAGCTGCCCAGTTCCAGAGCTGCTCAATTCCATGGATTCCCAGTTCCAGAGCTGCCCAGTTCCAGAGCTGCTCAGTTCCATGGATTCCCAGTCCCAGCTCCTCCTGCCTGTGAGGTCAGCACTGTCCCAGTTAACACCAGTTGCCTGTGGGCAGGTCTCAGCAGCCCCTTTGTCTTTCAAGGAAGATGCTTGTCTGAGGAAGAGGCTTCTCCACCAGATAGTCTGGGTGTCACAGCAGTGTGTCCTTGCCTGTGTTGGAGGCAGCCCCAGTCACTGATCCTGGGCCAGGGCCATCCTTTGGAGTGTTGTTGGGTCTGGGGTTTTTTGGGACAGCCAGAAAGATCCCTCCTTTCCCTGTTTTTCCCATGGCTTTAAGCAGAAAAAGCAGCCTTGAATGAAATGGTTCTGATTCAGCTCGAATTCAGGACCATCAAACATCTGCACAAGTCCTGCTGAAGTTACAATATTTGCTGTAAAGATCCTGTGAGCAACCTCTCACACTGGTTTTGTGGGATAACTCTCACAGTTATTCTCCCAGATATTGTCTCTGTAAGAAAACCCAATTTTTAAGTATGTTTTTAGACTGGCAATCTCCAAGCCCAAACAGTGGATGTTTTCCTTTGATGACTTTGCAGTGGTGCTCATGGTTTCCTTGTCTCTGCCCTGCTGAGGGTGGGTCTAGGCAGTCCTAAATCAGTCCAGTAGCCCAGGAATTTGGGGTTCACCTGCCACCTCAGGCCACAACGTGGGGAACCCACAGTTTTTGTGCTGAGAGGAAGTGGAGACTTAAAGAAAATGTGTCATTTAGGAACCCTGTCTGACATCCTGAATTCAGCTGAGCTCTCTTCTAAGAGCTGAACCATCTCGTGATCTTGTACCTTCCCACACAGACAAACTTTGCAGCCTGGAGTATTCCCAGCCCTCTGAGGGGTTCTGACACAACTTACACCACTTTCCACTCCCTCCCTTATTCTAATTAAAGCTGAAAAAAGGAGGGAGCATTTCAGAAAGGTTGTGAACCCACCAAGCAAAAGCTGCTGCAAAGGTCGAACACAGTGTGAGCTCCCCTCTTTCAGGAGGCTAAAAATTCTCTTTTTTGATGTTTAATGCAGCCAGTAGGAGAGAGAGGCTGATCACAAGATTTTTACAGCCAAACCTGTAACTGCAGCAGGAGCTTTGCAGAGGTTTGAGGGTTCCTCCTTAGCCAAGCCCACTTAAATTCTAGGCCACTTTGGCTTCTCTGGGTCTGTTGTGTGATGTGAGAGCAGAGATAGCAAAGTGCTGATTTCTGGAAATGCAGAGCACTGATCTGACTCTCCCTAACTGGGTTAAAACTTCAGGCTGAGGAGGATTCTCATGTTTACCCAGTGGACCCCTAATTATTGCCTTTTTTTTGTATGCTGCCATGACTCTGGTGATTCTCGTGGAGGGTTCCCCAACTGCAC
Organism: Lepidocolaptes lacrymiger; assembly: GCA_035584035.1. NCBI lineage: Eukaryota > Metazoa > Chordata > Aves > Passeriformes > Dendrocolaptidae > Lepidocolaptes > Lepidocolaptes lacrymiger. The sequence continues at coordinate 637,177 of JAXCLP010000067.1, read as the reverse complement.
TTTCCTGAGCTTTCAGAACTTCTCTTTCCCTCCCTGGTTATGGGAGAATTCACAAAACAAACCTCAGCAACAACTGCGTGGGGAGGTGGGGAGAGAGCACTAATTCCTGAGTTTTAAAAGCACACCACTCAGGCTGTGCCCTGGGAATTTTGAGCACGGGGGGTTCAGCACACCCCCAAAGGCTGTGTGTGTGCCCACAGTGAGCCACACGTCCCTGTCACCTTGGAGGGCTCAGTGTGGCTCAGTGTGTTGCTGCCTTTGGCTCGGAGGTTGCCCCATTAATTCACATTACAAGGCCTTGTGCTTTTAGTCTGGGAGGTTCCTGCTTCGCTTTGTGCCCTGCCAGTCCCAGAGGCAGCTGTGCTGTGTGTGGTTAACTGAGCTCCAGCAAGAACATGCAGACCTTGGCAGATGCATTTTGAATCACCAGGGCTGTGCCAAAGCCACCAGAGCCCAGCTCAGCCCGCTCAGAAACGGGTGATCAAAACCTTTCGTCGGCATTTGGAGTTTCAGCACGGGGAAAAAGAAAAAAAAATAAAAGGATAATAATTTCCTGTTTTTAAGCATTTCTAGAAACACAGAGGTCAGTAATGCACCAGTCCTACACTTCCCACAAAATAAACATAAAAGTGTAAATTAATGTATTTTTCCTGCCACCATGAACACCCATCACTGTGCCCTGCACTGACTGCCCCTCCTTCAGCAGAAACCTCAAAACCCCAACACACAAAGCCTGTGGAAGGGGATGCCCAGCCCTCCAGTGTCCCTCCAGTGTCCCTGCCCTCTGCCCATCCCTTGGGCTGGGTTTGGAGCAGCAAGAACACGAGGTGCTTGCAGCGAGCACCCAGCAGCACCTCGGTGTTTGCAGAAAACCAAGTGAACCTGAACACTGGTGCCACCCAGAGCAAAAACCCCCTGCTTTGCATAGGGGTTGGTGGCCCCAAGGGCTCCGGTTGGACCTGCGGCGCTGGCAGGTGGCCATTTCAGACAGTGGGGCAGCTGTGGGGCCCTGCAGGTGCTCTCCAGCTCAAAGGGAGAACCAGGGAGGTGTCTCTGCTCCGGTCAGGACTCTGAGGGGTTCTTTTGTCTCTCCCCAGGAGGCTCTGTCGGTGGTGAGCGACGACCAGTCCCTGTTCGAGCCCTCGTACGCCGCGCCCCACGTGCCCAAGGCAGACATGACGGCCTCAGGGAACCCCGACTATGGGCAGCCCCACAAAATCAACCCCCTGCCCCCCCAGCAGGAGTGGATCAACCAGCCCGTGCGGGTCAGTGTCAAAAGGGAGTATGACCACATGAATGGATCCAGGTAAGGAAAGCCCCTTTCCACACCTAATCGTAGAGTCACGGGGTGTCCTGGCTTGGAGGGGACCCACCAGGACCAGCTCTGAGTCCAAATCCCATGGAGTTCAAACAAAAGCACAGCCTGGACCATCCATTCCTGCTCTTGTCCTGCACATCCACAACCCCCTCTGTGTGCAGGAGCACTGTAGGACCGTATCTCATTCTCTCTGCGCTTCCTTCCTCTGTGACTCATTATTTTAATGTCCTGAGCATCTGGCTCTTGCACCAGGATGGATGCCCATGGTCCCCACGGGCACTGCCAGGGCACAGAGCTCATGCTGCAAATGCTGTTGGAAGCTCCACCTTCCATGCCCTCGTTCAGCATCCCACAGATGTGCCCTGGTCCAAGGGGCTCACAGAGGTGGAGCTGGAGTTCATACCAGAGTGAAGCAGCAAAAGCTGCACTGCTGGACCTCAAGGGCTTTGCTGGAGGGCCCTTTTTCCTGCATGTGAACTGCAGTCCTGCTCTGCCAGGGCAGAAACAACCCAGTGGAACTGGAGAGCTGATTGATGGGGAAGGGAAAAAGAGCAGGCTGAGGTCCTTTATGGGATCCCGTGAGGTGAAACAGAACAAAAGGGCTGTACCCACACCTCCTGTGTGGATGTTGGTGGCCATGGGTGACCCACAGCTCAGGAGAGGTTGGAGCAGTGTTTTAACCACCCCAGGGTCACTGGTTGTGGTGTAACCTCTCCAGCTCGCAGCCAAAAAAGTCATTTGTAGTTAGAGCTGGAGGAGGTGAATCATTTCTTTGCTCAGTGACAAACTGAATGACTTGAAAGCATTTTATTATCCCAGCTCAGCTTGTCTCTTTGCAGACCATTACTGCAAACCCAAAGCCTAGAAACAAATCTCACCTTCTTGAACATAATCTTTAGGTATAGAAATGACAAATTTTTTTCAGTTTTAAATATATGCAATATAGGTTTATTGGTTTGAGAGCTGATATTAATTTAAACTTGATTTTAATTTCAAAGTCACAAACATTTCTAGAGTCGAGTGTTAACAAACCCTCAAGGGTTTTGCTGCTTTAGGGTTACTTTAGCAGCGTATTTTGCTGGTTTCTGAGAGCACAGCAAAGTGCAGAGTTGGAAACAGAAAGCAGCCTTGCACTTTCAGACTTCTGCAGTGAGATGATGGTGTTAAAGACATCAAACAGCAGCCTGGGTTTTTTTCCTCGTAAGTGTACAGTAGATGCTGATTTTGCTCTCAGATAAAGGTCTCTGCAGCAGTTGCTCTCTCAAGGTGATTATTTGCAGGCTGAACTCGACCTTGCCCTGGCTGTACCTCAGAATCATTTCTCAACTTCATAAAGCTATGTGGATTTCTGCACTAGTGCTTCCAATCTCAGAATGGAGGCTGAAACGTGGGAAAAGGAGTTATTTCCTGACAAACACCATCCCTGGGTAAACACAGAGAAACAGATGGAACTTGAAAGTACCAGCTGGGGTTGTTTGATAGTCATGAGGACACCTTTGGCTACCAAGGCTGGTCTTCTTAGGAAGAGGAAGCCCTTTGTGGCATTGCCAGGCTGCCCACATCAAGGCCACGTTGGATGGGGCTTGGAGCAACCTGGCCTAGTGGGAAGTGTCCCTGTCCATGGCAGGGGGTGGGACTGGATGGACTTTAAGGTGCCTTCCAAGGCAAACCATCCTGGGATTCTGGGATTGCATCAGTCGCTCCCACCCAGTGTCAGACAGACACACACACGGTTGTCTGTCTCACTCAGGGACATTTTGGAGGGCCAAGAGGACAGCTGGTCCTGTCCCATCCACAGGCACTACATGTCTGTGCTACTCAGGCTGGGCAGATTCAGAGTGTGTGTGTTCTTGTACCCCCAAATTGTCCCTGTGTGCCATCCCGTCCTTGGGAATGAAACGTCCTGGGCTGTCCTGGCCTTGTGATCTTTGTGTGCCAGTGTCCTCATTGCTCAGGAGAAAAGGGAAATAACACTGCTTGGAAAAAGGGATTCATGACCAGCTGTGACATTCCTGGGAGCCACAGAGAAAGGCCCTCCCGGAGCGTGTTGGTCCTGGGCAAGCAGGAAATCCTTCCTTATGGGCTTGCTTGTTCTTGGACAGAAAATGTGGCTCCAAAAGATGGGTGACAACTGCCCAACCTGTCAGAAAAAACCTAAAGACTGTTCCTCATGTCAGCACCAAGCACTGCAGTAGCTCCCAGCCTTGCCTTTTGATAACTCCTAGGCACAGAAGCTCCAACCCACCCCAGACATGAGAACATTCACCCGAATTCTCCATCCTCTGCTCCTAGTCAGGGCTCAGCATTTCAAATTCTTTCCTCTCATGGGGATGGACCAGCCCACTGCAGTTGCTTATTCCTCTACCCATCCCCTGCCTGGCTAAGCCCACACAATTTGATTGAGTGGCAAACACTGATCCCAGCCCAAAGTGACTCCAAGCACGGTGCCCTCCCTGTGTCCCTGCCTCTCCTGCTCTCTCTTGTCTCTCAAGCACACTCTCCCAGCGAGTTCCAGCTGCCTCTTGGCACGAGCAGCTTTTATTGTGCCTTTCTCCTGCCTTTCACCTGTGCTGTGTCAAGAGCCTGGTTTGTGTGCTCAGGGATAAAGCAACACCAGGGACGTTGCAGGGGAGGACTTGGGGACTGCAAGGGACAGTGTCCAGCTTTGCTTCCCTTTCTCAGACAGCAGCAGCAGTGTGTGATGAGCTGGGTTGGTCCTCAGCATGGTGGGAGAAGGGTCTTTGAGGAACCTCTCCAAGCCTGTTCAGCAGAGCCCTCAAAGCCCTGCAAGAAACCCCAACCAGCTCTGCCCCAAGTCAGATTTTCCTGGTTTATTGCTAAATTGGGAAGAGTTTCCCAGATATGTCCATACTAACCATGCACAGGGGATGCTTAGGGATCTGTATTTTAGAGGAGAAGGTGGGACTTCTGTAGAATTGCAAGATTTAGACAGAAATTTTGTAACCATTTCCAGGATTATCAGACCCAGATGTGGGTTATGGCCTCAAAATCTGCCCTTGTTTAGAGTAAAATCCAGGGGTACACTTAATTATATTTAAAAAGCAAAATACACAAAAAAATCCTACACATTTTAAATTCCAGTGAATAAAGGAGGAGGGTTACTTTGAACAATGCTGGGTAAAGTTTAACTCAATTCAAAGGCCATGCTCATAACAGACTTTTTTGCTTTGATTTTACATAAATTCCAAATGTAAAGAGTGAACCAAGCAACAGAAATTCTAAATATTGACTGTATTTATTGAGCTACTACAGGTCTGCACTTGTAGCTAAATTCAGGGAGAGATTTTAAAGGGATATTACAAAATTTGTCTGATCTTCAAAGAACGTTCCAGCGTGCTGACGTGTGCAGGGATGTGGGCAAACTGCACTGGGCAATTCCAGCTGTGGGACGGATTTTGTCCAGCTAAAACAACGAAGTCAGTGCTTTGAAAAGGCTTTGAGGACATTCTTTAGAGACATCCCAGAGAAGCTGTGGCTGTCCCATCCCTGGGAGTGTCCAAGGCCAGGTTGGAGAGACCTGGGCTAGTGGAAGGTGTCCCTGCCCATGGCAGAGCATGAAACAAGATGCTTTTTAAGGTCCCTTCCAACCCAAACCTCTCTGGGATTCTGTCATTTTATATTTCTATTCCTTGAGGACACTGAAATATGTTCTGATGGTCCCCAGGTTTCAAGGACCTCAGGAGGTTTTTGTGCCTCAAAAAGTGTCACACCAAGCCAAAGGGACCATCCCTGCTGGGATAAACTCCCCTTGGAGTGGTGTGTGAGCCCTCTAGTGGGACCCGGGGGTTGTTCTGTGCCTGGCACAGCAGAGAGCATCCCCTCCTGCTTCCAAGTACCCCCCTGGCACAAACAACCTCAATTTTCCATCCTTCTTCTAGTGCTTTCAGTGTGAGCCCCCACCCGAGGGGAGCTCAGTTAAAGTGCAGGTGGCTGCAAGTTTTGAGGAGCTGACTTTGTTCTGGGCCACAAGCAGAATATTAATATGTTTGTGCTTCCCTCCTTCACTGCACAACAAAAAATAAACTAAAATCTTATTTCAAGTGTCACTATGAAAGCTGAGATGGCCAAATGTGGCTTCATGCCAAGAAGTGGAAAATTTAAATAGAAAAGCGGGTTGGAAGAAAGGAGGAATGAAAGGATAGGAAGAGAGGGATAGAAAGGAGGAAATAACCCCCTGATCACAGATAAGTCAGGCCAGACACTCCTGAACTCCCTTATTTTGTTCTTTGGAAAATAAGCCAAAGGTGATTCCTAGACAGAGCCCTGGGACAGTCATTGTTTGGTTTCCAGGTACCTGGAACCCAGGCTGAGGCTGCACAGAGGGTTTGTGAGTCGGTGCCAGCAGAGCTGCCTGTCCAAAACTTCCCCAAACACCAAGCCCTTGGCATGCCCAGACACTGCCACTGGAGCTGCTGGAACAGACAGTCTTTGGACAGACAGTGAGAATGAGCTCTGCCTCATGTTCCTTGGGCTCTGCCACTGCCACAGAGCACTTGTGAGAGCAGCCTGTATCCATTTACCTGCAGAGATCCACATTTTCTGCCCAGAGCCTGAGCAAATCCAGCATGCAGAGCCACCTGGAAGTCTGCAGCCTGTGACAAATTGAGGATTAATATGGACTCTGAAATCCCCTCCCACAAACCTTTTCAAGTAATGAGGAAATGTTTCCCTAAATGTAAGCCTGGCTGTGGGTAGTGCCTGAGCTAAGGAAGGGCTGATATCCTATGAAGAAATACACCATCCATGGCTCACAGCTCCTGCTCCCACTTTATACTGTTATTGTTCCCCATGCTGAATTCCCTGCGTGGCCACAGCACCTTCTCCTGGGATAAATCCCCCATCTGAGCCTGGGACAGGACAGTTCTGGGTGTCCAGGAGTTGCAGAGGTGATTCAGTTTGAGGGCTGATTTCCCAGGAAAAGGCTCTGTTTGGATCTGGTGGGAAATGTGGGGTTAGAGGGGACACAAAATAAGGATCTCATCACTAAAGATTTCACAGTGTTTTCTTAGGCACAGATCAGTCTCCTGCCCAGTGAGGTTTGGGTACTGCTGGTCCCAGCTATGTCTGCTCAATGGGGTTAGCTCTGGAGCTGGAAAACTTCCTCAGAGGGAAGGGAGGCACCCACAGAGCCCCACGGACACAACCCTGTCAGGTCCATGGAGCACCCTGAGCACCCTGCAGGATTAAGGGAGCAGTTTCTCCTCCCACAGTCCTTGGTGGGGGCACCCCAGTCCCTTAAACTTGTCCTCAGATCTTATTTTGAGATCTTTTCTGACACTTGGCTGTCTGGGTTTGGCTGCTGAGGCTCCCAGAGCAAGGCAGGGCTTAGGCAGGGTCCAAACTGCCAAACCAAGAGTCTGTGGTGTGAAAAGTCACCCCCCAAACCACCGAGGAGATCTCACAGCCCTGGGGTTATTTTTGTTCCTCTGCTGTGTGGGTCACGTGAAGGATGCTGAGCAGAGGGAGCAGAGACAGCCAAGGGCTCTGTGGGCTGTTCCTGAGGGTCATTTCATGCCAGCAGAAAGCATGGATGAGCTGTTTAGAAGATGTTATTATGCAAGATCTGGATATCACAGAATTGTAGAATCCCAGCATGATTTGGGGTGGGAGGGACCTTAAAGCCCATCCAGTGCCACCCCCTCCATGGGCAGGGACACCTCCCACCAGCCCAGGGGGCTCCAAGCCCCATCCAACCGGGCCTTGGACACTTTCAGGGATCCAGGGGCAGCCACAGCTTCTCTGGGCAACCTGTGCCAGGGCCTGCCCACCCTTCCAGGGAAGAATTCCTTCCCAATATCCCATCTATCCCTGCCCTCTGGCATTAGGAAGCCATTCCTCCTTGTCCTGTCCCTCCATCCCTTGTCCCCAGTCCCTCTCCAGCTCTCCTGGAGCCCCTTTAGGCACTGGAAGGGGC
>JAXCLP010000067.1:608349-629038 GCA_035584035.1 Lepidocolaptes lacrymiger | reverse complement strand
TCCCTCTCCAGCTCTCCTGGAGCCCCTTTAGGCACTGGAAGGGGCTCTCAGGTCTCCCTGGAGCCTTCTCTTCTCCAAGTGAGCCCCCCCAGCTCTCCCAGCCTGGCTCCAGAACAGAGGGGCTCCAGTCCTGGAGCATCCCCATGGCCTCTGGGTTTATTCCAGCAGCTCCATGTCCTTCTGATGTTGGGAACCCAGAGTTGAAGATAGTACTGCAGGTGGGATCTGTGGTAGAACAACACCCTATAGTTCTGTGTGAGCATTATATATGCTATTATTTAATCATAAATAGTGCTTGTCTCAACCACTGGGCTTATTTTCCCAGGGAAATTCAGCTCCAGAGCAGAGGGGTGTAGAAGGTCCTTGGGCAGCAGGGAGCACCCAGGGCTTTTTGTCTGCCAGCACAGGCAGCATTTAACACCTGACACGGAGCATTTCAGCAGAGCCCTCGCAGTGAGCACATTCCCTGCGAACACCCCGCACTGCTCAGACTCTCCCGACTGCCACGGGGACATTAAACCTTCAGCAGTTGCCTCTCCGAAGGCGGATTTTGGTTCCCTGCCTGGAAAAACAGTAGGCGAAATAGTAAAACCTTAAATTCGAACATGTGTAAGTTATACATCTTATTTCCATTTTCGAGCAGCATTCCCTTAGTAAGACATGAGGAAAAAATTACCATCTGCCTTAGAATATCTCGGTGGAGCATTTATCTCCCAGCCATGATAACTGAGGCTCAGTAATTTCTCCCTCCCTCCCCAGTGTAGGTTAAGAGACAAATTTGTTTAGTGTCCTAACTTGGAAGCTTTGCCAGCTGAACTCGGAGGGTGGGATTTGCTGCACTGTCCTAGTTCTTACCCTGCAGAGAAAGGTTTCCTCCCAAACCACTTGGCTTCTGGCAGAGCAGGAGAGGACGGCTGTGGGATTGAAGCAGTGGCCTGAGCTGCCCTGGATGTGGGCTCTGGGCTGGCTTTGGGTACAGGCTGGGCATTAATTCACCCTTGGGGAGGTGGGGGCAATAATGTGCCCTTCCTGGGAGGTTCCTCACACTGGGATGTGCTGGTGTTTTCAGTGACTGCCACAGCTGGAGACAAACCCAATCCATGCTCCCTGCCTGGGGCTGTGGGCTCCCAGTTCTCCCAGAGCAGGACACAGACTTGCCAAGGCTCTGCAGGTGGGGCAGGTCTTAGCCTGGAGCCACCTGAGCTCCCTCCTCATCACTCCATCACCTCAGAGGTTAAACAGGTCTGGAGCCTTTTTCACACACCTTTGCTGTGCCCTGAAGTTCTTGACCCGTGCCCAAGGCACCCAGGATTTCCAGGTTTCCTCTCTAAGGCTCTTAAGCACAGGATCATAGGATGTGCTGAGCTGGAAGAAACCCGTGAGGACCATCCAGTCCAAGTCCTGCCCCTGCACAGGACACCCAATAACCCCACCCCATGCCTGAGAACATTGTCCAAACACCCCCTGAGCTCAGACAGTCTCTGAGAAGAGACAAGGTCTTTCTGCTGATGTTGAGGATTCCCCTGTGACTGCCCTGCCACTTTGGGTGGGTGTGTTGAGTTCCCTCCTAATGACATGCAGGGCATGTTCCTCAGCAGAAATCCCTTAGGACATGGGCACTGGCTGGCCATGGACAGGCTCCACTGTAACAGAAAGGTTGTTTTAACCCCATGTTAGAGTGGAACAGCCCAAAAGGGCTCCCAGGAGCATCCAGCTGTGTCTGCAGCGTGGCTAAAATGCACTGAGCAGTGGAGGATGGAGGGCAGTGGGGGTGTCACCAACAGCCCCCTGTGACAGGCACTTGCTCTCCACCTGCTTTGGGAATTTTGGTATTTCAGAGGGATTGAGCACAACAAGTCAGCAACCACTGCCTTGGCTGCAGGTGATTCCTCTTTGGGTCTCCATCTGTCTCTCCTTCAACTGGTTTCATTATCAGAGATCCCCACATGAGACCTGTGATCCACTGATCACCTTATAGCTCCACGTGAGAGGTCAGGAATGGCCTCTTGAACAGAGAAAGAAACTCCCATTAACTCTGGGATCGTTGCCGTGTCTAACCCAGAGCCTCCAGCAGGGCTGGAAGGGGCACAGGGATGGTAACTCAGCTGTTTCCTTCCCCATTTCAGGGAGTCCCCCGTGGACTGCAGCGTGAGCAAATGTGGCAAACTCGTGGGAGCAGGGACAGAGTCCAACCCCATGAGCTACAGCACCTACATGGATGAGAAGAACGGGCCCCCTCCCAACATGACCACCAACGAGAGGAGAGTCATCGTCCCAGCAGGTACCTCCAAACCCTTGGGCTCACGTTCCCTTGCGCTCAATCAGGACAAGAAGCTGATGATTAGTGTTTCTTCTTTTTTATTTTCTCCTGGAATGAAGTGTTGTTTTAGTGTGTTGCACCAAATCCAACTCCCATCACGTGTTAGAGGAGAATCTGCTTCCTGCTCATAGGCAGGAATAAGCATGAAGTGGGCCCAAATTATGACTCCCATGATGCTCCCAGGATCCAGATGCACTTTCATGTCATATTGATTGATTCAAAATGAGCTATTTTGTTTTCATTTTTTTTTTGTTAGAAGCAGAAACCCAGAAAAATTACATTTTGCAGGAACTACATTATCCTTCCAAAAACTGTTACACAGAAACATTCCCGTCCAGCTCTGTTTGTATTTGATATCCACATCTGCTCTCTGGAATTGGCAGGATGCACTGGATGCATTTGGATAGTGCAGGGTGAGCTGCTGTGGAGGCAACCGGTGGAGTCTGGACCAGGAATGAGGAGTTTATAAACACCATCCACATAAACAGTCAAGCCCAGGAACTTTCCAGCCAAGGAGCCAAGTGCTGGCCCCATTTCTGTACCAGGACTTGGTGATTTTGAGGGTTTCACCCAGGGCAGGGGGGGGGTTACACTGAGGGTTGTGTTGCACCCAACCCAACAGACAAAGTGTTGGCAGGAAGAAATGTACTCGTGGAATTCAGCTCTGTTTCCTGGTCGTGGCCTGACCACGAACAGATGACAATTCCCGACATTTGTTTGCCATTTAGGATGAAAAGGAAAAGCCTGAACCGAGTGGAGGGAGGGGAAGCCAATAAAAGATTGACAGCAAATCTGCAAGTACCTTTGAAGCCGCTGTGGGATGTGCTTTGAGGGGCTGGCTGAGCTGGCTGGTGACAGCAGCAGGTCACCCAAGGGGTGGGACGTGGCACCAGCCAGCACTGTGGCATCAGAGATGTTCACCAGTCATCCTGCTCCTCACCACAGTTTCTTTAAAAAGACCAAGGGTGGGCTAAAGGTTAGCATTGGTAGAATAAGGTGAATTACTTTTAGTGCCCTTGGTTTGGAATCTTCTGTTTGAAGGGAAGTGAAGAAAAGGGCATTTTCCCCCCATCATGAGCATCCACAAATCAATTCCTTGAGATACTTGTGAAATAACAGGGATTTGCCAGACTTTGGGAGACAATAATGAACATCATCCCAGACCTCTGGCTGCAGGATATGAGAAGGCTCATCCAAGAAAGGCATTTGGAAAATGTAACACAATCCAGAATTGAGATTTATAGTGCATTAGGGTGAAGATAAGAAAGAATAATGTCACATTAGGCTTACAATAGTAGCAATAACAAACTCTAAGCCATGTTTCAAGAAGGCACTTTCTCAGAGGCCATTCCATGTCCTTTACAGTGTTTAAAGGGAGGCCACAAATTCACTCTGCCCTCTAGATGTTGAGCTTTTTTGCAAAACTCAAGACAAATAAGTCTTTCAATTAAAAATATATTTAAAAAAATCCTCCCTTGAATACTGGCATTGTAACATTTGCAGCCTTTTGCCAGTGCTTAGAAAGCAAAATTTAAATTAACTATTGCCAAGACGTGAAGGAAATCCATCTGTAGTTCCCAAAGTGGATTTGCAAAGGTGTGGGGTTGTAAATTCCATGTTTAGAATTCAACTTTAAGCAACCCAGCTTTACTGGAGACTCAGTGGGGAAATGTCCCTGTTATAATCTCCATTTCCCTTGGTCTCAGCTCCCCATTCCATGCTGTTATTCTGGAATTCCCGTGCCCAGGAATGTACCAGGAAGAGGCACTACCTGAGCTTTTGTGCCCAGGGATCCTCACAGCCCGAGCACACACAGCTTACAGCCCTGGGCCAAGGAATTATTTTATAAATTTATTTGATAAATATGTGGCAGAGGCATTTCTTGTCCCTGGGATCTGCATCTTTCTGCTCCATGTTCTCAACTTCTCGGGGCCTGAGGTGTCTGAGGTTCATCTTGCAGCGATGGACCAGCTGCTGATGACACATCAAACCTCTCCAAAGTTTAACCCTGGCTTTGCAATCCTCTCCAGTTGCAGCAGAACATCAACTTGCAGCTTAAAATATGCAATGGGATAGGCAGGGAGAAGCAGCACAGGAAACATCTGAGAGGGCAGATATGCCCTGAAAATGACTCTGTAAAACGCTATCGTGGCACCGGGTCGTGCTGCCACTTTCTGATCTAATGCTCTCTGGAGAACTCCGAGGCTGATTTCTTTTTTTAACTCCTGAGACAGCCACCCCTCCCCACGGGCTCCGGGTCTCCAGCCGGGCTCAGTCTCTCTCCTACGTCACCACCAGTAATAAAGAGTCCCCAGCTGGAGCTCTGCTGACAGTGCCTCATGATGCACGAGCCAGGAGAAAATCCACATTGCCCTCCAAGAGCAGGAGGTAGAACTGTCAGAACAGCTGTGACTCACAGGCTGCTCTGCTTAAGCAAGAAAACTCTTTTTCTGACTGCAAATCCCCCCAATCCTCAGTGCCCAAAGCCAGTTGTGGGGCCTTCGTAGTGCATTTGTGAAGGGTGGTGGGACTCACAGAGCCCTGATGGCATTGCAGAGCCACTGCTGGGACAGGCACCCCCTCTCAAAGGGATGAGTTGCCTTTGGGAAGCTTTTTTCCAGGGGTAAAGTCCCAGTGAAATGTTCTCAAGCAGAAAAATAAGATTTAGGAAGGTGGGAAGCAATGAAGAGACACGATCCTGCCAGTTTATCCAGCACAGAGCTTGTTCATCCTACAAAACACATTGGGATCAGTAAATTAAATATATTTGCTTGCAAAAGGAGTGTTTAATGCTTTGTCCAGACTAGAGTGAGGCTTGAACCTCATGTGTGACCACCCCTTGTGCTCTGCTGGCAGATCCCACCCTCTGGACCCAGGACCACGTGCGCCAGTGGCTGGAATGGGCCATCAAGGAGTATGGCTTGATGGAGATCGACACCACCATCTTCCAGAACATGGATGGCAAAGAGCTCTGCAAGATGAACAAGGACGACTTCCTGCGAACCACCTCCCTCTACAACACAGAAGTTCTGCTGTCTCACCTCAGTTACCTCAGGGAAAGTAAGTGCTGCCCTGGCTCAGCCCAGCCCTCTGGTGACAGGACGATAAAGGGTTCTTCCTGCAGGATGAAGAGTAGGGACGGTGAGGGAAAATGAAGAGAGAAAGGCAAGCAGAGAGAGCAAACGTGGAAACAAGGAATGAAAAGTGGGTTGGAGAGCAAAAATTAACTCAGATGGAGTTACTGGTGCTATCAGGGAGGTGGAGAACTGAGCAGGACTCTGAATGAGATTAGATAGTCCTACAGATAATAAAAACATCTGTGGGTATATGATAAATATAGACGTATTTGCTGTAGAGATTAAACCAAACATTAACTGATGTGTCACAGACAAATTATCCCAGAACTTTGCAGTTGGAGGGCTCTGCCCTTCCCTTAAGGCTTCTGGTAAAACCTTCTGCAAAACAGCACCCACAGCTGGCCAGAGCTGGAGATTTCCTGTGGTCTGGAGCCCGGGTTGGTTGGAAAGGGGAATAAATACACGAGTGATTCCCCAAATGTAAAGGTGCTGAAGCAGAGGTCGTGCAAACGATCCAGGACTCAAGGAAAACATTTGTGGAAGCTCTTTATTGCTCCTGTCTGTCCCACAGAAGAGTGTGGGATGGAGCCCACAGTCCTTTTTGCTGCATTGAACCCCAAAACAGGAGCTGTGAGCTGAGCTCCTTCTGGAAAAGCATTACACCAGCAGGAATGAACACCTTATGGATGGCACAGCATCTTGAGGCTTCGAGTTGTAGCTTCAAACTTTTCCAAGACTTCTGTGCAACCATGAGTGTGTCCATGGCTCCCAAATGACTCCTTTTCTTCTGTGAGTGGAGCTAAAAGCATCTCCTTCCCTCCCAGAGGTGTGCTAAGGATGATTGTGATGAGGCCAGACAACTGGAGCTGAGTCCCACTAGCTCCACAATTCATTCAAGTGAAACAGTTTTAGTAGGAGTCTAATTATTTAAGGACTTGAAAATCAAGAGAAAGTGCCATAAATCAAGGTGGGAGCACGAAGAGAGGAAGAAAAATAGATATTTTCTCCACTCAAAAATCAAACTGAGGTGGAAAGGCAGCTGAAGAGGTCTCCTCTTCCAGGGCAGGGAAGCAGGGAGAGCATTTATTTAGGGTGTTCCTTCCAAGCTGTTCAGTGCTGGTCTCTCCCTGCCTCAAATCAGTGGGAATTTTGGACATTCCAGTGGTACAAGAGTTAGATCACAGATGGGTGCCTCTGTAAGCCCCACCTTTATTTTTTTTTTGGAGAAGCCGAGCAAAGGAAATGATTCACAATGAATAAAAACTGTTGGATGTGAACAGTTTTTGTCCCTTGTGGCTTCACAATAAAATAATTTCCCATCTGAAAGAATCGGCGGATTTCATCCTGTTTCATCAGCTGCTGGTTCATGAGGAACGTTCTAGGTCGGGTTTGCTCCCAGAATTTCACCTTTTTTGGGGCAGGGAAGGCAGTTTTGTGCAGCCAGTCCTGCCTGTGCCCAACCTGCTGCCTTTGGCTGGGCAAAGAGGGCGCTTTGGAACCGGAAAGGTTTCTAAATTCCCACAAGATAAACAGTCCAGTGAGACCCTTGAGTTGTGTTATTGATAAGGCTTGAGGATTGACAGGGAGAGACAGGGCTGGGTGGGGTTTAATCAGAGCACCAGGCTCTGTTGGAAAGGCTTGGCAGAAGAGTTGGATTCCTCTGTCTCTTTAGCTCCACTCGGCATCTCCAGGGGAGTCTCCCAGAGCCTGATGTCCCCATATTTGGGGTGTTCAAAGACATTATCAGAGGAATTACATTACTGATCTCATGGCATAAGCCTGAAGACCCAGATTCAATGGCCACCTTTACCACTTTTGCTCAGGAACAAATTCTCAGTTGATCCCACCTCCCTTTAGATACCTGAAGTCTGGTAACACTGATCTCCATTTATAGAAAAGAGGTCTCAGGGCATGTTGGAATTCAGGATTACAGTCCCCTGGTTCACACCTTGCCTGAAATCAGTGGGAACAATCCTCTCCTCCATGCCTCAAAATGGGGCCAAGTCCTCCTGTGTCCTCAGTGCTCTCACCCACTGGGGTGGGAAGGCTGTGGAGCAGGGATTGTGCCTCGTGTGGAGCAGGGATTGTGCCTCGTGTGGAGCAGGGATTGTGCCTCGTGTGTCCCAGGAGAGCACGAGGGTGCTGCAATAATGATCCTAAAAATATAATGTCCAACCAGGGGGTGCCTGCAGTGATTTCTGAGCCATCAAGCCAGTGCAAAACCCCAGCAGCTTTGCTGGATTGGGGCAAATCCCTCATCCCTTTTTCACGTGGCTGCACAGGAAAGGAGAACCCAATCCCAGTCCATCCTGAGCTCCTCCGTGCTCAGCCCAGCACATCATGGGAGCTCTGTCCTCCTTCCAGCAGCTCCTGTCTGCCCGGGCAGCCTCCAGGAGCATTCCTTCCCTGCAGCTGTTCCCAGCTAATGACAGGCTGCATTCTGCCTTCTGCTCCACTCCCTCACCCAGTAACGCCTTCCAAAGGAGCTGATGGTTTTTCCAGACTGCCTTCCAGAGGATGTTCAGTGCCGAGACCCAGCTCAGTGCCACGGGGACAGGGGCTTTTTTCCCTCTCAGTTGTCCCCTTTTGGAAGGTTGGTGGTTTCAGGGACACCAGCTCTGCTCCTGCTCCAGGTGGGGAATGTGTGGTGGCAACAAACACAGGAGAATTTGGGGGATTGCAGACCTACAGGCTCCGTTGCTCCATCTCTTGCAAAGTGTTCATCCTCTCAGGGTGTAAAACTGGATGTGATGGCAGTGAATCCTCAACTTTGGTGTTTGCTTTCCAAGAAACAAAGCTGACCTGAACTTTCTGAGCCTCTTTGCTTGCCAGGTGAGGAAACTCCCTCAAAATGAGCTTCCTCAGGTGGTTTTCAACATTTTAGCCCCCTGACCAGGTTGAAAACCTCCTTAAGCCTGCCTAAGAGCCTTATTTTGGTACATCTGAGTCCAGATTGAAAAGGTAAACCAGCACCATCTACAAGACCACAACAAAAGCTCGGTCTTAGTTTCGGAGCTAGAAGGTTCAGGTGAGCCACTTACTGTAGTCAAGACTAAACCCAACCCGTGTCAGAGCACCTCCAGTCTGCAGCCAGCCCCGAGCTCTGGATCAGAAGGGTGCAGTTGTTTCCTGTTTCCGTGGGCTATTGAAGCCGTCAGGAATTCCGGCGTCTCTGATCTTCGGGAGGTTTCAGGCTCCAGACCCAGTTGTGCAGCACTCTCCATCCTTTGGAGTCCCTCAAACACCCCAGGAGGTTTTTTTCAGAGAACTTACTGTCCATCTCCCCCAAACAATCCTCTCTTTTTATGTGTTTCTCCCAGTTCTTTCTCCCAAATCATGAAGCCGTGCCTTGGTTTTCCTTCTCTTTGTTTATCCCCACACACCTTGGGACTCCAGGCTGAGTGACTGATCCTTTTCAAACACATTCTGCCTGGTGAATCTTCTCCAGGGGAAGGGAGATTTAATGTTTCCAGGCTCTGTTTGGGATGAAGATCAAAAGGAGCCCGAGCTGCCACCTCCCCCTGGTGAGGGGGTCGGTGTGTGGGGTGTGCAAATAAAAAGAGCCTGAAGGGGAAAGAATGAGACTGTGGTGAGAAGCAGAAAACTGCCTGGTGGTTTCAAGCCCTGTGTTGATGCCAAACAAAACTCTCCTGCTCAATGCAGCAGAACCTGGATTGTAGCAGGAGCTGTGGAGGGAAGGCCTTCAGAAACAGAGGGGGAAAAGGCTTTTTGATTAAATAGATCCCAAGGTTGGGAAATCGAGATGTTCCTGCATGTCAGGAGGATGAGCTGCCTGGTGAGAAGGGAGGCTCTTTGGGGAAAAATCCTCTTGCTCTCATTTTCAGTCCTTGTTCATCTTCCTTTGCAATTAATGCAGGGGAAATAAAAGAAAGGGAAAGGTGGGGGGAACCATAAGATAAATGTTTAATATTAATTAGAGGAGAGCAGCCCTACAGCATATTGATAACATGTATTGATAACACCAGAAAGAGCTGATCTGATCCAAAGTGTCACCGACCTGATGAGGGGGAATAAGAACAAACCCAAAATTCCTGCCAGCCAAAGCTTTGCCCAAGGAGCAGGGGAGGGAGCAGCCTGGCCTCTGTCTGTCTGTCTGTCTGTCTGTCTGTCTGCTTCCCTCTGTCCTGAGCTGTCTCTGGCTTTCTCTCTTTTCCTCCTTCATTGAAAGCCTTAATAGGAAACACATTTCCTTTTCTGTGGTGTTCCCACCAGAAACCTCAGACTGTCGGGCAAAGGTGAGAACTTTTAGCAATTAAACTGGGGGAGGCGCCGGCCCTTTCCAGTGGCTTGGGCTGCATTTTTTAGCTTAAAGTAGCTATAGATTGATCCTACCGGCTTGTTCAGCCTATTCATCACCCCACCTCCCCCTCCTCAGTGCCACCAGGCATTTGCAGCCTGTGTAGTCATAGGAAAGCGAGTTTCTGAATTCCCCAGCAGCCCCCTGTCTGGCAGGATTCCTTTAAATCCCCCCAAAAGGAGAGGGTGGTGGGCAGGAGTTTCCCCACAGATATTCAAGAAAGAAATGCCAAAGCCAGAAACCATCTGATGAAAACATGAGTTCTGTGGATAAAGCTGTTTCAGCTCCTCCAGCAGCAGCAGCAGCAAAAGAGCAGCAAATTTCCCTAAAGATTGAAGCCAATTCCTTTGGCTACCCCAGCTTTCCCAGCCAAGGTGCCCTTGGGATCCCTTTGAACTCTTTACCTCCCAGTTATCCATCCTGGCTTTTTGAAACATCCCATCTTGCAGCATCTGGGAGAATCCACACTCCAGGCTGTGTTTTCCAGCACCTTCTGTGTAAATGCTGCCTTGTGCACGTCTTTGGCTTTGTTTGCACTTGGGGGAGGAAAGGATTCCATAGGAACAGAGGGCCAGGAGGATCCAGCACAAGATCCTAAACTGAGCCCTGTAGGACCTGCCAAGGAGGTGTTCCCGGTGCTGCCAAAGGATCTGGGATGTTCAGGGCCAGCAGGTATGGAATTCTGTATTGTTTGTTGGGTGGTGCTTAGGACTGAGCACCTTCCATGGGACAGATCTCCCTGAGCAGGGGCTGGGTATGAATGAAGAGCAGAAAGTGTCTGTAAAAGCACTTTGCACAGCAGGACTGGGGTTGCTCCAGTTCCCACCACCAGTCCCTGCAAACAAGGAGCTCATGCAGCAGAAACTTCTCCAAGGAACTGGAGGAAAGAGGAGCTCAGAAGATTATGAAACACAGAGAACCAGAACAACCATGAAATGTGTGTTACACGCTGCCTTCTGAGAGCTCACAGGGTCCCTTCCTCTATTTCCAGAAGAGTTTCCAGGAGAACCAAAGGAAAATGCTCAGAAAACAACATTTCCACCACAGACTGTGAAAAGACCCTTCCAGTGGGGTCTTTTTTTGTGCTGCTCTTGTAGAGCTGTGTGTCCAGTGGGGCTGGATGGAAAGGCCCTTTTGAACCAAGGAAACTTTCAGAATCCCCCAAACATGAGAGATGTTGGAATACAGTGAGGTCTGTGCAGCTGCTGGCCCCACACCAAGCATGTGACACTCTAAAAATGGCCAGGTCCTGACAGTGCAATTCAGGCCTTTTCTACTGCATGTTCCTCAAACAGCCCATTTCTCCATCACAGCTCTTTCCTTAGCCTGTAACACAATCTGTGCCACACTCGTGTCTGGAGGCTCTGCTGGCATGGATAATGTCCCTGGATAAATGTACTGGACAACCTCAGCTTTTATATCAGGGGCCATCAAGGTGCTCAGTGAAGGAGAAAAGTGGCTTTATTTTCTGCAAGCAGGGAAACAAGTTTTTAGAAGAATTGTTCAGAAAATATGTGCCTAATTGGCTGAAAAACTCACTCTTTAGATCCCAGTGAGAGCATTTCCTCCCTGCCTGCTGGTTCCCCATGGCAGAGCACATTGAGGCTGCAATAACAACTTTTCTTTTCCTTGCAGGTAGCTCACTGCTGGTCTACAACACTCCATCCCACACAGAACCTTCCTCACGCCTTGCCACCAAAGAAGGTCAGTGTTTTGCATATAAATGTCCTGCCTGATTGGGTTAAAAACTAGACTTTTTTGTATAACATCCTTGGTGTGAAAATGCTCTGCTCTGCCTGCACAGCAGGGTTAGGAGGGAATAATTCAGTTTTCAGGCCAGTCCATGGTGAAAATCACATCTCTGCTGGGCCAGCCAGCACTTGTGGTTTCTCTCTGAGTTCACAGTTGAAAGGATAAAATCATCTCCCAATAAATTCCATTACTGAGTGAAGGCCACTCAGGTATTCCAAAGCCACCCAGGAATCTCTCAGCTGGTTTCAGCTTCATTTTCAAGGCCAAATGTATCCTTTTGACACTTCCATTTTGGAACATTTTGATTTCCTTTTTTCTGAAGAGCCACCCCAATTTTTTTATCTATTAGAAATTGTGATGATGTAAACCTTGAGGTTTAAAAGTCAATAACACTCTTGAGGCTCCTTCAGGCTTTGGAGTTGTTTGGGTATCCTTCAGTCGGGTGTTTCAGGTTTGCTCTGCAGCTCCAGTGCTGCTCTTTTTTCTTATTTTTAATGAAAAACTGGATTCTCAGTCATGATAAAGTCGTGAGAGTTGGTGTGATCACAGAATCCCAGAATGGTTTGGGTTGGAAGGGACCTTAAGGATCATCTCAATGGGCAGGGACACTCATGACATAAGACAGCAAGTCCCAGCTGAATTGATAAAGGCCAAAGAGGGTGATAAAAGAGCAGAAATGTGTTACTGTGCTCTCTAACTCACTGGGTAGGAGCCTTGAGGTTGGGAATTTGGTCTTGCTTTGCCTTTGTGCTGGGTTTGTTCCCTGCACTGTGTTCAGCTCCTCCTGTGCAAAGCTGCTGTGCAAAATGTGCCCTGTCCTGCCTGCCCTGTGGGACAGCCCACCCAGAACCTGCCCCTGTGGGACAGCCCACCCAGAACCTGCCCCTGTGCCCAGACAGCTCCCTCAGCTCCTGTACAAACAGCCCTGTGCTTTTCAGGAGAACGTGGTTGGAGGGACGAGCCCAAGTTTGCCTTTCAGAGAGCAGTGGGGAAAGGCAGAAGTGCTTTTATTTCAGCAGCTGGAGACACAAACCCTCCCTTTTCCCTGCGAGGCTGCAGCAAACACCTCTCACATTTAACAAGCTCCTGCAGGAGTGTCTGGCTGCTCTCAGAGCCAGCCCTGCCTTCCCCTGCCATTTCATCCCCAACATCTGCCTTGGACCCTGCCCACGACACCAGTGCTGGTTTTTCCAGCAGCTCCTTTTGTGAGTGTCCACTTGAGCTGTGTGTCCCCTGGCACGCTGTGCCCTCCTTGATAAAAGCTGGGACATCACAGAGACAAAGCCCCTGGGGCTCTGCTGGGACTGCTTTGCCACTGACAGTCTATTTAGGATCCAGAGGAGCTAGGCTTGCTCTAATGGGAATAAATTTTATTCCCACATGTTCTGCCACAATGTCCCCCTAAACAGCCCCCCCAGCCCTCTGCTCTCTCAGCCCCAGGCCAGGTGGTTGCTAAAAATAAAGAGAAGAAACCACAATTATTCTCTTACTTTATTTGAATTTATTTTTTATTAAAGAGAAATGCTCTGCATAAAATTGCACTTCTCTGAATTTCTTAACCCTTTTCTCTTCGTGACTTGGGCCTGGAGTCACTGAGGCAGAGAGAAATTTGAGGGGAAAAGGGTTCCTCCCTCCCCATTTTTACTGGCCTTGAGGGTGTCCCTTTAGTGCAGCCGACAGAGCTTGGGGTTGATTTCTGTCAGCCTGCTGTTCTTAACTTCACGTGGTACTTTCATCATGTGGCCATAAAGGACTAAGCACACCCCTGGGACAGCCAAATAAAAATTAAGGACTGCCCAGAAATGGTGAAATCCCATCTATCCCTCTCCCATTTCTTCCTCCAATGCATAAATTCCCTCCTTGTTCTGTCGCTGAATCTGATAAACCAACCCACTTCAACCCACTGGAGCTGTTTGGTGCTCCAAATGTTCTTGGTGAAATAAGATGTCAGGATAAGAGACAGGAGAGCACGACAGGCTGACAGAGAAGGAATTGGGGCAGCAGAATGAAGTGCCTCATCCAATATCACAGAAGAAATTCGTGATGAACACAAAATGGACTTGGAATTACTGAGCCTTGGTTTAGTCCATCAGGCAACATGATTTTCCTGCCTTCCTTTCAAGGCTTTTTAATGGGCTCATGTCAATGCGGTGCTGTTATTTTTGGTGAAAAAATAAAGGTTCAAAATCATGATTTTTTTATAGGTTAACTTCTCCAAAGATTAAACATTTTTCTTCTTGTCAATGCATTTTGAATCTACTAACCCTGCAGACACTTCTCTTTATGCCTGTGAATAAAAACAGACACATTTTTCTAACCACCTTCCCTTGAGGATTCCAAAGCAGGAGGATATGATGAAACAGCACAGTGAATAGAGGGGAAAAAAATACCATTTTCTTTGCTCCTGCTGTAATTTTTCTCGCCCATAGCACAGAACTGATGCAACCAACCTGCCTGTGCAGAGTGCAGGAGGCCACATGCTCTGTGCACACCCTGACACTGGTTTACACAGCCCAGCCATGGTTTGAGGGGAGGCTCCCCTGGCCCAGCTGCAGCACAGCCATGGCCAGATGTTCCTCAGGCAGCACATGGACACAGAGTCACTTCAGACAGAGCAGGGCAGCAGGATGGTGTCACCAGGAGCCCCTGGCCCATGTCCCAAGGTTCTCCCAGGGCTGCCTTTGGTGCCCTGGCTCTGCACACCTCTGTGTGTGCCTTGGCTGTTCAGCTGCAGAATTTCCTCCCTTTTCCCCTTCTCTTCTCTGCCCTCTCACTTCTCCTCTGCAAACAGCAGGACCTGCAGTGCTGCTTTGGGGGAGCTCAACTGGCTCCATAAACTCCTTCCATGAACTCCCAGGGCTGAGCTTTGCTCTCAGATGAGCCAGGTAGGAACCTCGTGGTGTTCAAAGTTCTCTTGTTGCCTGAGCTTCCTCTGCTCTCAGCCTCATAAACACTCCAAAGGATGGGATTTAGCGTCACTGGGACAAATTGTCTTCAGCTGCCTGGGAGAAATAAAGTGCCCTAATGAAAATCACCAGGATTTTTTGGCTGCAGGGTAGTTTTCTGGGAAATGTAACGTTGCTGAATGGAAAGATTTGTCCCCCTCCAGCACCCCAGTGGAGAGAGGGGCTCTTTCATTCTCCATGAAGGTTTGGAGCAAGGACTGACCTGCTGTGGGTCCTGCAGACACGGGGCAGGAATCTGAGTGTGGGGAGACTTCAAATTGCTCTCCTGCAGAATGGTGTCATTTCAATAGGTTTCTATAGGGAGATGGAAAGTATATCCACATCCAACAACATTCCGAGGCCACAGGGCTGTGTCCCATGTGGCTGTGAGCACTGTGGCCTCTCTCCAGCACGTTTTGAAGGGCTCTGCTTGCTTTGGAGTGCAGCGGGGGCTGCGTCATCCGTGTGTTTAATACATGAAATTCTGTGCAGGGTTTGAGCCCAAGCAGGGCAGAGCTGGTGGTTCCCAAGGAGGCAGAGTGGTGGAGTGTTGGTGTGTAAAGTTACACGTGTCCAAAGAGGCATGTGGCAGTGCCTGGGGGGGACAGGGGGTGCTTTTTGGTGTGCTGATGCCCCGTGAAGGGGGGGTTTGTGCAGGGTGAGGTGTAGGAAGGCTCAGTGTCACATGTGAGGAGTTATCAGAGTTATTCCTGTGCTGTTGCCTCCAGTTTACAGGTATGACCTTGATTAGAATGCTGCATTCAGCACGGGTCTATCCCACACCAGGCTCAGCCCAAACCAAGAGAACCCCAGAATTATTTGGGTTGGAAAAGCTCTCCCAGCCCACGGAGCCCACCCTGTGCCCGATGCCCACTGTGTCCCCCAGCCCAGGGCACTGAGTGCCACATCCTCGGGCACCTCCAGGGCTGGGCACTCCAAACCCTCCTGGGCAGCCATTCCAATGTTTAACAACCCTTTCCATGGAGAAATTCCTCCTGATGTCCAACCTGACCCTCCCCTGGCACGGTTTGAGGCTGTTCCCTCTTGTCCTGTCCCTTATTCCCTGGGAGCAGAGCCTGACCACCCCCAGCCCCAGCCTCCTGCCAGGGAGTGTAGGGAGTGGGAATGTCCCCCCTGAGCCCCCTGGAGCTGGCTGAGAACAGTGGTAAACCAGCCCAAAGACTCATAAATCCAACCTAAATTCAAAAATAAAAATGGGTGTGCCACCTGCCTTTTCCAAGAAGGAAGAAATCTGTGTCTGAATACACGAATATGGATGAGGAGGTGAATTTTAAAGGTTAAATCTGGGGCTTTCCCATGTTTATATTCATGTTATAAGAGTGGTTGTGTGAACAATAAGGGTGTTTGGGGTTAAGGTGTGTTTGCTTTATGTTTTGTTGGGTTGTTGGCAAATTTAAGAAAATAAATAAACCAGTGAGCCCTGAAATCCACCCAGTGTGGGTTCCCGTGGGTTTGGACCCACGTTCCTTGTGAGCCCCCAAGGAAGAGTTTCCTGATGTTGGAGCATCAATAAAATGTGTTTCACACCCATTCCCTGGTACCTCACAAAACAGGAGTCCATGCAGCTGCTCTTTTAACCATCAGGGCTGCAAAATCCCTCCTCTTCCACCCCCCAGTTCCCTTCAAGTTGGTAGAACTCCTCAAAACTCATCTCTCCCACTTGTCAAGTGCAGTGACAAGCTGGGGTGACAAGTTCAAAAGTTGGGGGCACAGGAGGGAGGGAGGCAGAGAGCTCAGGCAGGGAGGTTGAACCAGCACAGCTCCCACAGGAAAACCCTCAAATTCCTGCATAAAATTCTCCTCCTCAAAAGGCCATTTTTCAGGTCGAAAAGCTTGTCATGTGAGAAATCCTCACCAGTTTCAGCAAACTCTCCTTTGGGGGTGCCTTTTCACAGCAAAGCTTACAAACCCCCTGGTTTTAGGGTGTCAGAGAGAAAGCAGTGGCACTTCTGTGCCTCCTAATTGTCTCTGCTTGCTAAAACATTTGCCGATGATATTTGTGTGCCTGGTGATGAAATATCCCATTTTTAGCTCCGTAGCACAAAAAGGGGAGGCTTTTTTAGTGCCTCTTTTATTTCCACTGTGTGGCCAGAGCAGGGATTTACGATTCCAGGAGAGACAGTAGCAGGCGCGCTTGGATTTTCCTTTTTATACTTTCTTTTTTTTTTTAATTGTTTTCCTTTGAAATTCCAGAGTTAGTGTTTTGTCTGCTTTCTCCCTGACCCTCTTCGGAGGCAGGCGTGTGTTTTTTCACCAGAAAAACTGGAAACAAAGACTCGTTGTCTTGAAGCCGGAGCAGGCAGGAAACCCAACTCACAAGGGATCACCCCGAGCCAGCGCTGTCCCAGAGTAGACTCCAGTTCTCTGAATTCAACCTGACAGCTTGTCTGGAGCACTTTCTAAGTAACCATTATCCTTCCTTTTCTCCCAGCAAAGGAGCTATTATTTTTTTGCCTGGGGTTTTTGCCCATGGAGGGGGGTCACACATTTTCTGGGGTGCAGTCCCAGCGTCAGAACCCCTTGGAAGTGCCTTGGCTGCTTCCTCAGACAAGGGTAAATGTGTTTCCTGGTTAAATTTGTGTCCTGATAACCAGTTAAATGGGGCAAACGCTGTAAAAATGCAGTGTCTGTGCATGTGCCTCTTCCCTTTTCTCCCCTGTGTGCTGCCTCTGGCTTTTTTTCTCCCTGAATACAAGGTTTGGGTTGTTTTACTTCTGCATTTGTGCATTTTTCAGCAAGGGCAAACTCCAAGAGAGTTAATGCTTTGGGTTTACCCCTTGTGCCAGGGGTGAACCACCCCTGGTGCTGTTGGCACACTCCTGGAGGATTTGGAGGATTCTGTAGGTGTCCAAGGGATGCTCAGGAGCACATCCTTTGGGATCTGTGTGCCTGGCTGTGGCTGAGCCCTCCGTGACTCAGGAACATGGATGTTGGCTGGGAAGTGCCAGGAGGGATTCTTAGGACACATCCTTCAGCCTTCATGCTCTGTGCATTGGGATTTCTGCTGCTGATATTAAAAAAAGCAACAGCAAGGAGGGGGGGGGAAAATTCTCCTTGCTTCCTCCTTTTCTTCATAATGTGTCTTTGTGAGCTTTGCAGGGGTAGCTGAGCCTGGCTCAGGAAGTCCCAGCACTGCACGGCTCGGGGATGTTTTTCCAGCCACAGGCACAACTGGGGGCTGTCGCCTCTGGCTCGAGGCAAACACGGAGGGAGTGACCCCAGGATTTGGAGTCCTGTTTTGGGGGGGAGCAGAGCTGCAGGCTCGGAGCTCTGCTGGGCAGGGGCTGCACCCTGAGTCCCATGGCAGAGGTCACAGTGCCCAGGCTGCAGGGACCTCAGCATGCCCTGCTGTGCCAGCTTGGCAGTCACAGAATCCCAGGGTGGTTTGGGTTGCAAGGGATCTTCAAACCCCTGCCATGGGGAGGGACACCTTCCACTAGAAGGTTGCTCAGAACCCCATCCAGCCTGGCCTGGGGCACTTGCAGGGACAGGAATCCTGAATCCTAGTTCCAATCCTCCACTCTGCTAAGCTGCAGATGCTGTTTGATACTGGAACTAAGTGGGTTTCAGCCACAGGACTGAATCCATCACTGGATTTAGAACAGAAGTTAAATCAGAAATGTTTGATTGCTCGGATCTGTTTTTCCATAAGGACAGCAATTCATAACCGGGCTCTCAGCTACTTCCAGACATTCCCCAAGTCAAATCTGTTCTTCATATCCATGCCCTGCAGCAGATGACTCATGTAAATCCAGTTCTCACTCGGTTGGAGTTGACTTCAGGTCAAAGCCCAGTGTTGTTCCAAGCCTGGACTTTGGATCTGTAAAACAGGTTAATGGCAATGAGAGATCAGAGAATCCCAGAACCACTCAGGTTAGAAAAGACCTCTGAGATCATCAAGTCTGGCTGTTCATCCAGATGGATGCAAAGGATGCAAAAGATGCTTTGATAATAATTCTTTTAACTGTGAAATAATCAAATAATCTGATAACATAGAAGTTATTTCGAAATTAGTCTGTGCTCAGTGAGTTGTTTCCTCTTAGTGGAGACATTTAGAATTCCTTAATTATGATCCCTGTCCTGGTGATTCTTCAGCTCAAGGAGCAGGACAGTGTGTCTTGAAGGAGAAATGAATGAGTTTGGTGCTTGAAGGCACTGGGAAGTCTCGTGTAGCCATGAGAACAGCCACAGTAACACTGTGAATGACAAGCAGCCTGACATGGCACACATATTAATTGTTTTAATTAGCAGCAACAGCAAACTGAAAAGCAGAAAAGCAGAATTGGGGATGCTGTGAGATTTTGAGGCTTATTATGGCACACATGTCACTTGTCCCTGGGCTAAAGGTGATGGGGACTGGCATGAAGCACCTCGTGCAGCCCCTGGCAAAGACCCTGCCCTGCTCCAAGCCCTGCCCCACCATCCCCACCCCAACCTGCAGACAAATGCCAGCCCAGAGCCTCCCAGAGAAGCTGTGTCTCCACAAAGCCCTGGCTGCTGGGCTTTACCTGCCTGTGTGGAGCACTTCCATGCCCACAAACCCAGAGTGAGCCCAGGAGGGACCTCCTGGGCTCCACAGCTCTCATGTCTGCTGCCACCATCCAAAACAATCCATCTAATGTTTCCAGGAGGAGCTGGAGGTGGTTTTGGCTTCCCTGCCCCTCCACAAACCCACAGTCTGGGTTTCTCCTCTCCAACTGGCTCTAAACACGACCCCCCCCTCTCCAACGGGACCTCCAGGAGGTGAAGTGAGGAGTGTGAGGTCTGGGCACACCTCGTGCCATGTTTGGTTTGCAGCAGGAGTGGGTTTGTCCCCTGTGCCCACCCTGGTGCCAGAGGAGTGGCACCACACACAGCCTCCCCTGGGGGCAAGAACACCAGGGTCCTGTGCCCACCGCTCCCTCTCACCCTATAAAGCAGTTGCCACAAAACAGACCCCAAGTGACTCCTTGGATTAATCCCAAGTCTGGATCCCCCAGGACACCTGGTTCTGCTTTCCCCATTTCGAGCAGCTAATTGAAATTCCAGCCCCCAAGCCAGGATCCTTTCTGAAGCAGAAGGACTCTCTGCAAAAACCAGCCCGTGTCCTGCGTGGAGAGTCCCCGAGCCCAGAAATACAGGAGGAACTATTCCAGAATAACCTGTCTTGTTTGGGTTGGGAGCACAGGCACAGCATTTCCAGGCAGGACTTGGCCCTGCAGAGCTCAGGAGAAGGAGAAGGCTGCAGATTTGAAGCATGCCTTGAGTTCCACAGGATTCTTCAGGCACCTCACTCAGGGACTGCTGAGGTCCTGTGCCCTCCTTTCCCCCTCTCCCTATAAAGCAGTTGCCACAAAACAGATCCCCAGTGCCAGGGGAGGTTTAGGTTGGATATTAGGAAGGAATTCTTTACAGAGAGAGTGATCAAGGCATTGGAATTGCCTGCCCAGGGAGGTGGTGGAGTCACCATCCCTGGAGGTTGGTAAGATGAGACTGGATGTGGCATCAGTGCCATGGTCTGGTAACCACAGAGGTGTTGGGTCAAGGGTTGGACTGGATGATCTCAGAGGTCTCTTCCAAGCCAGCCAGTTCTCTGATTCTATGCCATGGTATTCCTTCCCAGCCTTGCTTGCAGTCAAGGACACCATGGATGGCATTCCAAACAAGATCCCTCTCTAGTGCCCCTAAAGCATTTCACCCATAAATGACCCAGCCCCACTGCATCTATCCTAGCACTGAAAGGCCTGAAAAATGAGGATATTCCCAGCCAGTGGTTCTCCTGGAAAGCCTTATCAGGGCTGGTAGCACAAAGCAGTGCCTGAATCTGCTCTGCCTGAGAAAGCTCCTATGGAGAGAGCAGGATGAAGGGGCTGTCAGCACCTCCCAGCAGCTCAGGAAGCACAGGCACTGGGAGCCTATTGTTCAGCTGAAATCCCCCCTTGCCTCCCCTCTGGCCCAAGCTCCCAGATTTATAAAAAGACGGGGTTGTTTTTAATTTTTCAGAATTTTTTAAAGCTTATCAGAGAGGGTTTGCTCCCTAATGCGTCATATCTGAAACCCAGACTCCCCCGTGCCTTGTTCTTGGGACTGCATTCAAGGAGGGCTGGAGATTTGGGATGGTGGGGTGGAATCCACTGGGGATTTGGGATGGTGGGGTGGAATCCACTGGGGGTTTGGGATGGTGGGGTGGAATCCACTGGGGATTTGGGATGGTGGAGTGGAATCCACTGGGATTTGGGATGGTGGGGTGTAATCCACTGGGGGTTTGGGATGGTGG
>JAXCLP010000067.1:569702-602060 GCA_035584035.1 Lepidocolaptes lacrymiger | reverse complement strand
GTTTGGATGATGCTCTGGGGCACAGGGGGTGACTCTTGGGGCTGGTCCTGGGCAGGGCTGAGGGTTGGACTGGATGAGCCTTGCGGGTCCCTCCTGTGATGAGCCAGCAGAGCCCCAAGGGGAAGTGTCAGGGCAGTGACTCAGCAGTGACAGTGACTGCTCCTAAGCTGTCCTTCCCCATGCCAAAGCAACATCCTTGTGCCATCTGAGTCACATGGAGCACCTCTGGAGCATCCCAAGGCTGTGGAGCAGGTGCCAGACCATTCCCTCCTCACCCTGGGCCCATGGAAGTGTCTCCACTGGGGCTTCCCCAAACCAAACCACACCAAACCACACCGAGGAAGAGCAGCAAACCCTGCTGGGCAGGAGCACTGGTGTTTCCTCTGCCCTCCCCAGGGGCCTTTGAAAGGCTAAACAGCACCTTCCCTGCCTTGCACAGCTGCTTTCTATCCCTTCCTTTATTTTAGGGAGGTGGTTCTTTTGGCATCCATTCAATCCACCAGCAAACGCTACAGATCCAAATCACCAAAACCAGGGAGAGGCAAAGGAGAAGTGTAGAGATTAGGGCTGAGGAGGCCCCACAAAAAGGGAAGGAATTCATTCCTAATAAATGCTTTGTGGGGTTTTCAAGGAATACTCAGCCTCGTTGGAGCCAGTGACAAACTCCTGGTACTCTCATTTGTCTAATGCTCTGTTTGCTTCACAAAGAGAGAGCTGGGGGAACGTTCCATGGAGCTCAGAGGGCAGCAGGCTCAGCTGCTAACAACTGAATCTGAGCCTCTCATCTGCTGCCCTGCCCTTTTTATTAGGAGAAATGGATTTAATCCTGCTCTGTTACTTTCTACTGTCCCATAGTCCTTTTTTCCACGTTTCGTGTGTCCTGCTGGACTCTCAGTGTAGGTGTGTCCAAAGGGATTAGAGAGTGTGAAAGCAGGAGAGCCCGAGATCAGGGCCACAAACATTGTGCCCTTTTGGATTCCACAAATACTTGGTGGTTGTTTGCTGAGGAAGAAAGAAGGAGCTCGCCAGGCCTGGGAGAAGAGGCAGCAAGAGCAGGGAAAGAAAATGAAAGTTTGGTTTCTAGAATAAATATCGTGAACTGTTGTTTCTTTTTGATGAAACATTTTTTAAAGCAAGTTTGTTGGGTGGTATTTTTGTAGATCCCTATCAAGTCCTGGGGCCCACCAGTAGCCGTCTTGCCAACCCAGGTGAGTTCATCTTTATATTCCAGATCCATCCTCAAAGGGGGCAGATTTCCTGCTGAGCCCTCTCTTGAGCCACCGAGCTCAGTAACTGTGCCCTCACAAGGGGTTGTGCAAAAATCCCTACAGAAAAGTGAGGGAAGTGGTGCAACATCATTTTGTCGGGACAAAATCCCCACCCTGGATGTTCCTACCCAAACCCAGCATTCCCTAAAGAGAGTTTTGTAGGAGATTTAAGTGCTGGTCTCTGAGATTTGCAGTACAGGTTAATCCTTCACTGTTTGCTGCAGATGCAATGAAGGAAGGCACAAAACACCTCTGAAATTTGCTCTATAATAACTGTCCCTAGCACATCATCTGCAGCAAATAACCCCTGGGTTTAGGGAGTAAGACCTGGAGTAAATCTTGCTTGAATTGACCAAACTTATACACATCTCAAAACGCTCTTAACCTGTATAACCACCCCGAGCAAAACCAGGGGACATCCACCCCAGGGAGGAAATAACCTCATGTAACTCAGGTCACCAATTGCAAAGCAAACTGGAGGTATCCAAAACAAGGTCCCTGTTAACCAGCCAGTGACCAGCTCTGCAGAGTTTGGGAACAGCCCCGGCACTCGAAGGCCAAAGGCGCCCATGATGAAATCTAATCTGACCTCAAGCCCAGGAGCAGAACAAAGGGTTGCCTAACTTGTTTGCTGGGAACAGTTTATCCATGGCTCCCGCAGCCTTCCGAAGGGCCGGGGAGCCGCTCCCAGCCAACATCGAGATAGCCCTTCTGTTTCCTGCCTTTGTCCTGGCCCGCGGGCAGGAAGCAGCGTGTCATTTCCTTTGCTCTTGCAGGGAGCGGGCAGATCCAGCTGTGGCAGTTCCTGCTGGAGCTGCTGTCGGACAGTGCCAACGCCAGCTGCATCACGTGGGAGGGCACCAACGGCGAGTTCAAGATGACGGACCCCGACGAGGTGGCGCGGCGCTGGGGCGAGCGCAAGAGCAAGCCCAACATGAACTACGACAAGCTGAGCCGCGCCCTGCGCTACTACTACGACAAGAACATTATGACCAAGGTGCACGGCAAGAGGTATGCCTACAAATTTGACTTTCACGGCATCGCCCAGGCCCTCCAGCCTCACCCCACCGAGTCCTCCATGTACAAGTACCCGTCGGATCTGTCCTACATGCCGTCTTACCATGCCCACCAGCAGAAGGTGAACTTTGTGCCCCCACACCCTTCCTCCATGCCTGTCACGTCATCCAGTTTCTTTGGAGCGGCCTCACCCTATTGGACCTCCCCTGCAGGAAGCATTTACCCAAACCCCAACGTGCCCCGCCACCCCAACGCCCACGTGACACCTCACTTGGGCACCTATTACTAAATGCTTGGAGCTCCACGTGGCCTTCATGAGTCTGGGAGGACTTTTTCTTCACTTCTGGGATTTTTATGGTTTTTTTAGGGGACCCTTAATGGATAATCGTGGCCTTTCCGGGGAAGAATTAAAACTGGATGTTGGTTATTCCTGGACCAAACTTTTTACTTTTGTAACTTTGCCTCTTGTGTCTTGAACTGAGAGGGATGGATGCTTCTGTGGGCCAGTACTCTGCATTTTCTTGGGGTTTGATGCTTGTGTCCTCTGTAGGAAGGGACAATGAAGCTCGTTCACCCTCACCTGGAATGATTCCTAGAGAAATTTTTAAGGATTTGACAAGACATAGATCCACCAGTGGGTCGTAGGAAAAGATGACTACCTGGGGTTTCCTCTCACTGTGCAGCAATTTGACCATTAAGTGGAGGCCTTTGGGCTGCAGGGGACCACAACTGGAATCTTAGCTTTAAGGCAGATGAGGATTTTCACCCAACTGGAAATTAAATATATATATATATATATTCATATATATATATGTACATGTATATTTTAAGAAGCAAAGGGCATTGAAGGAACTTTTTCTCGAGTGTACAACTCCTTTAGGCTGTGTCTTAACTCCATAAAACATCAGCAACCGGGACAAAACGTGTCGTAGAGTCAAGCAGAGACGTTGCTTGAAGGCAGCAGGAAGTCAAACGAGTGACAGCAGGTCCTGGGCTCGGGGGGAGCCCCAGGGGCCTCTCGATGTAGCGATTCGCGAACGCTGTGCGTTTGTCAGACCGTCATCCAAAGGGTCAACAAATCAAGGCAAAATACTGTATAAATTATGCAGAGTTATTTTTCCCTATATCTCACAGTTTTAAAAGAAAGAGTAAATAAAACGAGTTGACCTCGGTCACAAATGCAGGTTTTTGTTTTTGTTTTTTTTTACTGCCAGCTCGGTTTGGTTTTTGTTTTATTTTTTAAATGTAATTTGTACATCTTTTCAATCTGTACATTTGGGCTGTAGCTTTGTAGTTTTTGCTAAAAAAAAAAATAAAAAAATAAGACATGAGTAATGTATCTGTTGGACTTAGCCTTGGTCCTGCAATTGGATCCATAATTGACCCCAAAGTCAGCAGAAACCTTCCAGATTGCCCTGGGTTTGTCTAGAGTAGAGTATTTTCTCGTATTAATCTGTTGTAGTTGCCTGCAAATTAACTTCACTTTGCTCCCATGTTTGCCTTGAAGCTGATTGAAAACATGCACGACATTTGAATATTTCAATATTTCGCGCTTGTTTTTTGCCAGAATCTTCAATTTTGGGAAGACCTTAACCACTTCACAGCTAAAATTATCAAATCCCTCTCTTTCTGATGATCTGATCCTGTCGGGGGTTTCCCCTGAGATCTGGAACATTCCCAAATTCTCAGCCGTTGCACATGTTAATTTGACAACCCACAACTGGTTTGGTGCCACGAACAGAGGGTGAACCACAAACATTTGGGGTTTAGCACAGATGTCTGGAGCGGGTGAGATCCCCATGTAGAACCCATTAAATGACTTGTATTAACTGGCAACCAATTAACAGGATCACAACTATCTAATCTAGTCTAGACACAACCCCTGGGGCTCTGGTGGGGCAAGGTGTGGTCCTTGTGCATCCCATTGCAGGAGCAGAGTCTGAACCCAGAGCTCTGGAGGCTGCTCAGAACCTGAAACAGAAGCACTGATGCCATTATTTAACAAATGGGAGAAGAAGATCAAGCTAATCCCTTTAGGTCTTTAGTGCTTTCACGGGGTTTATAAGTAACATTTCTGCAATAATCGCAACATTGAAGTATTTGAAGAAATTACCCATGGAAATGGGGCTTTTGCTACTATATATATGCAATGTACTTTTTTTGGATATTAAAATATATATAATTTTGCAAGCTATCTTGGTGGTTTTTTTAAAAGAAATATGTATTAATGTTACAATGAAACGGTTGTATGAAGAAGATGATGTACAAAAAAAATGTGACAAAATAAATGGTGGTTTTCTTCTCTAAGGCATCACATTGTCCCGCTCTCTCCCTCCCCTCTCATACCTGCAGATAAAGCAGGAACTTGATATTAAATTTAGCTAAAAAGTAAAATAAAGCAGCTGCACAACAGTGGCAATCAATTCTTATCGCTATAAAGTGTATTTATAGTATTATCTAGTTTTATATTATTATAGCATTACTTATAGTATTTAGAGCATAAGTATTGACCACTTATTCCATAAAATTTGTGCCTGTGGAGCCAGTGTTGGTCAGATTTAATTCAGTCCTTGAAGTCAGGCCCAATTTAGTCATTGAGGTGCCTAAACCCAGGCTCAGGATTTGCCCATGGAGAGAGGGAGGGAAAGGGAAGAGCAGCCAAGGGAAGAGTTTGGCACGAGGACGTGGCAGAGCCCCCATTCCCTGGTCCCATGGATGGGACCCCAGTGCCAGGCCATGCCCCCAGCCCTGCCTGGTGGCTCCTCTGGAAGGTCTGTGTGCCACCACCCTGCTGCCAGCTCCTGGTTCCCACCTCTCCCCCAAGCCCAGGGACCTCTCCGAAGTGTTCCTGACTGCACAAACAAGCCCTGCCAAGGAATCTTCTGCCTGTGGAGAAAGGTCAGGCCAGGCACTTCCTGCAGTCCTGAGAGATATCTGCATCTTCTGCAGCTTTGATAAAGCCTCAGGAACCCAGGGCTGCACGAGCACAGCGTTTCCTTCCTCCACACAGCCCTTTGTTGCTGAGCCCCAGCACAAGAACCTGATTAGCTCTGAAAAAGAGCCACGTAGAGCTGCTCCCTCTGTGCACTCGACCCTGCTGGCTCAGTTTAGTCCCAAGAGCGAGTGGTTTGCTGCTTATCTCTATTGTTTTTCACTTCAGCACTGTCGAGATTGGTTCTGGCCAAGCAGAACCAGTGGAAA
Source organism: Lepidocolaptes lacrymiger (assembly GCA_035584035.1). Classification (NCBI taxonomy): domain Eukaryota; kingdom Metazoa; phylum Chordata; class Aves; order Passeriformes; family Dendrocolaptidae; genus Lepidocolaptes; species Lepidocolaptes lacrymiger. The sequence goes on along the minus strand of JAXCLP010000067.1, from coordinate 596,574 downwards.
TATCAAGTGTTTTATTTTAATTCTCGTGCCTGCCCTCCTGCCAGTAATAGGAAAATCAGGAGAGGACATTGCACAAAAACGTCTCAAGGCAGAATCTGGAGGTTATCAGAGTGCAGAGATGTCCTTGATAGCAAAATTTGGCCAGTGGGAAAAAAAGGATGTTTGAAAACAAGCAACAATTTCAGGAGCATCTGTTTCTGGCTGCCCAGCATCTTAGCAGAGCCCAGCCTGGGATGGAAGGGGATCAGCAGCATCACAGCTCAGGTCCTCTCTGTCTCCTTCATCCTTCTCTTCAGGCTACTTTCTGCTATTAATCTTTGGTAGAATGTGCTAATATTTAGCTTTAGATAGTAATCTTTGCTAGTATTTGCTCATATTTAGCTTTAGAGAGATTTTGCCTCCCACTGCAGGCTGTATTCCCATGGAATAAAGAGATCTTGGAGCCAAGAGGTCTCACACCAGAGTGCCAGGCAACCTCAGACCATCAGGGCACCTTTTTTACAGCATTTACATAACAGCTTGGTAGTTTTCATTCCTCGGGTAAAGAACAAGCTGCCACACAGAGGTTGGAACAGATCATTTGTAGCCCCAAATCAGCCTGACTTTGCCAGGCTGGACGTTTCAGGGGTGGTAACTGAGGGATGTCCCCTCCCAGTCCATGAACAAACCAGGAACTGGACAGCACTAATGCTGCTTTCTGCTTTTCCCAGAGGGACGAGGCAGATGGAATTCAAGTATTTCAGGCTTAATTCAAAAAGTTTCCCAAACAGATGGTTGGGATCACATGGCTGAGAGCTGTGAGTCAACAGGGACAGCAGAAAATCTTCTCTGCATGAAGCTCAGGACTCAGACCTTCCCAGGAAAGGCAGGTCCCACTGCAGGTTTAGCTGCTAATTCCCAGGGATCTGGCATTCCCCAGAATTTGTGTTCTGCTCTCCAAGCACTGAATGGGGTCTACCTTAAACTAGAATCAACCTGACATTCCACCTTCTATAAATGGATATTGCAGCTTGTACATCAAGCAGAGTCAGTGATGGCTTTACAGGCTCAGAGCTCCAGGTCCTTTAAGTGGGGTCTTTGTGCTGTTCCTCTCTATTTGAGGTGCACCTGCCTCAGTGTGTGTGTCAGAAAAGGGAGAATAAGAGGGTATTTCTACTGCTTAATTACAGCCAGCAGGTTTAGAACCTGCTTTTAATTGTATTTTGAGGAAGATCTGAGAGTCTGGAGGATGGAGCTCCCAATTTAAGCACCTGTTAGGTGCTCTAAACTGGGGGATGATAGATCCTTCTAGAGTCAAGCACCTGAAATCTGTCTATTCTGTTCTAATTCTTATTATATTCCATTTCTATTCTATTCTATTCTATTCTATTCTATTCTATTCTATTCTATTCTATTCTATTCTATTCTATTCTATTTCTTTCCATTCCATCCTATTCCTATTCCAAAGAACCCAACCCCTTTACACACAAGTGGCCTTCTGTTTTATATACCTGTTTTATATACCTAAAACCTCTATTTCAACACTGAATTTCCAAATAACTGCACATTTCCAATACTATTACAAGGGAGAGGGATTTCTCTGTGCTAAGACCTTCCCTTAGTAAAGAGAAAGACTTATTTCTCATCCTAGTGCCCAACAAGTGCACTCCGGTCCTAATGAGACATTAATAATGGGGAAATGTGCCTTAACTTCTGCTGGTGCAAATATTTCCTGAGAAGCTGGACTTGCCCAGCATTATTTCATGCCATCCCTGGCAGCAAATGACTGTGCCTGGAGCTCTGCACTGAGAGCAGGGATGAACCAGCTGCTGTTTCCTCCTCTCTGTCACAGGGAAAGAGCCATCAGGCTGTCACTTCTGGGCTGAGGGAGCCAGCTTCACTTTATTATCCCATTACAATAATAGAGTTTTTACAGGCTGCTTTGCTGTGCTGATCCAGTATTTTTAATAACTTCTGTGAAATTAGTTTGTGATCTCAGCCTGACAAAGTAGGTTCTCCCACCTCAAACGGAGCGTTGCTGCATTTGGTGTTAATTAGAGCTGCAGTCGAGAGGCACATCAGGGGCTGGGGTTTATAAAGTCACTTCAAAGACCCTATTTGTATATTTTTGCACAATGCCCAGCATAACATAACATGACAAGTTTCATCTGTGAAAGCAGAACTCGTTGCAAATAAAGCTCAGACGTTTCTGTTGTATCAGAAAAGAACTGAGACCTCTGGGTAAGGCCACGTGAAGAGTGACAACATGGAATTCAGTGGGTGTGCTGTGAGTTTTCATGGCCAGAGGTAGAAATTCCTGCACATAAAGCTCGGCTCCTTCTCTTCTATCAGAAGAGAATTAGAGATCCTTGGCAAAATTCAGCTCTTCTTCTCTAAGCTGCACTTGCTAAAGGAGGATGAACCCCACTCTGGATCACAGAGATTTCACCACAAGAGCTGCTTCTTCCCTTCCAGGAACTGCTGCAAACTTGTGATTTGCTTTGGCCTTTCCTGAACTTTCTGTCTCCTGGAGCTGTAAAGTCCATGTTGGATCCCCTTCACCTTCCCTGCAGCTGCAAACCCCGTGCACGTGCCAGAGGAGTGTCCTCTGCTGCAGCCTGTGCTGGCAGGTCAGGGGATGGAACCTCCAGCCCTTGGGAGCACCACGTTGGGTCTCCAGGTGTCTCCATGTGGTGGCTGGAGGGGGTTTGCTCGAGTGTTGGCAGAGGGTACCTGTAATAGCAACACCACCCTTGGGTTGTCTGTCACCCTCAGGACCTATGTATAATGTATATATAATATATATACACTTGCCCCACCCCTGGGAGTGTCCAAGGCCAGGTTGGACAGGGCTTGGAGCAAGTGGAAGGTGTCCCTGCCCACGGCAGGGGGTGGGATAAGATGAGCTCTAAGGTCCCTCCCAACCCAAACCATTCCATGCTGATCCACAATCCATAGTGGTGTTTTCAGATCTCCTGGCACTGCAGCACTAAGGGAGGTGACCTGGGCTTCCTGAACCTTCTCAGGTGATGTGATGGCTCCACAGGCAGTGCCACAGTTCTGGGGACTCCTTCCTGGCTGTGACTTCTGTGCACCCCCAAAGTAAGAGGGGCTTCAGCTCTGCTGTAAAACTACCCCAGAGCGAGGACTCAGGACCTGTGGTAGAACTGCAGAAAAGAATCAAGGCTGGAAAAGACCTCCAAGATGATGAAATCCAACGACTAACCCAGCACCCACTGGGGAAACTGAGGCACAGAGCACGGAGCAGGGGCTGCTGTGAAGTCAAAGAGATGGAACATGGGGCTCTCCAGCCCCTGCCTTGCCTTTCCTACCCCAGCCCCTCCTCTGGCTCTGCTTTAGGTGTCTCTGCAGCCCCAGGTTTGCAGCTCCAAGTTTACAGCCCCCAGCCCGACACTTCACATCACCTCCGAGTCCCCTGCAGCGAGTGAAGTCTCCCAGCACTTCTGTGGAGAGGCTAAACAGACCCAGCTTGCACAGCCCGTGCCAGAAACGAGTCACTCAATGCATTGAACTCCGTGTCATAAAACAAGGAGCAGTCCCAATAAATTCTTGCTTTGCCTTTCAAAGCTGCCGTGGTCGCGCTGTGGAATTCGGGCTGTGCCGAGCTCGGAGCGATGCGCAGGTGAGCGGTGCCATCCTGTGGCAGCAGCACAGAAAACAGCTCCGGCATCGCTCCATCCCTCTGGCGGCGTCCCTGATGGTCTCCTACATCCCTGATGGTCCCCTCATCCCTGATGGTCTCCTACATCCCTGATGGTCCCCTCATCCCTGATGGTCCCCTCATCCCCGATGGTACCATCATCCCTGATGTTCTCCTGCATCCCTGATGGTCCCCTCACCCCTGATGGTCCCCTCAATCCCTGATGATCCCCTCACCCCTGATGGTCCCCACATCCCTGATGGTCCTCTCACCCCTGATGGTCCTCTCATCCCTGATGGTCTCCTGCATCCCTGCTGGTCCCCAGAATCCCTGATGGTCTCCTGCATCCCTGATGGTCCCCTCATGCCTGATGGTCCCCACATCCCTGATGGTCCCCTCAATCCCTGATGATCCCCTCACCCCTGATGGTCCCCACATCCCTGATGGTCCTCTCATCCCTGATGGTCCCCTCATTCTTGATGGTCCCCACATCCCTGATGGTCCCCAGCATCCCTGATGGTCCCCACATCCCTGATGGTCCCCTCAATCCCTGGTGGTCCCCTCAATTCCTGATGGTCCCCAGCATTCCTGATGTTCCCTTGCATCCCAACCTGCCCCCATGCTGGGCTGTCACAGTGGAGCAACACAGGGATTTTGTCCCAGCACGGCTGGCTTGGGATGTGCTCACTTTGGAATCTCAGAATTCCAAAATATGCTGATTTGGAAGGGACCCACAAGGACCATCCAGTCCAACCCTCAGCCCTGCACAGGATCATCCCCAGGAGTCACCCCCTGTGCCCCAGAGCATCATCCAAACCCTCCTGCAGCTCTGGCAGCCTTGGGGCTGTGCCCACTGCCCTGGGGAGCCTGGGCAGTGCCCACCACCCTCTGGGGGAAGAACCTTGTCCTGAGATCCCCCCTGACCCTGCCCTGACACAGCTCCAGCCCTTCCCTGGGTGCTGTCCCTGGTCCCCCCAGAGCAGAGATCAGAGCCTGCCCCTCCTGAGAATGCTTTCTGTGTTTAAATTTGACATCAGCATACAAAGGGAGCCACGAAGAGAGGTTGTCTCATCTCCAGCCTCCCCTTGCTTGGCCACCCCCTGTGAGCTGGGGGAATTTCTGCCTGTCTTGCACAGCAGTGAGTTTGTTCCAGTGGAAATGTCCCCAGGCAGATGCTTCCACCACAGGGATGTCAGCTTGGCCTCAGGAAGTATTTCTGATGTGTGTTCAAGCAGCCTTGGAGAGAGCTTTAGCCTTCCCCACTCCTTCCAGTGATGGTGTCACAGGGTTTAGGACCAGTGATGGTGCTGTCAGAGGTTCCCCAGGCTGCAGCAAGCAGAGATGCTCCAGAGGATGTAGGAACTTGCTCAGCTCCCCTCCCTGCTCACATTCCTGGGGTTGTGCTGGGGTTTCTCTGGCTCGTGTGGGGAACAGGAACTGATGGTGGTTTGAGGGTTGAGGGGGGCAAAATGAAGGGAAATAGAGGTTGTTCCCAGTGGAATTCTCCTGAGTGCAGCCACAGGGGAGGGAAGGGGATGTGACACCTCAGCTGCTCTCACTTGTGTCAGGGCTTTCCCCCTGTCCCCTGTTGGTGGGTGAGCAGCAGAGTTTCCAAGGAATTGGGGACAGGCAGGAGTTATCCAGGCAGCCTCTGGGGCTCCTTTAGCAGGGATCAGCCCCATTGCAGCAGTGCAAGTCAGGATGAGCATCTAAACAGTGTGCCAGGGTTGTTGTTTTTTAACAATGATGATTATTATTACTACTATTATTCCTGTTGCTGTTATTGTAATGATTATTTAGGGGTCTCTCTTCACCAGTTACTACCCGAGAGTGTGTGGAGACAGGACCCAGCACATGTCACTTTACTAAAAGCAGTTATTTTAATTCATGGCCCTTTCTCCAGCAGTCAGCAGGATGCCTTATTCATTTGCCAGCAGGAGGATAAATCTATTTCAAAATGATTGAAATATTATGCACAGCTTGAATGACTGGTTAAAATAAATACAGTAGAAGCAACATGTTGTTTGTGAAATGAGAAGATAAATTAAGTTTAGTGCAGACATGTTATTCCCAAGCCTGGCTCTCACAGCAAAATCCTTAATCCAGCAGCACGTGCATGGTGTGATTCCCTCTCCTGGAGAGGAAGGACTTTCCCTCCAGACCTTGCTGCCTTTGGACCAGGCTGTTGTCCCCACAGCATCCTGGGGCTGGTCCTGGGCTCTGTGATCCCTGTGGGTCCTTTGCAGCTTGGGATACCCTGAGATTCTGTGCTCCACTTCGTGGAAGGGCTAATGGCAGGCTGTGGAGTGGCTGGACAGACAGACAGACAGACAGAGGAGAACCTAAGGCTGGAGCAGAGCTGGAAGAGGGAAACCCTGTCACGGGTGAAGAAACCAGCTTTGTGTTCCAGTATCAGCTCTGTGGTTCCCTCCAGCCACTTCTGCTCAGCGAGATTAAATTTATTTTCATCCTCTTAACTGAACTTTCTTTTAATGGCAGCGGGGGTGACAGCCCCCAAAATAGACTCCCCATGGAGCCTGTCCTGCATGCCCTGTGTGCTGCAGGGCTCCGGATAACCCTGAGCCTTTATCTGTGCCCTGCCAAACAGCTCTCCCTGGACAGAAAGAGGAAATTCCACTCATTGTTGTGCTCTGCTGCAGCTCTATCTCCTGCCTGCTCGGGGCTGCCAGGGCTTCCTGAGGTGACAATCAGTGGGAGGCTCAGGGAGGAGGGGATGGGTCCAACATTCCCAGTAAGTCCCAGTATGAGCCTGCTCTAAGTCAGCCTGCCTGCTCAGGCACGGCCCTTTAGCTTTGGATGCATCATCCCCCTTGGATCTCCTCATCTCAGCCCCTGCAGAAACACCAAAACACGTCAAAGAACACCCCAAATCCCTTCCCTTGCTGCTTCTGAGGAAGGTGGGACTGTCAGGAGAGCTAACAACAGGTATCCATCCTTACAGGGTCAGCAAGCAGCTCCTCTCTTAGTGCTTCTAGAAATGGAATAACACCTCCTCATGCCTGTGCTGGAGGGACAGGGCAAAAGGTTCAACAGCTGGGGCATGAAGAACACCACGGGTTAGGATTTTGAGATGATTTTCCAAGGGCACTGCCTGCAAGTGTGGGGTTCAGGGGCCCTCTGAGCTTTGGTGGGGGTGCAGCAGCTCCTGGACAGGCACTGGATGCTGTTTGATTTGTTTTCCCCACTGGCACTAACATCCCAAACCAGCTTTATTTAAAGTAGGATTCTTCCCTGCCTCCTCATTGCATGGCTGGGTTTGACCCTTAAAATGGATTTCCCTTTGTCTTACTGGTTTTGTACCAGCAAGGAGGTGTTTTCTCCTTCTTTTAAGGGCTCTTGATGCATCTTGAGGTGAGAGGTGCAGCTTGTAAGCCCCGAGTTCTGCCAGTGCTGCTTTCTGGGGAAATCACACGCAGGGCACTGCCCAGGAAGCCCAGAAAGGAACTTTTGGCAGCTCTGCAAGGACTGAGCAGCCCAGCAGCTCCTGCTCCAGACAAGCCTGGCATTCTCGAGACATCATTTCACTTCCCTGCTCCCCCCTGGAACTCTGTGCACGGCCACTGATGGCTTGGGGGGATAAAAATTCTGCTTCAGGTGGATAATCTGCAGGGCACTGAGGCTGGAGATGCCGTGGGGATTGGGACTCTGAAAATAGAGTTACAGTGGACACTGTTTGTTTGTAAGGTTGTAAAACTAGAGCAGTTTGGGCAATATGTGTGAATGTCCCACGAGGACTCAGCTCAGGGGTCAGTGTTCCATAGCTGTGGCCCTGCTGAGGTGTGAGGAGGACACCACTTGGTGTGCTGACCTTTCTGGAGGTCACGAAGGAGGAGAGGAAAGATTGAGACAGTGGAGAATTGGCTTTGAAAGTGCTTTAGTGACATAATTGTTCACAACATTGCTCTTTGTACAATGTCAGTGTTTATGTCCCGTGTTACAGATGGCAAAGCTGAGCTACATGAAGTGATTTGTTCTGACCCAGCAAAGGAGTGGATGCTACACTGGGGCTGAGCCCTGGACATTCCTGGTTCCCAGAGTTTCATTTCCACACTCACACTCAGTCCAGCAGCTTTTAAACAATATTTCCATTTTACCACAGCATTGAAAATAGAGGAGCTGACTTGCATCCCTGGGAAGAGCTCCCAAAAATCCCACTCCTTGCTCTGCCACTTGAACCCTCAGCAGCAGAACTAGCTGGCAGAGAAAAAAACAAAACAGCAAAAAACAGGCTGTAAGGGAGTAGAAATTCACCAAAAAGTCATTGAAGCTTCTTGTTGCATTTGAAACTTAAATATATCAACAATTATACCCAGAAAATGTTCCCCACTGCTCAGCTCCACCGAGCAGGGCCTGTTTCCTGGAGGGATGCACGTTCTGCTGTGGTGAGATGGATGTTTTGGCACTAAACCTGAACTTGGTAGGAGGCTCCTGTGCCGTGGTTTTGTTTGGGCAAGACCTCGGTGCTTCAAAGGCAAAGCTAATCTGGGCTTGTGGTGGGGATGATTTTGAAGGACACATCGAGGGCTGGGAATTTCCTCCCTGCCAGGAGGGAAGCCCTCCATGTGTCCTCCATCCCCCACCTTGCTGGGCTGGTCCTCAGAGGTTTCCTTGACCCACAGCTCTGGGGGAAGTGAGGGCACCTGAGGGGTGGGACAGCTGGGGATAAGCTGCAGAATTCCTCTCTTCCCATTGTGGGTCTCTGCTTCTTGAGGATTTTCAGGTTGCATTTCCATTTGGCTGGGGTTTCCCTGAAAGGAATCAAAGGCTTTCACAGGGGACAAGTCCTGGTTTGGAGTTCCAGATGCAGCAGCACGGCCTGAGCTTTGTCTTTCCTGGTTTCCTAAGCAAATTCCATCCCTTGATGCTCCGACCCTGGAGCTGTACCAGCCTCAAAGTCAGAATTGTTTCAGAACGTTCAGAAGTGCTCAAGTGTTCCCCAGCCTGAGAGTCTGGCTTTGGCAACCAGAAATAGGCATTTTTTTGAGGTTTTGCCTTTTAAGTCCTTCAGGCTTCCTTAGCTTTGCCTTCTGTCTCCCCTTCTCATGGCCTCCTTCCAGCTGCTGTGTATCTTTAACATGTCCTAAAGTGCCTTTCCATCTTTTCAGGCTTCTCAACACCCTTTCGTGGCTCTGGGAATGCCGGTGAGTTGGACATTCCAACATAGCAGCTTCATAAAATGTCCCCGAGGTATAAAAATAGAAATTCTATGAAATTGTGTCATTAAATAGCATTCTGGAGATCACTGAGATCCTGCTCCTCTTTGATTTGAGGCGTTTGAGAAAATAGATGATGGTTTGGAGTAAAAACCAATGTGTGTTTCTCCTTTGCTTGACTAAGTTATTAATCCTCTGGAGGTTGAATTCTTTCGGAGGACAGGCACAGTCCCACGAGCATCTGAGCTACATCTTTGTGTCACTGGTCTCACTGACCTCTGACAGGACAAACCCAGGGTTGTCATAACCTTTCTTCTCTTTGGCTTTGGCTTCTTTCTCGTTGTAGAGGCAGAAGGCACAGTGGGGTGTCTCCACGGCCACTGTCTTGCTGAAGTTCTGGAAGTCGACTCTGTATTTCCCTTCTTTGGTCTTGGACACGATGGGAGCGAAGCGGTAGCCCCAGAGCACCTCCTCTGGGATGTAGGACGTCCTCACCTGGCAGGTAGCACTGGTGGCTTCCACAGTGCCATCTAAAAACACCACCAGCTCAAAATCCTGCTGCAGGATGGTCTCTGCTGCCATGTGGAAGAAGGGGCTGTTCTTATCGATGATGTGATAAATGGTCAGTGGGGAGATGAAGAAGAGATTCTCGTTGCCAGCATCAACCACAAACTCTATGTTGACCTGGTCCAAAATGATTGTCTCTCCCTCTGGGGTGATGGTGGTCTTGAGGAGCTTCCCGTAGATGTGGCTCCCGATCAGGAGGCTCTTCCTGAGGTTGGCCACCCGAATGAGGAGGCAGAGCTTCCCCCCACGCTTGCTGATGACGGCGTTCTTGCTGAAGGTGATGGTCTTGGCCCTGTTTTTGGACCTGGAGATCTTGGCCAGGATGGCCCCGCACATGAAGGAGTTGATGACCACCCCCAGGATGGACTGGAAGATGAGTAGGAAGATGGCAGTGGCACACTGTTCTGTGACACACCTGAAGCCGTAGCCGATGGTCACCTGGGTCTCCAGGGAGAAGAGGAAGGCTGAGGTGAGGCCGTTGATGTTCTCCACACAAGGGGTGTGGTTTCTGGAGGGGTTGAACTCGGGCAGGTCTTTATGAATGTAAGCCACGACGTACCAGAGCAGCCCAAAGAGAAACCAGCTGCCCAAGAAGGCTGAAATGAAGATAGCCATTTTGTATCTCCACCTGAGGTCCAGGATGGTGGTCCATATGTCAACCAGAAAGACAAACCTGGACTGTTCTACGTTGCCAAACTCGATGTTACACCTGCCATCCTTGGAGACCAGCCTGGCCCTGCGCCGGCTGCGCTCGCGGAGGTGGCTGCTGAAGCGTTGCCGGAGGTAGCTGAACATCCCCTCTTGCTGATGCTGTTCTGGAGAGCAAGAAACAACAAACACGCAGGTTTAATTCGGCTTTAATTAATCCTGACAAAGTCTCCAGGCGCTCGTTTAGGAAAAGAGTGATATCGTTTGCATATTTTCCCCCAGTTGGCGGGGAAAGTTCCAGTAAGTGCAGGAGGAAAAGAACAGTTCCTTGCCTAAGGAGCATTCCAGCAAAAAATACTCCTTTTGGCTTGCTTAGGAACCTCAGAGTCAGTCAGGTGGTAACAGTCAGGTGTGGGGAAAGGGGATTTCAGCCTAAATGCAGAGGGAAGGCAACAGTGAGACGTGGAAACAAATTCCCTCTGAGGGCTGCTGATACAAAGACATTAAATAATAGAATTTACTTCTGGCTTTACAACAGGTCATTGATTTGTGCTTAGACTCCATCACTGATAATTTAATCTTTGCTGCTGGTTATTGTATCTGAAGGTCCTTCACTCTTTCTACATTTTAGGAGATAAACCACGGGGGGTGTGTGCCCCCCTTGGCATGAGAGACCCTGGGTGTGACCCGGGGAGCACATTCAGGAAGAATCAAGGGTAGATGCAACAGGTATAACAAAGCCACATAGTTACAGACCGGGTTTGAAGGAGTGGAAATTCAAACTCTGGAATCACAAAAGCACCTCAAATAGGATTTTTAGCTGAGAATTAAAGGAAAAATTAAATTACAGCAGAGGGAGAACTTGGGGGTTTACCCACCACGAAGGGTCAGCTACAAACCAGCTGAAATAAGTGAAGAATTTGAGGGGAAATATTCCCCCTGCTGCCTCACACAAGGGATATGCTGAGCCTGCTGGGTCCCCAAGGAGCAGAATCCCCAGCCACACAGAGCTGAAGGTTTTGGGGTCCTGCAGCTGCTGTGGGGGACGTTTTCTTTAGAAGGACCTGGGTTTGATGGGCTGGGACATGCTGAGAGTGTTGCAAGAGTTTGCTGTTGTGACTTTACAGCTGCACTACCCTTCCCATTAAAAAGGGACTGCAAAACAACCCTTAGGAATGATTTTTTTAGAGCAACCTAGAGATGCTTCACCACTTATCTCAAACCTTGCCTCGTATCCCATGCCACCCAGGCTTCCTTTCTGGTTAGAGCAAAATGCTTGGGCTCAAGTTGTTCTCAAACAGACTGCACAAATTCTGCTGGATTTCATGTGCTGAAATCCTTGTGGCAAGATTTGTTGAGCTCCCCTGAGCTCTAATTTCCTATATCCAAGGTGGGGACAACCCAGAGCCATCCACCAGACACTGATGTGAGTTCAGTGTGGAATTTGTGTCATTTCACTTTAGCCCCTTTACTCTGCAGGCATCTTTTAGCTGGCTAAACCAAAAACCCTCCCATTAGACAGTCACAAGGACCTTCAGTTATGATAATGGGTAGCAAAGATTAAATTATCAGTGATGGAGTCTAAGCACAAATCAATGACCTGTTGTAAAGCCAGAAGTAAATTCTATTATTTAATGTCCTTGTATCAGCAGCCCTGAGAAGGAATTTGTTTCCATGTCTCACCGTCGCCTTCTCCCTGCAGTTAGACTGAAATCACCTTTCCCCTAATAAAATTAGGATGAAAAAAAATTGAAGGTCACTTTGTAATGTCCCTTTTCCCCGTTTGAAACTTTGCTGTTGGATTTATTGGTTGCAAATGTAGCTGGCAAAGGTTAAACTTTAAGCACGTACTCGAGGAAAGGGGAACAGGTCACACTTCCTAAACAATCCTCCAGTCTTATTTTCCTCACTCACTTTCAAGTTGTTCGTGTTAATGCATAGTTTGAGTAAAAATTAAGTATTCCTCTGCAAGTCACTATCCAAGACACTTTCCAGCCTGTACTTTCTAACACTTTTATAACTCCAAAACATCCAGCTGGTTTGGGTGTTAATTTTATAACAATAATGTGAAAATTGGCTTTACCAGAATAGCATGTGAAAATTTGGGATGCATCACCTTGTCCATCATAAACTGCACATGGATTCCTTTGGGCTCCTAATCCTAGAGAACAGATGTGAAGGGGAGACATCTGCAGGAATTCTGGTTTCTAATCTCCCCTGAGGGTCAGGATAAATTGCTGCCACGGTTCTGGTAGGTCTGACTGAGCCTCCAATGGAAACCTTTGGGAATTTGGCCAGATAATAATCATAGAAGAGCTGGGAACAAGCCTGGAACCTTGACAAGAGGTCCCTACTCTCCCCATCCTTCTCCTGCCTCTTTAAATCTTGCCCACCCTCCTCAGGGGTTGTTTTACAAGCCCTGCTGAAGCCACCCCGGAGCAGATCAAAGAGGCAGAAGAATTACACCTTTCTTCAGGCAGGGTGACAAAGGAATTCTCCTTTCAACAAATCCCTGGCTCCCACACACAGCTGAAATGTGTTGATTTGCTCCAGCAGGAGCAAAATTCCCCCCTGGATAAGCATGCTGAGAGTATCTCACTGACTGTCTGGAGGAGATTATATAAAGCAAGTTATATAATACAGCAATTAAAGCCCTTTTCATTTAAATCAGCAAAGGTAGCCTGGCTACACCTTAGCTAATATTTACCAGGCTATGTTTCCTGTGGGGTGCAAACAGTGCCAGTGTTTCTGTGTGTCTGGGGTGTGGAATTCCAGGCTGCAGAGTCAGGCACAGGGTGCTGTCCCTGGGCACAGAGAGTTTGCAGGGGCTGAAACAGAGGGGCTTTTGCCAGTAAAGCTCCTCAATGAATAAACATGACTCGTCAAGGTTAGCTGGGAAAACCAGGAGTTTCCACTTCCCTGTAATCACTGGAATGAGCAGAAACTCTCAGATCTCCATTCTCCACCTTCCAACTGCTCTCTCAGTCCCTCCACCCCGAATATTTGGTAGATGGCTGAAATTCAGTTGTTTCCAGGTGTATTCCTGATTTTCCCCTGTGAGGAGGTAATGCCAAGCCCTGCAGTTCCTGGCAGCTCTGTCCCAGCTGGAGCTCCTCTGCTCCCTCACAAATGTAATTGAGTTCTTCTCTTTGCTCTGCCTCGCTTTCAGCTGGTTTGTTTGGAAAAATTTGGGATGTGGGGGATAACGACCAGGAGCTTTAATTGTTCTGTGGGTGAGTTTTTCACAGGGCTGTGTGTGGAGCAGATTAATCCAGGGAAAGGGCTTTAATCTCAGCCACGTGCAGCCCTTGAGGAGATCACAGAGGGAAGGGAAGGTGGTTGATGTTGGATGGGGGCCTGACAAGACCCAAGTTTCTTTGCCTCTGTTTCCCTTCAGTTCTGCTCTCTGAGGCAAAGGATGCACGAGCAGAGCTGGCAGGGCTGAACCATTACAGGGAAAGCAGCTCAGAACCCACAGCCTTTGTGAGCAACACATCTTTGTTAGGGATTCACATGAACTTCTAAGCGGCTTAGGAGGAAGAAAGGGGATGCAGAGTTAAAGGATTAATTTTTTCCCCAGTTCTGTTCAGTTCTTTACAAAACTCAGATCTTCTTTCAGCCCTTTCTGTGTTTTTCTCTTTGTTGAACTTTCTCTGAACAAAGTACGTGAAATATCCAGTTCCTAATACCTTATAAAATCCTTTTTTATTAGAAAAGCAAACTCTAACACTTAGTCTCGTGGTGTATTATCTGCTGGGTGCTTTAATATGGAGCCCTTTGGAGAGTGTGGATCCCTTGCCCTTCACTGGGTGCCCTGGGCAGAGCAGGAATGGGCATGCTGGGATGGGATGGAGAGCAGGAATGGGCATGCTGGGATGGGATGGAGAGCAGGAATGGGCACATTGGGATGGAATGCAAGGCAGGAATGGGCCTGTTGGGATGGGATGGAGGGAAGAAATGAGCTTCTTGGGATGGATGCCAGTTGCAGATTCTGTCTTGCTGCTTGTATCAAAATGAGAATGAGGGGCTGTCAGAGAGAGCTGACCCTCTACTGAACCAGCTGTGAGTGGAACCAAATCCACAGACACTACAGTGACCAGTCAGCCCCAGGGATGTCTGAAAAGACCCTGATCTGCTCCATCCCCTGTGCATCTTCCCAAGGGACACGTCAGCATCGGAACCAGACCTGCCAGGACCGGGAGCTGACACAGCCAAGTTGGGTTCCTGGCCCTGGCAATGCCACCAGGGAGGATTTCTCCCTGGCACCTGAGGCTGTGCCTCCCAAGGGTGGCCTGAGATGCCACTCCATGTGGGAAATGTGATCCTTCCATCCAGCTCAGTGCTGATCTGGAGCTTTGTCACAGCTCCAGCCCCTGCCTTCAGCCAGCCTAAAGTCCAAGTGGAATTCCAAGTGGCTACACCAAAGGATTTATGCCCTGCCTGAATTCTGCAGGACAGAATTCCTGGGAGGTGCCAGAGCTGCCCTTTTCCCTCAGTGCTGGCTGGGGCATCAGCTCAGAATATCCCTGGGAATATGAATATCTGTGGAACAGATGTCTTCCATCTCTGAGCTGTGCAGGCACACAGCTCTGTGTGAGCACCTGGCAAAGTCCTCTGAAATGCCAAACTTTCCTCTTTCGGTGGTTTCATCCTTCTGCCTTTCAAACTGGAGGAACCAGGATTGTCCCAGCCCTCCCAGCAGTGACACAACAAGGACAGGCACTATCCCCTTCCCTCCCTCATGTCCTGGTTTATAGGGGAGGGGAACATGTAAGCTCTGACCTATATGGGATGGATGGGCTCTCCAGGAGCTGTTGGGTGGCTGCAGTTTCCCTCAGCTGGCTGAAATAATTCACTCATGGCAACACAGGCACTGCAGCACTAGGGACTCCAGAAAATCTTGTTTTCTGAAAGCTTAGGAGTGCTTGGGGTCCTCAAAGGTTAAAATACTTACTTCAGATGTATAAATAAAGGATTTACAGCAATAAAGACATTACCGTCATTGCTGGCAATTAATAAGACTGTAATTAGTGCTGCACAGAAATTAATCCATGGCTGCATGTACTGGGGGAGAGACCAAAGGCTTCAGCTGCCTGGGGAGCAAAGAGTATGTCTGACACAAAACCACTGCTGGGCTTTTGGTGGCAGCACAGAAATGACGTCCCCTTGTCCCTCCCTGGCCACCCCTCACCAGACACAGCTCTGGCTACACAAAATCATCTCCCAGCCCTTCTCAGCAGCACTCACTTCACAGGCACCAAGGAAAGCATCATTATTTGATATTTTTTGCAGTGCTGAGCTGATTCCATGGCAAGGCTGTGTCTCCCCCAGCACCTTCTGCTGTGGCAGAGGCTCCAGGGTGCAGCAGGAGCTCTGCAGCCAAACTGGTTTGTTGGAGACACCAACTGGGAGCTGAGCTGTCTCTACAGCAGGATTGCTCAACAGAACCATTTCTATTTCAGGGTTTCGCTGAAAATATTAAATTTTCAGTAGGAAATGGCTCTCTGGGAGAAATTATTTTTCAAGGAAATTGTATCTTTGGAGATTTTTTCCTTTGGACAAAAAAACCCCCAACAAAATAATCCTCATTGCAGTGGGCTTGTGTGTGATGGGTCGTTGTGGCTGCATGAGAAAAAATGAGGATTTAACTCCCCAAGAGTGTTATGCTACTTTTGTATTCTGCTTCAAGAGAATTGATTTGGATGGGCTCGATCCTTGAAAACAAAACTTGTTGCTTTTAGTTGGAATATTTTAATGGGCAAAGGCAGGTTTTGTCTAGTTGCTTCTCCTCCCTGTTGCCAGACAAAGGCACTGCACTCCAGCTGGGTGAGAAAGGCAGATGGAATCAGTTCCCACCTGTAAAAGTGGGAGCAGAACCCCCCTGTACCCAAAGAACTCCCAGCACTGAGCCTGGCCTGGAAGGCAAAGCTGCACAAACACCCCCCTAAAAGCCACAGGGGAAAGGGGAGAGTCATGTGAGCCAATTCTGCACATTCCCTCCTTTTGCTGAGGTCTTTAAGGGGCTCAATCATTAACTCAGCATTTTGTTCCCCCAGGCTGGCAATGTCAAGTCCCAGTCACCAGCACGGTGTGGCCAGAGGGTTTGTGCTGCTTTTGGGATCGGTGACACAGCCAGAGACACTTTACCGAGGTAAAGCCACCTGCCTGGCCCTGCTCTGCCACCTGAGCTCAAGCAGGGACAGCATCACCTTGTCACAGCAGAGCTCCTGGGCACCCTTCCTTTCCAAAGGGCTGGAAAATTTCAACTGATGGTACCTTTTGTGCCACCCCAAAAAGGAGCCAGCCCTGGGAGGGGGAGACGGGGCTGGCAGAAAACACCACTGTGGGAACCTGAGGGAGATGAGGGAAAGGCCAATAACACTGCAGGAGAAGAGATCCTTTGGTGTGATTTCACCCTGTGTGATCCTTCCCCTGCTTAAAGACCCAGAGAAAAGCCTAGTCAGGAAGAGTTCCCTGGAATGTGAAGAGCACTGTCCTCTCCTTCAGTCAGGCTCTAATTCCAGCAGCCCAGCCTTTGGTGGTCACCAAGGGGACTTTGGTTTCTAAACTGGCAGAGCTGGGCTGGTTTGTGGCCAATAATCCCAGCAGAGAAGCCCAGACACACCAGGCTGGATGAGCCAGGCTCAAAGGCTGCTTTGCCAGGTTTGCCCAGGGAATGCCAAGGCCTGGGCACTTCCCAGGCAGCAGGATTGGGAGAGGAAAGGCTGAGAGAGGAGCCATCTGAGCTGCACTCTGGGGTGGGCGAGGCTGTGAAGAGGAGGCAGAAGATGAATCTGGCAAGAGGCAGTTGCTGAGCTTGGCCCTGGCTCTGCGGTCTCACCCTGTTCCCATTGCTTTCTAACTCACACTGCCTGTCTGCAAAGGAAATAAGAATAATTTCACTACCTTACATGCAACTGTGAGGCTATTTTAAGGTTGAGAATGGGGTTTCAGGGTGCAGAGAGTTCTTTTATTACAACTTCTGGGCTGTTAGAGCAGCTTGTTGCTTCGGTAGTAACTACCGTGATCCCTCACACAGCTGTCACTTCCACTTCTTTGAGATCTTTCTGGAGCAATGGTGGGCTATAAATAGAAATTATGGCTATTTTTTCCCTGCAGAAAGGCAGTTCTTTCCTACTTTATCACTTTCCTCTTGTCAACAAAGAACAAAGTGGGAAGGCTTCTCTCAAGATGAAATGTGTGTACGTGCGTGGCTCTTCCCTTGGATCATTCCTGCCCCTGAACTGAGTGTAAGGAAGTTTTCCATCTCTGCCTGCCTCACTTGCCAGGGATTAAAGGCTGCACTGAAGCCTCAATTCTGTGCTGCTGCTCATTACTTAGCACCTCTCATCCCCTTCCTTTAATAACAGTATTCTCAGAGTAAATCCTACATGTATATATTTTATAGAAGTCTTTTCTCTTATTAGCCCTTCTGCTATTTCTCTCTCTGTTCCTGGCTCTGCTGTTGTTTGGATTTGGCTTTGTTTTCCACTTGAGTTGTCTCTGTTGCTGGAATTTCTGTACTGAGGGTCACAGTTTCTCTTAGACAGGGACATTAACACGTGTTAAGTTCCCCTGAACGTGCCCTGCCTCTCGTTCAGAAGTTTTCCAGCAGATGTGTTGAAAGGAATATCGTTCCAGACATGCTCTTGGACTTCAGGTTTTGAACTTGTTTCTTCCCTCAAAAGCATAAAAAAACCCCTTTGGGTGTAATGAAAGTCAGGTGGGCTGCAGTGGGGTGGATGTAACCTCTTAATCCTCACTGAACATCTCCAAAACCTGTGGTGACCCCAGGGAATTGCTCCAAAGGGAAAGGATTCCTTGCATCCTTAAAGTGTCCTTGTCCCTTTTTGGGTAACACAGGCTCTCTGCTGAGTTCCTGTGGGAATTTTTGGTATGAATTCCTTCCTGGCTCTGCCCACCTGCCATGCTGAGCTGACACTGAAGCTCTTCCCTGCTCCTCTCTCCTCTCCCTGCACGCCTGTCAAGCAGGAGCAGCTCCACAGACTGGCTCATGTCACGCATTTCCTCAGTCCAGGCTCAACAAGAAGAGTAGCAGACACCAAGAATTTGGGAGATTTCCTTCCCTCCCAAGTGCTGCAGCCTCTGCCTGCCAGGTTTGCTCCTGCTGCTCCATGGAATGGGATAACAACCATCATTCCAGACCTGTGCAGGGAGGAGCAGCTCAGCCTGCAGCCCCTGTCTCAGCTTTTAGAGGTGCCCAGACATGGGGAAAGGAAAAAAGCTGATTGCAGAGGTTTCCAGCTGAAGTCAGAGCTATTGAGGGCACTTGGTGCCCTTTCCTACGAGCTCTGATGAAGCGAATTTTGTCCAAGTGATTCAGAGCAGATCGGGTAAAATGTTCCTGGGATTTATTACAATTTAATGCCATGAAAGCTGAACAAATTTCAGGAACACATTCCGAGGATCAAATCTCAGTAGGCAGCTATTTGCCTAATGTCCTACTTTTCTCCCCCCACATCTCCTGCAGGAAGAAAATAGCTTTTACTTACCCAGGAATCTGACTATTCCCTGAATGACTAGAACTCAAAATTGCCCCTTTCAAGGCTGTTTTCTGCTCCCAGGGGCAAGCACCCTTTGAAGGTGGTGGGGGAACACAAACTGAAGACCCAAAGCCAGGAATACTCTGCTTTCTCTGAGATATGCACTATTTCACCAGCAGAGCCTTTTCTATTCCAATCCTTCGGTTCCTTCTGCTCTCCTAATTATTTATATGAGTGTAATTGCCTTGCAAGCCATTCCTGGCTTTCAGTGTGCACTGAGTGAATTATTGACCCGTCACATGGGTCATTGATGTGAAGAGACGTCGGAACAAACTGGGTGCAAAGCAGCTCCTTTGCATTCCTAATGGCAAATGGGAGCCATTAATAACTTTGCTGCTCTCCGAGCCTGCACAGTTTTAGTTTGACGTGCATATGGCTGAGTTCATCCTCACTGTAATTTGAAATTCATTGGGCATGGACTTCAGCTCCTTCTGCTCCTTGCAAATCTCTCCTGTGCTGAGACGTGCTATGCTAATTCCAGAGTTTATGGCTGACTTGAGATGTTACATTTGAAAAATCAAATCCAATTAAATCAACTTATTACCAAGGTCAGAGACCAGTATTCAGCACATTTTCTTCCTTGCTCTTTCACAGCAAGGAGTAAACGGAGGGAGCATATTGTGTCTCAACCCCAAACCAAACTAATCAGTCCTAATAAAATGGCTTTTGGCTGCAGGACCCATAAAATACAGTCAAGTGATAAAGCATTTCCCAGAGTCCAAATATCTGAGCACAGTTCCTGACTTTTCCCATGTTTTTTGAGTGTGCTGTGGAACAAATATTCCCCCCTTTGGGCCTGTTTCCCCACCTACTCACAGGATGGCAGAGAAATGAGGGTGTTGGAGGAAAAAGTCAATGATTGCAAAGCTTTGAGACCCCTTGAGTGTGGAGCTGTGACAGCAGCATCAGCCTCCTGGAGTCAGGATTGGAATGCAGCAGAGATTTTAGGAGACTCCAAAGAAGAGATGCCCAATTGCTGTCCTGTTTATTATCTAGGAAGGGGGAAAAGGTTCTGCATGAATAATACCTCAATATTCTCAGCAAGCAGTGGAACAGAGGGGAATGTACTGTGGCTTTTGGGGGTGGACAAATGCTAAGCTCATTTGCAGATCCTTTTGCAAATTAAAATCTTAAGTTTAGATTTATTATGAGTTCCCACACTGTGCAAGGCTTTGTATTTAAATTACACCATCACCAAGTGCCCAGTGGCTCTTTCTGCCTCTCTTTGCTCAGGATCCAATGTATTCCCTGCAGGAGGCCCTGCTGCTCCAGCCAAAACCAGATGGAAGAGTGAGAGGGATGTTGAATTCCTAAATACCCTTTACACACATCCTACTGTCTCAGTTCCAGGGGAAAATACAGTTTAACCTGCCCAGGCATCTTACAACTGTCCCATTCATTGAGCAGCTTGGATCTTGTTGGAATTTTCTGTGGTGTCAATTCACTCAAACAACCTGAGGGAACTCACTGAAGTGCCCACTTTGGTGGCTCAGGTGCCCCCCAGTCCTCTCAGCTGGCAGAACTGGCACCTCACAAGGAATTGCTTCCAACCTCCCTGGATCATCAGCTCCACAGGCTGCCAAGACTCCTATTTTAAGTTCCTGCCTCTGGGAAGTGCCCAGTTTGCACCTGAGTCTAAATGACCTCCAAAAGTGAAGCTCTTACCATGAATGTTTTCAACACCTTGTATCAGCTGCTTTAGTTCAAGCAGAATTCAATTCTGCAGCGACCCTGGGGATTTCCAGAGTCCTCCTAAAGAGGTGTAAACCCCAGGCAGGATTTATTCTCACCCCTCAAAACACTAGGAAAGCCCAGGGAGCTCAGTTAGGAGAGGCAGGAGAGTCCCAGCTGATGTCTGAGGGCTGAAGGAGCATTTCATTTCACTGGGCCAGCCCCAGATTGTGCAAGCACGAGATCAGACACGACCTCCAAAGTCAAAGGGAGAAGGGAAGTGAGATTAACTCCTCTCAGTATGAGCCAAGAGCCCCAGCCAGGCTGGCCACGCAGCCCTGAGGAGCTGCCCTGGTGGAACTGCTGGTTTTCCTCTCTGGGCTGGCCATTCTTAGGGTTTCCAGCTCTTTGGGACCTGCCCTGGGTTTCCTTTCCCTGTGCATGTTCCTCCCCACAGCACGGAGAGTTTATTAAAGCAGGGGCCAAGAGAAATCCCTTTGCATCTCTTATGAAATGTCCAAACCCTGCATGGGGAAAGCAAGAAAGGAAGAAAGCCAGCTCAGCTCACCTCTGGGAGGTCTCAGCATGGTCCCAGCTCCCTGCCCTGCAGAGAGGACTGGAGGGGACCTCTGGGGGGTAACAAAGCCCTCTGGATCTGAGCTCTAAAGCTCCTTTGCTGCTGTGGGCAGGCTGAGCTGCAGCCTGCAGGGCAGGGGATGTGCTGCTAGGGCAGCTTTTTGGGCATTGAGCTGCCCACGGAACACACAACTGCTCTGGGGGGTGACCTGGAAGGTAAAACTGCATTCCTGAGGCAAACTCCCTTAATTCCTGCTAGTCCAGGGAGCTCAGGGTTGAGGTGAGCTGCTGGGAACAGCTGGAACACAAGAGTGTGCAGGCTGGAAAGTGCCTTCATCACGACCACCCCTCTCCAGCACCCACCCAGTTATCCCAGCACATCCCTCTTACCAGCTCTAGGGGTGGCTCCAAGAACTTCTGCCAAGAAAAGGTGGATTCCCAGAGCTGCACCCTCTTACATTTCTCCTGAAACAGTCAAGGACAAACGACAAATCTGGATGGAGCTGGAAACCAGCAGAAATCCCTGGAAAGGAAATGAGGCATGAGAGCCTCTTGCCACCACCTTCTCGCCCCCGCCAGCCCCCGGCTCCTTCCCAAGCACAAATCCATGATTAAGGCTTAGTGCCCTTTGCCCTCCTCCTTGGCCACTCCACACGCTGCTCCCACTGAACAGGGCTGGGTTTCCAAGCCCTCACACACTTTGCCCAGCTCTTCCCTGTTTTCCAACCCCGGGTTTGTCTGGAATCTCCTGCAGGAGCTGCATTAGATGCTGAACAACCAGGGGCACTGGGGGATGGTGGAATTTCAATCCCCAGAGAGCCCATCCTCAGAGTTCCATGCCCTGAGCATCCCTCCCCAGCTCCCCTGGGGCAGGATCCAGCAGCCCCAACTGGGAGCAGACATTCTCCAGAGGGTGGGAATTGCTGGATCCCAGCACCACTGGGGATGGAGAACACCTGCAAATGAAGTTGATGCCCCAAACTCTCCTACACTCCACCTTATTGAGGTTTTTCAGAAAACAGTGGCAGTTCTTAGCTCAGCACCTATGGAAAAAGGCTGTGGTCTAGGAAACAGAAGCAAACAGTCCAGAATGAGCACTTGTTCCTTCCTGATCATTCAAACCATTACTTGGTTATTTCTGTAATTTGATTCTATAATGCAGATTTTCCTCCTCTTGTGCGGCCAAGTCGCATCAAGCAGAAAATTGGTTTGTTTAAGTAAGAACTCTTCGGGTGTCTTTCATCCAGTGTTCTCAGAGAACATTACTAATAATTCATTAAAGCAGCACTGTCAGCTGGAACACTTTTAATTACCATTTTCTGACAAGTCAACCCTTAAGTGGTATGCCCTGATTTTTAAATTTCTCACTACCACATATGCAGATTTTCCCCTTTCCCTGCTGATGTTTAGATGGCTCGAGCAATGTAATTGCCTGTGAGATGGAGGAAGTGAACCATGCACGACAAACGGAAGACAATTTTGGGGCGGTTGCCTTTTTTAGCAGGAGTTTTGAGGCCCTCGTTGCTCGGAGCATCTCTGTGCAGCTGCTGGGGAACTGAAACACCTTGAAGTCCAGGTATAGCTGTACAAATCCTTAGCTGCTGCTCATTAACTGCCCAGCTACTCATGCTTTGCTCTGAAGTTACGAGGAGGTGAAGGGCAGATGGTTGGTGCCAATAGAGGGTTAAAGCAGCAGTTCCCACACTGCTCTAACATGCTTTGAGCAGCTTATCCCCCCCAGCTCTCCACAAAGCTGTAGGTTAAGGCTCTGCCAGCTCTGTGGCACTGCCACAAATCCACTCAGCATTCCCAGAAAAGCAATGCCTGAACCTTCTGCCTTCACTGTCTCCCATGACCACAGGCAGAGATTCCTTTTGGGAATGGTTTCCTCAGTAGCCTGTTTGGTGGGGGCAGAAACTCAGGCAGAGAACCAGCAAGAGGGTTGCTCAGGAAAAGGTGAGACTAGAAAGCAAACATCCCATTCCACAAGAAAATAAGGATTTTCTGGCTCCCTTGCTGTAGTCCTGAAGTGGTGATTCTGTGCAAGGAAACACTTTGGATGGAAATATTGGGAATTTGTGCTGCTATCAAGAAAACATCAAGCCCCTTACCTTGTGAGGGTGAGCAGAGGATGGAGGTGGGAGAAAAGCTGCCCAGCTTGGTGTCCCCTGGACCACAGCCCTTCCCCACACCTTGGGTCCAAGAGCTCCTGTGCCAAAGGAGGAGAGCCCAGGGCCCTCCTTGGCTTTTATGTGTGGCCGTGTCAGCTGGGACTGGTTGCCAGCTCATCTATATGCAATGGCTCATTAACGTGGGCCTTGGTTCAGACAGAGGGTGCAAAGGCACAGGAAGGGATGGAAAACTCAGGGGAAGGGTTGAGCTGCTGAACTCAGAGCAGATATTACCTGGAGGAGCTGCTGTCACTCCTCTTGTCCCCACCAGCCCAGGCTCCTGTCCCACCTCTTGTCTCGGCTCCCTTCCCTCTGCACGGGCAGTGTGGTTTGGGCACAGATGCCCCCCCAGATCCTGCAGAATCCTTTGCAGCTTGATTTATTTGATGTGTGCTCCGTCAGCTGAGTGTGTCCTGGCCCAAAGCCCTGCTAAGACTTCCCTGCCTGGATCGGAGCTGAAACTTGGATTCCATCTGGACTCTTCGCAGAGGAGGCGACTCCTTGCTGGGAGCCTGCTCTTGCTCTCCCTGCGTTGCTGTCACCTTGGATTGAAGAAATGGGCATCTCTTGTGGCTCTCAGCCCTCTGTGTGCCAAGAGAGCAAGTGGCTCGAGCCTGGAATGGCCCCACTCACCCCCAGGCACCCCAAAATGACGTGTAATAAAGACAAGCCTGGTTCCCCTCGTGCTCAGGAGGAATTTCTTGTCCCTCTAAGACATGTTGCCTTGCAGAGATGCCCACCCCTCTCCTTCAGTCCAGAGAGGGCTTGGGTGGCCGGGGCAGTTTGTACCCCTGTGTTTTGGAGGCCCTACCATAAATAAATGAGTTCTTCCCTCAGCCATGGCCAGTCTGGAAGCTGCTCTTCCCTTGGGTTTGCAGCAAGAAGCACCCAGTGCCTCAGCCATTCCAGGGACAGGTGGAGTCTGAGGAACCTCTGAATCTTGGAGGAAGTTGGGAATGGCATTTGTATGTTAAAAAAAAAAGTTCTTTAATGCTCAGAGGTGAAACCAAGAGCAGCTTTGTGACCCAGTGACAGCAGCCTTTGCCCCTTTGGAGTGTTCTGAAGACAAAAGCAGTGATACAGGAATTAATTCTGCCATTATCCACCCCATTGTTTCAATGGCTCCATCATTAATGATAGATTTGATAATCCTCACACAGCACTTTTCATCTCCAAAGCAAGTTAATGCATCTGTTCCACCTCTCAGCGTTCCTGGGGGCAGGAGTGCCACACCAACACACAGAGGCTTCTACAGCACCAGGGACTGGGCATGGAATTGCTCCAGATCCTTTGCCCAGGAGTTAATTGGGGAGGGACACCCTGGAATAATGTGGTTGTTTTTATACCCCTCCTAGTCCAGGCAGGATTCCCATCTTTTCCACCTCTTGGCACAAAAGGATTTCCATGTGTCCCACAACATCGTGCAGGCTGTTTAACATCAGTTTTCAAAGCAGCAAGCTGGTTCTCCTGCAAGGAAACTCAATGGGATTTTTTTCCCCACTGGCTTCAAAGAGCATAACTGAGCCCTTAAAGGGATTTGCTTCTGTTAAATATTATCCTCAAAACTGGGAAATTAAAAGCGAATTGGCTTTCTTCCCTTTTCCTCTAAGACATGTCAAAAGAATATGATAAAAAAAGAATAGCTTTGCCCAGCTCTCAGAGACTCCCCGAGTGAATTTCAATTGCAGGGTTTTAGGAAAAAGTGTAATTAACAACTTTATTCAGTCGGAAGCCAGAAAATTCATTCTATATTTGGCATGGAAAAAAAAAATCAAGCAGAGCAGCAAGAGGGGAGAAGATGACCTAGATTTTCACAAGTGACAAATGACTCCAAGGTGCTGGGAGCCCCCTCGGGTGGCAGAGATTCCCACAAAGTGCACTGAAAAGTGA
Organism: Lepidocolaptes lacrymiger; assembly: GCA_035584035.1. NCBI lineage: Eukaryota > Metazoa > Chordata > Aves > Passeriformes > Dendrocolaptidae > Lepidocolaptes > Lepidocolaptes lacrymiger. The sequence goes on along the minus strand of JAXCLP010000067.1, from coordinate 571,673 downwards.
CTTCTCCTTCTTGGCTTTCATGCTGGACACTCCAAACCACCCAAGGTGCTCTTGGAAATCCGAGCTATTGTGTTAGTTAAACTGATTGATTAATTAATTAATTAATAATTTGTTTAAATAATGAGATTAATTCTATTAAACTGGTTATACATGCAGGATAATATTTCCAAAAATGCATCCATAACCCAGCATTGAATCCTATTTTCAGCACGGACCTCAGTATTCTCATTCACAGCAACCCGTCCTTTCCAAGCTTCTTTCATTTCTTTCCTGGAAATGCCCAATTTGAGAGGATTTCCCATCAGAAAGAAACGGGAAAATAAGGGAGACACAATCCCAGAATGTCCCTTTCTATATTTGTATCCTCTTCTTGTTTTTCAGTGCCCTGTTTTTCATGGCAAAACCAACATTTTCTATAAAAAGAACATTTGCCTCTTTGCCTACCAGCTCTTCTTCTGGATAAATGTTGATAATCTCTGCTCTGTCAAAAAAAAAGAAAAAAGATTTCAAGCTTTTATGTCTCGGCATGGTTATTTATAGGAGAGGAGCTCTCCTGAAGGTGGAAGCAGAGCTACACATGTGAAGGGTGGTGGGAAGGGGGGGCTGCAGGAGGGTGTTTATTCATTAACCTCGTTGGGGCTGTGCTGGAATCTTCCCAGGACTTCTTTACTCCATTCTTATCACAGCGAGCAATTGGGATCCACGGGGCTTTTATTCCAGTCCCAGGGGAGGGGATTCCATCCTGCCTGGTGGAGGGGATTCCACCCTTCCTGGTGGAGGGGATTCCATCCTTCCTAGTGGAGGGGATTCCACCATTCCTGGTGGAGGGGATTCCATCCTTCCTAGTGGAGTTGATTCCATCCTTCCTGGTGGAGGTGATTCCATCCTTCCTAGTGGAGGGGATTCCACCATTCCTAGTGGAGTTGATTCCATCCTTCCTAGTGGAGTTGATTCCATCCTTCCTGGTGGAGATGATTCCACCCTTCCTGGTGGAGATGATTCCATCCTTCCTGGTGGAGGGGATTCCATCCTTCCTAGTGGAGTTGATTCCATCCTTCCTGGTGGAGGTGATTCCATCCTTCCTGGTGGAGGGGATTTCATCCTTCCTGGTGGAGGGGATTCCATCCTTCCTGGTGGAGGGGATTCCATCCTTCCTGGTGGAGGTGAGCAGAGCAGAAAGCTGAACACTCATCCTGATGTCTGAACTCCTGGAATTCACTCCCCAAACTTTCTTTGCCGTGGAAAAGCCCCGTCAGAGCCAAGAGAAATGGGAGAGTTGGGGTTTTGCTCCCCTTGGTTTCACTGCCAGCCTTCTGGAAAGAACCAGGCTTGGAGAAAGGTAAATCTCCATGTGTGCCATGCAAGGGCAGTGACCCAGAGGAAGCTGAGTGCAATCCTTATCACTTCCAGGACCTTCCAGCCTTGCTGCTACTGGAAGGAAAAAGTTTGGCATCACTGCAGCCTTGTGTGTTCTTAGGCAGGAGGTTGTGGAGAGCCCTGTGCTCCTCTGCTGACCCTAAGGCCAGAATTTCCATGCAAAGGCTACTGAAATGCAAAAATGAGGCTGGTGGTGCTGCTGGCTGGGCAGTGTCTGTGGAAATGCAGAAAAACAGAGGTTGGTGTTGCAGTTTAACCCCCTGAACGGCAAGAGAGGCCTCGTGTTCTCAGCCCTCCCCTTCCCAGACAGGGTGGGTGGGCTTGGGAGAGGGAAATCCCCCTTCTGACCTCACAGCAGGAGAGATCCCACTGCAGAGTTATCTCAGAATCATCAGTCCCAGAATGGGCTGAGCTGGAAGGACACACAAGGACCATCCAGTCCAACCCTCAGCCCTGCCCAGGCCCATCCCCAAGAGTCAACCCCTGTGCCCAAGAGCCACCCCCTGTGCCCAAGAGCCACCCCCTGTGCCCCAGAGCATCATCCAAACCCTCCTGCAGCTCTGGCAGCCTTGGGGCTGTGCCCACTGCCCTGGG
>JAXCLP010000067.1:551926-569176 GCA_035584035.1 Lepidocolaptes lacrymiger | reverse complement strand
GGGATGGATTTCCCAGAGAAGCTGTGGCTGCCCCTGGATCCCTGGGAGTGTCCCAGGCCAGGTTGGAGCACCCTGGGACAGTGGAAGGTGTGGGTGGAATGGGATGATCCTTAAGCTCCTTTCCAACCCAAACCATTCTGGGATTCCATGATATGGATACACCTCCATGTCCACCAGGCAGTGGTTGTGGAGCACTCCTGGATACCTCTCCCAACGTTCAGCCGTGGTTCAGCCATGTGAGCCAGGCAGCAGATGGACAACCAGCTGGGGTTTAACCCCACTGCCTCCAAGAGGGAACACCAGCCAACCCATTCCCACCTTTCCTCTGTCCTCCTGCCCTATTCTTTGCCCTAAAGGCACACAGAGAGCTCTCCTGCCTTCCCATGAAGTGCTGCTGAGACACCTTTCCACCAAACTTCTGCCTGCCCTTTGCTAAGCAGTTGGCTCAGACCGTGTCCGAGAGGTCACAGAATCCCAGGACGGTTTGGGTTGGAAGAGACCCCAAACACCACCTCATCCCACCCCTTGCCATGGCCAGGGACACCTCCCACCAGCCCAGGTTGCTCCAAGCCCCGTCCAAGCTGGTGTTGAACACCCTCAGATGTTTGGCCACTGCACACTGCATGGTGTCTGCAGGGTGTTTGAGGGAACACCTTTCCCTGGCTCATCCCAGACATCCATGAGCAGGGCTGCCCATCCAGAGTCTGGATGGTTTCCCTCAGAAAGCAGCCCAGGAGCTCCTTCTCGGGGCTCTCATGGCTCTTCCACCCTCTACTCCTTTCAGAGAGAGGTTTCTCTGCTGCTCTGGGAGAAATAACCCTGGTCATTAATAACCTGGTCATCAATAACCCTGGACACCAACCTGCTCTGAGGCTCTCTCTTTGCTGCTTTGTTCGCTCTTCTAATTACCCCACAGTGCCAAAATGAGAGGGCTACACACCTAAACAAACATATATCTGGGCCTGTTGATTTAGGGTTGGATGTCTCTGCCTATCTATAGTTCCAGCCCTGTTTCTAGGCATAGCAAACACATCCCTATATTTATATTTATAGCCTCAGATGGATTTTTTTTCCCCCTGATGCCTTTGGAATGCCTAATTCCTGAAGGTTTCCTCTGGCTGCATCTGCTCAGATGCTGCTCTCCTTGGAGCCAGCCCATGAGCTCCTTTCAAAACCTCGGTTAGATGCAGCTGTTCCCGGTGACGCAAACTTGTTGTTCCCCAGGGAGGGAAATAATAATAGAAAACGATCCCTCTCTCTCAACAGGACGGCTCTATCTTGCCAAATTCCCCAATCCTGACATCTCTTGACATATTTACTTCGGAAAAAAAAAAATATATCAAAGGAAGGTTTATTAATACCAGCGCTTTGGGTGTGAAAGACAAGAGGCCTTCCGTGCTCTCTTTAAAGTCATCACCCAGCTGAGGAAAAAAGGTCATTATTTGTTTCTCTTTTCTTTCCAGAGGGTTTCTCAGAGCAGGAGGCCCGAGAGAACTGCAGGGCCTGCGTATTTATTGGGTCACTTGTCACTAAAATTCAGTCACCTCGCCGATAAAAACTTTGTGACAACCCAGAGGTGAGGGCAGGGCTGGACTGAGTGGGACCTTGCAAATGCAAGGCTAATAATAATGATAATAATAATAATAATAGATAGATGCTGTTGAAAAGATCAAATCCCAAAGCTGGGGGAGGAAACATCCATTTTTTCCAGGGTTCTTTGCACTGGGGAGGCATCACTTGAGCAAGCCCATCTTGTTCACCCGATCTGAGCAACGATGATGAGGGTCTAACCACGAAAGATGCTCTGCCCATTAAATATCCTTCCATTATATCATCCTGTGTGGCTAAAGCAGGAAATTCATGGCAAAGGATGAATCTTAAGTCCTCTGTCTGTCCTGTGACCACCCTGGGGGACATGAAATCAGGCACATGAAACCCAGGACGAGAGACTTTCCTTTCAGGCTTTTGCAGCAGCCTGGGGTGGAAGGTCTCTCTTTTGCCCTGGTGCTGGTAAAAAATGGTCAACTCTCTTCTTCATTCCACCCTTCCCCTACCAAACCACCTTGACAGGTCCTGGTTGTCAGCGTGGGACGTTGAAAAGACAGGATCTCCTTTCCCTGGGGGAAATCTTGGACACTGGCTCAGCTGCAGAAGTTACAGAATCACGGAACATCCTGAGCTGGAAGGGACCCACCAGGACCACCCAGTGCAACTCCTGGCCCTGCTCAGACACCCCAACAATCCCACACTGTGCCCCAGAGCATCATCCAAACCCTCCTGCAGCTCTGGCAGCCTTGGGGCTGTGCCCACTGCCCTGGGGAGCCTGGGCAGTGCCCACCACCCTCTGGGGGAAGAACCTTGTCCTGAGATCCCCCCTGACCCTGCCCTGACACAGCTCCAGCCCTTCCCTGGGTGCTGTCCCTGGTCCCCACAGAGCAGAGATCAGTGCCTGCCCCTCCTCTGCCCCTCAGGAGGATGTTGAAGACCCCACTGAGCTCTGACCTTGGTCTCCTCCAGGTTGAACAAACCCAGTTGGTGTCCTTCTTTCTGACACATTCACACACTGAATTCTTCTGTGACTTTTCAGAAGGCACAGAGAATTGATGATGATAATTAAGCCCTGCCTTTAAGTTGTTATGCAGGAACAGCACAGCTGCTCTAAAGAATTCCTGAAATAGAGGGGTCTAGAACCTTCCCCAGAGGAAAACACCTCTGCTGGTCGTGCCACATGGGGGAAGGGGGGGCTTATGCAACTCTGCTGATGGAGGAAATCATTCCCACTTCTCACTGGAAGGAGTAAAGCTCATTACTTGGATTTATTTGTAACTCAGCTGCTTGGCAGAGGAGGGCAGTGCCAGGGGAGTCCTCACCCCCCAGAAATGTAGGGCATGGGTGGACAAAGGCACTTCTCTCCTTCCTGGCTGGAGCGAACTGGTGTCCAGCACCAGGATGTTTGGCTGGAGGGCAGCGTGGGATCAGGGAGGTAACCAGGAGTCACTTCCCTTCTCCAGTCATTGAATCCTCCTCTGCAAACGTTTTAAAACATTCAGCTAAGCACACAGAAGAAAAATGAAGGCTTGTGTTGGTAGAGAACCATATTCCTACATTGTGTTCTTGTCTTCCTGCCCCTTCTCTGTGCTCCCAAACAAAGGAGTCTGGCCTGGGAAACATGAGTGAGTGCCCTGAACAGTGACAGTGGCACCTGACTCAGGGGGATCTGAAATCTCTTCTTCTACCTGAAGCCAGAAAATTATAAGCTTGACACACTGTGTGGAGGAAGGTGTTTGTCATCATGGAACAATGGGCCACCAGCTCAGACCTGGATTTCCAGCTGGGTTTGTCTGGCAGCATCAGGGTGCTGGGGGACATCAGAGCTGCCCCCTCTCGTGCACAGGATGGCATTAGGGGTGTCAGTTCTGTGCCCATGGTTATTAATTGGGTAGAAGAACAAGCACAGATGTCTCAGGTACTCACTGTGCTCCACCAAGGTTTTTCTGAGCTAAAATTAATCAGTTGGTATGAAGCCTCAAAGTGGCATCACACCTCATTTCATCCTCTGTGTGTCTCCTCTCACGCTGGCTTCCAACTAAACACGCTTCTGGAAGCTCTAAAAACACATTTCTGGACTTTTTGGTTGTTCTCAAGGGCCTGAGATGTTGGTAAAACGCTGGTCTGAAGGTGTTGTCCCCACAGGAACCTCTGAGGGTCCCCCAGGCTGCCAGATCCAGCTGGGCTGGGAGCACAGATGTGTCTTCCACTGGTTTGCTCTGGATCATGTGGTCCCTGCTTGCCTGAGCCTGAGATCTTCATAAGGAGAGGGTGGCACCTTCCCAGCCAGCCATGGGGACAGGAGAATACACCAAGAATAACCAGATTAGGGTATCTCTGCCTTTACTTTCAGAGGTCTTTCTGGGCTGTGTTAAATCTCACCAGCCAAATCCAGCTGAGAGCAGAACACAACTTCAGTCCTGGAGAACTGGTGGCATCACTGGTGTCTGTGCCTCAGTTTTCCCACCCTTTGTGCTTTGCAGCTGAAGAAAGGATGAGTTCTGTGGAGCTGCAACACTGAATTATCTTTTGCACAACTGTGGCCATCCCTTGTCCTGCTGTTCTTTAAATGCCTCGATCTTGCCGCTCCTCAAAAGCTCCCAAATATTTCTGTGCCTCTGTTTCCTCTGCAGAAGGACCATCTGATGGTGGTCGTGTCCCCCTTGGGATGTTCCTCTAAAGTCACTTTTAGGCCAATTTTTGCCTTCTCTTTCTTGCACCTCCAGGAATTCATTCCATCTGTTGCCTGTTTACCTGAGAGCCCTCAGCTGCACTTCACAGCCTGTCAGACTCAGGCTTTGACTGCTTGATTATTATTGCTGGGCTTATTTTGGACATTGTCAGTCGGTGCTTTGAAAAGAAATAGTGAAACCCAATCCTCCTGCAAGGTGGAACATTTTATTCTGCTCCACATCGAGTGCCTTTCTCTGCAAGTCTCCACAGACTCTGCTAACATTAATAAATGAAGCTCAGCCTCTCTTTGGGAATGCAGGGAGGGAGAAAGAGAGACAGGCCAGCCCTCATCCTGTTTTTCACTGATGATAACCCAGGTGGAGAAAGGCAAAGGAGGGAGAAAGGCTGGTTTGATATCCTGACCCACACTGATCTCTTGTGGGAGCCAGGAGGAAAGTGAGAGCTCGTCCTGGGAAAGAATGAGCTCCCTTGGCAGAAAATGGGCTGGCTGGAGTCGGGCAGAGAGAGGCAGTGAGCAACTTGTGGGCAATGATTGCTTGTTTAGTCATTTCCCAAGGGCAGCAATACAGTCCCAGAGGCAGCAAAGGCACATGACAGGCTAGTGAAGAAACCAGCACATCCTCTTCACATGTATTATGCTCTTTGTCCTGTTCCTTCCCTGGGAAAAGGGTTCTCTCTGATGTCTGAGTGGAGTTTCCAGCCCTGTGGAGCCTGGCCTTGTGCAGTTTGGGCAGAGGCTCCAGAGGAAGAGCTGATGCAGAAGCCAAGAGAAGCCCTTGTGAAGGGGGGGTGCCATGCAGGTGGTGCTGAGGGAACTGCCCAGCACCCCTGGCCTCCCTCAGCAGCTCCACAGCTGGCCCTTCACCCCAGGGACTGCACAGCTTTGGCCTTGTTTCTTGGGGCTGACACTCTCCCAGTGTTCCCACAAAAGCTGCCATTGGCTTTGTGGGTTGCTGGGACCAAAAGATGTGAAGCATCCTGGGGTTTTATTTCCCTCAGCAACAGGTGCCTCAGCCCCTTCACAGGAGCAAAGCCTTGGCTCCGTGCTTTCCTTCAGGAGCACATTTCCCATGCAAGCCCCTGGCCTTGCTTTTAAAGGTCAGAGCATTATACAGAGCCCTGCAGAGAATGATCTCTGTGCCAGGGCAGTGCCAGGGCAGTGCCAGGGTGGGCACAGCTCTGCCTGGGCTCTGCCTGCTTCACTCTGGCACAAGTTGCTCAGGGTGCTGCACAGCTCCTTCAAGGGCAGCTGCTTTGAGAGCCTCAGCCTTAGGAGTGCTGGAATAGGAATCTGGCCAGCTCAGAATGAGTTGTCTCAGGGAGTATTTACAGAATATTCTGAGCTGGAAGACACCCCCAAGGATCATCGAGGTCAGTTCTTGAATGAATGACCCACACGGGGCCAAACCCACAGCCTGGGTGTTCCTGGCACTCTTCTCTAACCAGCTGAGCTCATCTCGGGGTCACCTTATCTCTCCTGACCTGATCATACAGGTTCAGTGGCTGGGGGGTACATGGGACAGTCCTGTGCCCTTCCTCTTCCAAAGTGTCCTCACACTGAGGGTCTCTTTGTGCTGAAATTTCTCCTGTCCAAAGTTTTTGTCATGTTTAGTTCCCCAGAGTGTGAGGATTTGTGGGCCAGGCACCTTCACCTCCCGTAGCAGGATCTCCTCTAGGTCTCCACCACTCACACTGGGGTGCACCCTGATGTTGTTGCACAACCTCTTCTGCAAATGGGAGATGTGCCAAAACATGCTTGTCCTGCACAGCAACTCATAAGCACTTTCTGACCCTGTAAACTAGTCCTCATCTATGGGGAAAGGACTTAAAACTGGCACGTATCATTTCCATGGAAAACTGGGGGCAAAGACCTTATTTCAGCAAAGCTCCTGCCTTGTGCTCAGAATCACGGGGTGGTCTGGCTTGGAAGGGACCTTAAAGATCACCCAGTTTGGCCCCAAAATAAAATAATATGCAAATAAAACGCTCAGACTTTTGTGGTCCCTTGCAAATAGGGTGTGTGGTTAAACAGTGCTCTGGAGAGGTGTGGCTTTACCCTGAGACTGGTGAGCAGAGACCAAACCAGTGCGGGTGCCCAGTCCCCTCTGCTGGGCTGTGCAGGGACTGCTGAAACCTCGGGAAAAGGTGAAATGAAGGTGGAGGAGGGCGAGGGGCAGGTGAAGCTGTGGGTGGTTTCAGGCCATACCTGCCCGAGCCCCACAAAGCTCTATCTTGCTTCTTAAAATAGGACCAGTGTCATCAGTTAAAAGAAAATCATTCAGCTTTTCTTATATGCCAAAATCATTGTGGGATAAATGAGAGAGGCTGAACTTTTCCTCCAGCTGTGGTTGTTCTGCTGATGGTTTGGGGATGGGGTGGCCATAGAGGGGAGCTGAGTGGAAGCAAGGGTGGTGGGAGCACCAGGTGTCTGCTGGCTTTAGGGCTCTTACCTCAGATTTAACACAGCCCAGATGAGAACAGCATCTGCTCTGGCTGCAGGGGGGATCTCCCTGGCCTTGGCTCAGAGAAGTCCTGGATAAATCACCCAAAGCAAGGAGCAGAGCCTTGCTGGCAGTTCCCTTTCAGTGCCTTGGCTGCATGACAAGGTGTGTACGAGCTGTCAGCACAAAGGAATCCCTTCCAAGCTGCAGAGGTTTGGGGGGTGTGGAAACACCACAGCCCCAGGCAATTTCCGAGCTGAGATGACACAACCCAGGCACCTCAGGGAAACCTTCTGACACAGAAAAGCCTGGGGAGCTGCGAGAAGCCTCACCAGAACAAAGCCCATGTCCATATGGCATCCTATTTCCTGGGAAAGCTTGTTTTTATGCTTTCTGACATGTCTGCAGTCCTGGGCTTGTGCCTCATTTGCACTGGGAGATCTGGTCAATAATTCCTGTGCCTGTCCCTCCAGGAGCAGGGGGTGAGCTGTGCTTGTGCTCCACCCTGGGAAGCTTTTACAGTGCCTGAGATGCCACTGAGCTCCTTCAGCTCGGGCTCAGATGCATCAAACAGCGGAGGAAATTCGTGCCTAACCAAAAAGGAAAGTAAATCCCATCCCTCTGGGTGAAGCATCTTTTCTTTTGTACCCTTTCAGCCCCGGGCAGTCAGGGGTGTGGAGCTGCTGGATGGGATGGCACAGGAATCAGCCCCATCCCTGCCCTGCATCAGGTCACAGCAAACCTCAGCTGTTCACTCTGGAGGAGAATGGGCAACACCTTCAGGAAGGTCTCCATGTTACGGGTTCCCCAAAAGCTCGTGGGCACTGCCCACGCTCCCCAGGGCAGTGGGCACAGCCCCAAGGCTGCCACAGCTCCAGAAGGGTTTGGATGATGCTCTGGGGCACAGGGTGGGATTGTTGGGCTGTCTGTGCAGGGCTCAGCTGAAGTCCTGTGGTAGGGAGGCAAATATCTATCCAGACCTAGTAATAAATACCATTTGTTTCCATAAATCTCCCTTTCCCGTATCCATCTGGCTCTTTCAACACACAAAATAAGCTTGGGAGGAGTGGCATTGTGTTCTGTTGCTGCAGTCCAGCAGCAGGAATGACCAACCAACCCACCAAGAATTGTCCAGACAAAGCTATTTCTCCTACTGACGGCAAAAGCAATTTTGATTTTGCAAATCTTCTGGTTTCCACCGACAAGAACAGCAGAGAATGCAAAGCCCAGAGGGTGGAACAAACCTCCATGTGGTTGGTGGCAATCAGGAGTGCCAGGGACCTGCCCAGAGCCCTGAGGAGCACGTTTTGTCCCCAGAGCCCCAGCCAGGCACCACCTGCAGCTCTGTGTTTCTGTGCCTGGGCATTGCTGGAGAGGGCTTTGATGTCCTCTGCTTCTCCTCTGAACGTGCCTCTCTTGGGGCAGCAGGAACATGCCCGGCGTTATTGGATGGCATTTCAGTGCCAAGGGAGCCCAGGAGAAACATCCCGACAATCAGTGGGATGTGGGAGGGGGGCAGCACTCTGGCAACTCGTTTATATTTTATTTTATTCCTATTTTTTCCCCTCAGAGCAGAGTTTCAAGGTCAGCTGGCTCCATAGATACAAACATGCCAGGCCCAAGCTGGGCAGATGCTGAGGAGGGTGGCACAGCCAAACAGCCCTGGGGCTTCCCAAAAAGCCCCTTTATTGCAGCAATACCCAGGTTTATCTTTCCCCTCTGCTGGGCCATTAAACACGAGTTATTCACAGTTTTTGTGGCAAATCCTCCATTCAACATTTGATTTGGAGCGTGGGGGAGGGTTTATTGCAAAGCAATAGCTGAGCACATAACAGAGGGCCCTGACTGAGTGGCTGGAGTAGAAACAGGGGAGAAATGGATCTTTTCCTGATTGTGCCACTGATTTCTTGTGGAAATTCAGGCAAATCTTTCTGTGGCTGTGGCAGGTTTTTATCCCCCCTCTCCTCACCCTCCTGGATATGTCAGATGTTTGTGTGAATCAGATCTCAACCAGCCAGGCAAAGGCTGCAAACATCTCCCTCCAGCACTCTTTGACTTAAAAATATTAAATTTCAAATATTAATGAATTTTATAATGGATTTATTTTTTGTAGCTGTCACTCGTTGCTACCAAGAGAGGGAATTCCTTATAAATATTAAATGCTGCTGCAAGGGCTGCAAATGAAAATCTAGAAATGCCTCCCTCAAGCACCCCAACAACTGGAAAACTGCTGAAACTCTTCCTAATTTTAGTAAACAATGTGGAAATCCAAGTGTTTTAGGGATTTTGGGATGAACAGGGATAGTTTGTGAATTTAATGCCAATGATTCACTGGCCACAGACACTTTGGGCATGAAGGGAACGACTGGCTTTGTTCTACACAGCTCCCCTGAAGGTGTGAGATGCATCTCAGAAATTGGCCTGAAGGTCTCTTGGGTGACCCATAATAAAATTAATAAAGAATAAAACCAGCTTCAGAGGAGATCCAGTGCCCAGCCCAGAGCAGAAATTCCTCTGGAAAAGCATCTCCAGCCCTTGGAGGGGGGAAGAGGGTGCAGGGGCTGCTGGGCCAGGGGTGGCCACTGAGATCCTCTGTGGGACCAGCAGGAACCAGGTGGATCATCCTGCTCCAACCAAAGGGGCCCAGGGCAAGGGACAGAGGGGGCTTGGCATAAAACTGGGAATGGAAATTCAAATTAAAATAGGAATCAGAACAAGGAGAATAATAATAATAATGAGAAGAAGAAGAAGATGGAGAAGAAGACAATGAAGAACAAGACAAAGACCAAAATGAAAACACAGATGAAGAAAGGAGAAGGAGAAGGAGAAGGAGAAGGAGAAGGAGAAGGAGAAGGAGAAGGAGAAGGAGAAGGAGAAGGAGAAGGAGAGGAAGAGGAAGAGGAAGAGGAAGAGGAAGAGGAAGAGGAAGGAGAGGGAGAGGGAGAGGAAGAGGAACACAAGAGGTTCCACAGCAACCTGCAGAATTCCACACCAACCTACAGAATTCCAGAGGAACCTGCAGAATTCCAGAGCAGAATTCCAGGGCAACCTGCAGAATTCCAAAACAACCTGTGGAATTCCAAACAACCTGTGGAATTCCACACCAACCTGCAGGATTCCAAAACAACCTACAGAATTCCAGAGGAACCTGCAGAATTCCACAGCAGAATTCCACATCAACCTGCAGAATTCCAGCCTTGGGAAAGTTTCTGACACACATTGGGATAGAAATCCCTCTCTGGGAGAGGCATAATTTGGAATTCTATCCAGATGAGACCAGAGCTCGTTCTTCCCTGTCCTGTTGCTCAGTTTGCAAAGGCAGGAGCTGATCCTGCAGCTCCTTCACATATTTCACACTTGTGAGTCCACTGTCACCTGTCCCCACCTCAGCAAGGGCACAGCGATGTCACTGACTCCTGGAAGGATCCGAAATGAGCCCAGATTGGAAAGTGTCAGGGAAATAATCCACAACACAGGGCACTGCTTCACAGTGTGGGAATTAGGAGGCAAAAGCACCTCAGTGCAGAGACTCACAGGAGGTGATGAAAGAAGTGGTTCCTGAGATGATGACTGAAGTGGGAACCTCTCAGGTGCTCTGTTTGCTGGGGCTTCCAGAGGTGGCTGAACCACAGCACAAAAATGTCCTTATGGTGTGTGCTGGGTGGCATCTGTGGGGCAGGGCTGTGGGCACAGCTCTGGGGCATCCCAGAAGGGGCCCAGTTATCCACCTTAGGGGAGAGGTTTCTTCTCCCAGCTGGAGGTGTTGGGGAAATGGGATTTCCTGCAGCCCCACGGCTTGGGGGGCTGTGGAAATCCACTCGTGGCACGTTGGCAGGGCTGGCTGGGAGGTTCGGTGCCAGCAGATGGCAGTGCCTGTCAGAGTTCCACTGGCAGGAACACCGGGAATGCGCTCCGGGAAAGGTGTTGGTGGCGCTGAGGAGCCACAGAGCCATCCCCAGTGACCGCACTGGGAGCCCAGTTTGGGTTCGGAGCTGGGATGTGTCGGACAAGCGAGTGAGGGAGATGGGGAGGAGGGCTCTCCTTGCCTTGGCCAGGGCACTCCAGCTCTGCAGCCTTGCAGAGGCTCTTCCTCCAGGGCTGCTGGCTGGATGGCACAAAAACTCCTTCTACACTTCCTAAATTCATTCTAAATCTTATGAAAGGAGATGAACTGAAGGAGGGAGCAGAGCTGAGGTGGTTCTGAAGGTGGCACTGTCCTCAGTGCTGCTGGAGCAGCAGCCAGGGCCCTGGCACGGTGATTTTAGGGGGACTGACTCTCACACTGCAGGAATTGCTGCTTAGAACTTTTTAAGTAAGTTTGGACGCTTATTAAAAGCACCCAAACAGTTCATTTACTCCCCAAATAACACTTTGATAAGGTTATCACAGACACACTAACACTGCTGTGAAGGCATCCCTAAGAGCTCTGAGCAGGCAGAAGATGGAACACAATTCCAGAGGATTTAAGCAGCGTTTTGCCACCATTCCTTCTGCTTTCCCTGCCAATGTTTCAGTGCTGGCTGGGATTCAGGGCTCTGGGGTGTTTGCAGGTCCACTGTGCTAAGGGATGAGGAGCAGCAGCCAGGCTGGGGCACTCACCTCGTGGTCCACACGGTGCTGGAGTGGGAAATGCAAATTAACAAGGGCAAAAGCAAAATTGCATCTGCAAACCTCATTTTTAAAGGGCTAAGTCCTTGGTCTGGCTCCAGATTCCTGTCCCATCTGGCCAGGCCCAACCTCAATGAACTTAGAGGTCATTTCCAGCCTTAATGTTTTTATAATTGTGTGATTCCCACATGCAAAGCAGAGAACACTGATAAAAGGTGTGTGTTTATAGAGATGGGCTTTCTCAACCCAGCCCCAGGCAATATGATTATTCATAATATTCAAATCTATGCTTATTTGCCTTTCTTTGGCATGTCTGTCTGTGCATTTCTCCAGTCTGGTTTCCATAATAAGGTGTTATGTAGCCTAGAATTAACCTGATCAGAATCAGGTCTTCTGATCTACAGGAAGCTCCACTGGTGCCATTTTTTCCCTGTTCCCAAAAAAGAATGCAAATAATAGGTTGCAAAATGTCCACACAGTAAAATAAAAATGTCATGGTGTATTTCATTAGTGATAGTGTAACCTCAAAAAAAATAAAAATTAAAATTGAAAATCATTCAAAGCAGACCATGGGGAAAAACAGTGTTTAGATTTCAGCAATCCCAACACATTCCTGCACAGTGCTCTGGGTTGGAAAAGTTCTCTCCTCCTGAGCAGCCAAACCTTCTGTGAAGGCATCTCTGATGATGCAGGTGCACCTGGAGCAGGGAATGAGGGAGCCCAGGGGGACACGCTCAGGGGAAAACGCTCAGGGGGACAGGGCAACACAGCCTGAAGGAAACCTGCCCTCCCCACACAGCTCTGCCTCGGCTCTGCAGCTGCCCTGACATTTGCTTTGCAGAAAAGGAAATATTTTACTAAGCCGGGGAGACAGTGTGGGATTATCAATGGCATAAAAAAAATGAAAAAAAAATAAGAAGAAGAAAGAGAAAGATAAAAAAATAGCGCAGAGCACTGAAGAGCTTTGAGAGCATTCCCTGGATGAATCCCAGGAAAACACCCCAACTCCGTCAGCAAACACCACGGCGAGAGCTTGATGGTTGACAGGCAAGGGAAACGTGCCAGAGGAATCCTCCTGCCCACCTTGCCCGAATTCCTTGCTCCAGCCTGGAAGGGACAGTTCCCACACCGCCCATGCCTATGGACACACGTGCTCCCTGTGAAACGTGGGACTTTCCCCTGATTTGGGGGAACTGCTTTCTGTTTGTGTCACCTTTGAACAAGAACGCGGCCGCCACCCCCTGAGAAGCGACAGAAAATCCGGGCGAGGAGGAGAAGGATGCTCAGCGCCCGGGATGCGCCCCGAGGGAGGGCAGCGGGTGGGATGGAGGAGCTCGGACTCTTTCCCGACCCCAATTCCCCTGCCAGCCCGAGCTCCGAGGGCTCGGGGTCGCCTCCCCCCTCCCCACAGCGCTCCCCAAACCCCTCCCTCCCTTCGCTCCGGCTCATTGAGAACAGATAAGCGCCGTCACATGCAGCCTCGCCTCCCTCCCCGCTGCCCCAGCCCTTTAAAAGGCTCCATCCCGGCGAGCATCCCTCGCAAGGGGAGCGGGCAGGAGCGGGGGAGGCAGGCAGAGGGCAGGAGGAGGGTTTGGAGCAGAGAGGGGGGAATCAGGGCTACCCAGGGGCGTGGGCATCTCCATCCCCAGTGGCAGGTCGATGTTGTGTGCCGGGGGGAAGGCGGGCAGGGGGCAGCGAGGGGTGCCCAGGGCTCGCTGCTGATGGCATGGACCGCCCGCCGCTCCGGCCGCGCTTCCCCAGCCCCCGAGAGCGCCACACCGATGCGGAGCCGCTCGTAGCCTGTAAGTTCCCGGCTTTTCTTTGTTATTCCAGGTCGCTCCGGGGTTTCTCTGACCGTAGGGGACCGGCAGCCCCGCGGGCAGCACGGGGAGAGGCTGAGCTGGTGGGTTCAGAGGGTGCCAGGCTGCCCAAACCTGGGGGATAGAGGATGGAGAGGCGCTGCTGTCCAACAAACCCGCGCCGGGGAAGGCTTTGGGAAGCCGCCGATGGGATGCTGATGGTGGGCAAGAGAACTGGCAGATGGTGTGCAGGAAAACACAGGGAAAAATCGGAACGGCTCGGGTTAGGGGAGATGGCTGGAATGCAAAGGGCACCGGGAGACCCAAGCTTGAAATGCTTGCAGTGACTCCACAATCCTTATCGCGAGTCAAAGATTAAATTCTTCCATGATTAGGATACTCGCCAGTCAGAGTTTAAAGAGCCCTGGCAGTGTGGCCTCCCGAGGATGAAGTGGCATGTTGAGCCCCCGGAGGGGACAGGGAATTCTTGCCTCGGGAATCCCTGGGGGCTCCGGGAGGTAAAAGCATGTCTGATTTTTGGATCCCTGTCCCTTTGCATCGCTCCCACAGCCGCCTGGAGCCCTCCTGGTTGGAGCAGCACATGCTCACCGTGCTCACTTCTGTGCACAGCTCTGCCTTGTTCTTCACTGGAGAGTTTCAGGAGCCAATGAAGAACCGGCAGAAATTGGTCCTGTCCCAAAAAACTTGCCATCTGACTTTGGGGGATTCTGGTATCAAGGACCTCCTTCCTCCTGCCCCTTTTGAGTAGATCTTGCATTTGGAGTAGAGTAGCTCCGAGAGGAACCAAACTGGTCAGGCCAAAAACCCCAGGATCTTCTGTAGGAGAAGGGGAGTGTGGGGGGCAGTGTTTGTGCTGGGGGGTTATTTCACTTCTGGGCTCAGTCCTTTGCCCCACAGTTCCTACTCAGGCAGAGAAAAAGGATCGGGATCAGTTCTGATTCCTGTGACAAACCATTCTCCATCTCTAGAAGGTTCCAGCCCGATTATTTGCCAGAAAAAATAAAAGCAGAGTTTTGGAGTCATATTCTTGGGCAAATCTCCAGGCCCTTTTATGTAAGTCACCCACTTTCTGTTCAGTGTGAGGTCAGAGAGGCCCTGGACATGTGGGGTGACACTGGCACTTCCCCAGCAGGTTGGTTTGCCTTGGTTGGGCTCTGTGACTCTCCTCTTGTCTGCAGTGGGTTGGAGACCTTGGGGCAAAAAGAGCCTGAGTTTGGGCAAATGTCTGTGAACTGTTTGGATGCAGCTCACTGGAGAGGTGTGAAGTGGAATCAGTGGTTTGATTGTAATTTTTCAAGGCAGCTGCCAATTTCAGAGTGATTCTCAGGGGCTGTGATGGTGAATTCCCAAACAAAGGAGCACAGGACTGTCAGTGCTCTTGGGGCAGGATTTTCTTTCAGAGCTGAGGTTTTGCTTTCCCCAATATCCAGTGTTTGCTGTGTGCAAACAGCCAGTAGTAGGATCTTTTCAGGGCAAAGGTGTCTCCTTTCCTTTGGTCAATTCTGTTGAGTGAGAGACAACAGTCAATGGTGCCCCTAAAAATACCAGCTGGGGTGAGAGGGCACCCAGAGAGGCTGCAAAGTGCCTCAGGCACAGTCACTTCGGGGAGGTGGAAGGATCAAATTGGTTTATTTCAGGCTTTATTTGTTGGCAGAAAAATCTCGTTTGACTGTTCCAACTTAAAGAAAAACACCTAAGAGCATAATATTGTGATTGCATCCTTTGCACAGGGGCTTTTCCTGCTCATCTTCTTTAATGCAATGAAGTCTAGAGAGTTACATGAATTATACCCTCCCATCCACCCTGTGCAGAGTAGGCAGGAGATATCCCTTATCTGATGGAAACTCCATATTCTCCACTCCTTGTGCTGTACCAAGTTGCTAAAGCCTGTACACTGGGATCATTAGGGTGTCTCAAAAGGCATTTTCTAATTTTCATATTTTTTTATCTGTAAAAACCCACCACCCCAGTGTATCTTCTCAAAAGTTCAGTTTGTGCACAGGTCTGAAGTAATCCTATTTAATGCAACTCTGAGCTTGTGTTGGGTGGGATTTTTTATACTTCAACCCATAGTTTAGGGGGAAAAATCTTTGAAATCTGTAGAGAGAACAGAAACCGCCTTTCTTGGCATTAGAAATAACCTCCCTAGTTATTCATGCTGATAGATGAGGCCGTGTGGGCTTTGCAGAGCAACCTTTGGCCACACCTGAACCACACACAGGGACTGTGTTCTCTGCTGCTGGAGTGGTGGCAGCAGAAAAGAGCTGTGCAGTCATTACAGGGACTCTTTTAGGATTTTGGAAATGATGAATTTAGTCCCACGGGGACTGTGGAAGGAGAGTCTTTGTGACTGACTTCCCCATCTTGAAATATGGGATATGGAGCATTTTCTTGTTCCACAGCTCGCTCTTTGTGCTGTGTTAGCTCCCTGGCCAGGGAGGTTTTCTTTGGAAGGATCAAACACCTTCTGTCTGGGGATTTCGGAGCCAAATGGACCCTGGGCAGAGGCAGCACTGCCAGCCCAGCCCTGTGCCAAGCACGGAGCCATCCTGCTCCTCAGCCCACCACCAGCCTGGGCACCCTGCAGGCACCCCCTCTGTGTGCTGGGGGGTCTCCTGCACCCCACAGGGAGCCCCTTGTGTGATGAAAGCAGTCCTAAAATACCAGAAACTTGGAGAAAATAAGGAATATCTCCCCATTTTGACCTGGGGAAGTGCCACAGGTGACCCTCCTTGGGCAGTTTCTTTCCATCCATTGCCCTGGGTTGGAACAGCACAACTCTCTTGCTGTGGATCTCCCAGCACTTCCCAAAGAGGCAGCCACCACAACCTCTATTTATATGAAGTCAGAAAGCTGAAAGATGACACGATTTACCCAAAATCTACCTGCCTTTCTTCCTCTTCCTGTGTGTGTCGAAAGGTAAACTTGTGTTGGTGGTGTTGACTGCTCAATCTCAGCCATGAACAGCCAGGAAATAAAAGGAAATAAAAGGATAGAGAGAAAGGTGCCTTTCTCAGGGAATTCAGAGCCCCACCCAAGTCAGTCCCTGTCTAACAATCACTTATCTTCAGATAATCCTAAAATTTCTTTTTCTTCCCCCATCTTCCCAATGTTCAGCAGTCAATTCTTTTATTCTCTTTGGGTGCTGCTGCTTTAATTTCCTTTATTCTTCTGCCAACTCTCCCACATTATTAGTGTCTGCCAATTAAGAATTTCTTTCCCTTGCAGCAACATAACCCAAAGGAGAGTTCTGTGACCCAGAGGAACCCGGGCACAGTAACCTCATCTCTATTTTATGGGGTAGGGACCAACAGCAGCAAAAGAACCAGGTCAGATTTTTCACTAATATCTGTTTAGCATTATTGATTGCTTGTTAAGCAGTTCAGGACTCCTTGTCTGGGAAAAAAACGATGACAGAGTTAAGTAAAATCCTCTTTGGGGAAGGTGTGGGAGGTTTGCTAAAGAACAGTCGCTCAATTATTCTCGTAATACGAGAAAACAGGCGTCGGGTTTAGAAGAAACAAAAGGAGTCTGCTCTTACACAAACTTGGTGACAAATTCATGCCTTCAAACTCCTCCTGCCTGCCACTTTAGTCCTCTCCAGCAGCAGATCCTGTCCCCACTTAAACCCGGGGTTACTTCACATCAACGAGGCTCTCAATGGAACAAGTCGCCCTGGCCAGCAGGGAAAGTTTCCTGCAGAGGTGTCTTGGTTTGCCTTCCTCTGTCAGGAGACACCTCAGCTCTGCCAGGAGCAGCTCTGCCACAGATCCTCACCTGAGCCCAGCCTGACTCTTCTCAGCAGATCCACCCAAGAGCCCGAAATATCATCTGGGCAGGGGCTCAGCTGACAAAAAGCCTCTCTGCCAGGGTGATAATGCACTGACTCAGCTGCTCAGGCACTAGCCTGGCCTAAAGCAAGGCAGCTTTGGACTAAAGTGGCATTTTTATTACCCTGCCCTCGTTTAGCCAAAGATGGGCAATGCCAAAGAAACAGCATTTCCCACTCTGTGGGGAGGATGTTCCTGCTGGGCAGCAGTGGCAGCTTGTTAAATGGGGAAGGGGTTAACCAAGTCCTTACAGAACCCATGGGGAAGGGTTAACCAAGTCCTTACAGAGCCCATGGGGAAGGGGTTAAC
>JAXCLP010000067.1:531643-544219 GCA_035584035.1 Lepidocolaptes lacrymiger | reverse complement strand
TCCCTTCCCTTCCCTTCCCTTCCCTTCCCTTCCCTTCCCTTCCCTTCCCTTCCCTTCCCTTCCCTTCCCTTCCTCCTTCTCACTGAGTTTCATTAACTCTCTTTCCCACCACAATTAAATAAGCCACAAGAGACACTCCAAATGTCTGATTAGTCCAGTCCCTAAATGAAGTTTTAATAAACTCTTATGTAAGGAGAGGTATCTATTTTTCTGGCTTAGATCTGTGTGATAAAAGGTGATTTAGTGATTAGCAGTAATTAACCCCTCCTGTCCCCCTGAGACTCTGGGCAAACAGCAGGTTTTTCACACCTCGATTTATCCCCCTTTACAGAGGACAGAATACAATTTCCTGGCTGTAAATACAGGGCCAAATGGAGTAGTCACAACAGAAGATATGCTGAAATTAATCATGATTTTCCTGGGAGAACAAAGGAAGGGTGAAATTACTAAATGGAGTTTTTGTGCATTCATCATCCGCTTTAGGTTGTCTTGCTTTGTTTTGCATTTTGCATATAAATAAGTTTTCTGCGAGAAGGACCTTGCAGAACTGTTACAGAAACTGCCTCAAAAATTGCAGGGAAGAGGGAGATGTCTCAAGTCATTCCTTTCATGAGCTGGATTGTCCTCCAGAGGCACAGCTTGGTATCTCAGGAGCCTCTGCAGTCACCACAAACCCCTTGGGAGGGCTCAGAGTTACCTGGTGTGGGCTCGATGCTGTGCCTGGCAGAGACAAATACAAGGTCTTTGCATCATAAGGTCCTTTTATTTTATTTTATTTTTTTCCCAGTGCCTGGGAGCTTTGCATGCCTGGAGAGCATTCAGATGAATTAAAATCCTATTACTCTCCTCTGGCATAAAAATCAAAGTGAATCAAGCCCAGCCATGTCCTCTAAAGGAGACAAGCACAAATAATTGGAGGACCATGTTCCTACCTTCTAATATTCCTTTTCAAGTTGGAGGGATATTGACTTTTTGGAGGTTACAGTGTTCTTTGGTCTAATTAACACAGAGGGACTAATAAATTTTATGACTTACCATATGTTAATGCAAATTGAAAGACGTGTATTGCTTAATCACAGAGAGATAAGTTAAAATATTGATGACTTCTCCTGTAAGTCCCATCACCATGACTGCCCCTCCAAGGACATCAGCTCCCTGTGCTCAGGGGGTGCAGCAGCTCCAGAGCCCCCAGGGCAAGGGGGAGAGTCACCCTGGGGACAGCAGGGTGTGAAACAAGGGCACGGAGGTGGCATCCCTGCCAGCAATATCCCTGCCTCAAGTGCAGGCAGAGAGCTGGGCAAATCTGGCCAACACCCCCATGCCGAGAGCACCCACATGACATTTGAGCAGCAGATAATCACCCAGCTCCCTGGCATTTCGGTGGGCACAGTTAATTTTAGGCTGATGAAAAAGGTTGTCTTGGCAGCCCCCGGGCTTGGGAGATCAGTGCCCACTGAGAAAGACTGGAAGGTTCAACTCTGCCTTCGATGGGATTTCTTGGGTTGGCAGAGTGGCCAAGGCCAGGTTGGATGGGGCTTGGAGTGACCTGGGATAGTGGGAGGTGTCCCTGCCCGTGGCATGGGGTGGAATGGGATGGGCTTTGAGGTCCCTTCCAACCCAGACCACGCTGGAATTCTGTGCCCTTTTGGCACGAAGCTTAATCCAATGAAACACCCAAATCCCCCAGTGCCACTTGTCTCTAATTGTATCTGTACCATTTAAACCCATAATTGGGAGTTGTAGTTAATTTAGGAGAAGGATTAACAGCCTTTCTCGGGGCCATCGAAGTGAGTCAAGGCCAGCCACGTCCTCTGAAGGAGACAGGCACAAATAATTGGAGGGCCATGTTCCTACCTTGTAAAACTCCTTTTCAAGCTGGGGGAATATTGACTTTTTGGAGGTTACAGTGTTCTTTGGTCTAATTAACACAAGTGATTAAGGGCACCTTTTTGTTCTCCCATTAAACCTCCAGTGAAGGCACTGGCTGGGATGGGATGGGATGGGATGGGATGGGATGGGATGGGATGGGATGGGATGGGATGGGATGGGATGGGATGGGATGATCCTCCAACAGCTGGTGGTTCATCCCAGGTAACCAAACAGCTGAAAGTGCAGGTAGATCTGGGATAACGAGGGTTGGGTTTAATTGGTGTATTTTAAGGGTAGACAAGACATGGGAATGAGGAGCAATTGATCTGTTCCTTCAGCCCACAGACAAAAAATCCACTTCTTCTGCTCTAATGAAATTATCATTAAAACTCCAGGAATGTTCACTGCAGAACTTGAAACCAGGAGCCAGTCCCCTGCTCTCCAGCTAAAAGAGCTTGGAACTGGTTCCAGCTTTATTGAAAACTTGATTCATCTGCTTGTAACTTCGGTCAAACTTCTTTCTGGTTTCAATTAAAAGGGGGTTTTGTTTGCAACCCGAAGCTGAGCTGCTGAATTAGGAGATGACAAAGCTGTAACTGGAACATGACAGCTGAAGATTTCACAAATCATTTCACATTTCCCACAACTGACAGATTATACACACTTATGTCAAACACACTTTTTCATTTTTAAACCAGAATGTTTTGGAGAAAATGAAACTTCGAATGGTCTTACAATCCAGAACACACAATACACTTGAAAGATATAAAATATCTGCAACTTTATTGTTCTGTAAGTTTTGAAGCACATCTGCTTGGAGTGGCAAAGGCAAGATGAGGATGTAGGACCATGGAGATGCTCCAGGGCTGGAGCCCCATCCCTGGAAGTGTCCAAGGCCAGGTTGGACAGGGCTTGGAGCAACCTGGGCTGGTGGAAGGTGGGCAGGGGGTGGCACTGGATGGTTTTAAGGTCCCTCCCACCCCAACCCCCTCTGGGATTCTGTGTTCTTTTGGCATGAAGCTTATTCCAGTGAAACACTCAAGTCACCACTTCTCTCTAACCATCTTACAGAGGTTGTTAAATCCACCTCAAGAAAAGGATTAACAGCTTTTATCAGGGCCATAAATTCCATGATTAATTTTGCAATCTCTCTCGATTTCTGGTGCTCCCCAAAGTGTCACTGCTTCAAGAGCCACTGCAGAGATCAAAGTGTTCATGGTAGCCAGGCTGGTTCTGTCTGCAGCCAGGATGGTCCTTGGGCATCCCTTCCAGCTCAGGATATTCTGTGATTCCTCTGGATGGCCAGGGGCACGTGGCAAAGGATCCCCTGCACCCCAGACATCCCCTGCACTGGGATAAACAAGGGCTTTGAAATCAAAGAGGGGATTGCTGTGCCCCACTGGGCGCTGGAACTGGGATATTCATGCTGAGTGCCAGTGGCTGCACCCATGTGCTCTTAATAAAAACAAGGTTTATTGTTTCCACACCTCTTCTGTCATCTTTCTGCACTCACAGAGGCAATAATTAGCTGGGGACATTACAGATGCATTAATTAAGCAGGCTGGAGAGCACAGGGCAGGCTGCAAAGCAGGCTCTTAATGGAACTGGGAGCAGAGACAATGCAGTTGTTTACTGGGTGATGTAGGAGTTGCCAAGCACTGTGTCCCCACGCAATTAAAACACCAGTGCACATGTGCTAAAAAGGAATATTTGAATGGGATTATGGAGCAATTACAAGTTGTCTTATTGTGCTGGCTCAGTGTACCCCAGGGCTTACAGAAAGCAGCGACTGCAGGAAGCTGGCAGTGGGCAGGGTTGGGTTGCTGAAAGCTTTCTGCTGTTCCTTCTTTAATTGAATACTTGCAGCAGGAGAGCTGGGACTGTGTCCCTGGAGCTCGGGGTCACTGGCAGGTACTCCCCCAGGGAAGGAGCTATTTCAGGCTGGCATTACAAGGCAGGAATTTCCTTAGGATGCCTCAGGCCCCACATTCACCAGGACAACCCCTCTTGACCTCGGGGATTTCTTCAGGACAACTTCATGCAGCCCTTGGAAGGCTTTGGTAGGAATGAGCTGGTTCATTCTGGAGCCTCCATGGTCTCCTCTCCTGCTTTGGAGGAGATACCTGGAGGTGTTTGGGATTTCTGGTGTCTGAAGGAAAAAGGGCTGGTTTATTTTAACCATCTCCTTCCCCCACACATACATGCTGGTTTCTAACCTTCTGTCCTCCCAGCACGAGGGAGCATCAAAAAATGGGATTATCCCTGCAGTCCTGCATCATTGACCCTCCAAACAGCCTGGAATAAGAGCCCTTGCCCAGGGGTGGGGTGATCAGTGCCAGGGACACAGCTCTCCTGGCAAAACCTGCAGCAGGACTCAGAGACCAGCAGGACTCAGAGACCTAAAAAGTTCAGAGACCAAAAAGGCTCAGAGTTCCCCAGGACTCAGAGCCCCCCAGGTCTCCATGGGCTGCCTGGTTGGTGAGCAGCTCCAAGGAGTGAGGACTTCCCCCCTCTTCACCTCAAGGGCTGGGGACCCCAGGGCAGGTGATGCTGCACGTTGTGGTGGCACCACAGTCAGGACTTGCCTCACCCTGGTCTTCAGGTCTAGAGCAAATACTGAGAGTCCCCTGAGAAGCTGCTGGAAGAGTTTTTCCTTAAGGCAACACCACCTGGGGTGTTTTTTTTAATTCCCTGGTGTTATTTTTCCGAGCAGCCTCTGCACTTGCCGGCTCCTTCCGGCCCAGGAAGCAGAACACAGTGACTAACACTGTACTTGTTGTTCCTGCAGATCCTGGGGGGGAAAATTGGCTCTTCAGGCTGTGATACAGAGCTGGAGGTTTCTCAGTGTGTCCCTGTCCCTCTTTTCCCCTCTCAAGAACCAAAAGCAACCGATACACTCCTGGCCCGGGAGCTTTAAAGTGGGGAAAGAAGGAAGAGAAAGCTTTGCAGAGCACTTGCTTGTGTGGGTGTCTTTTAATGGACTGGAGCAATTATGAGAGCAAAATATTCATCTTTTCACAAAAGTGCTGTTTTATTTAAAGCAAGGGAGTTTTCTGATTACTCTGAGATTTCAGTCACTTGGTGGGAATACATGATATGCTCTTCCCTGAAGTATCTGACACTGATCTTTTTGCCCCTTTCCTTTAGATTTCTGCCTGTGTGCTTTGGGCTGCAGGAATTAGACTTGGGAGTATTGGCCAGCAATTGGATCAAGTGTGTGTTTTGAATGTATTCCAGTCAGGCCAATCTCTTACTCTCCACAAGAGAATGGTGGGAGGACTTTGTGAGGTCAGGCTTTCCAAATTTCACCAGAATTAGTTCCCAAATCATAACATAATTAGGACAAACAGGAAACAAATACTCAGAAGATGTCAGCCTTGACATTGGCAGGTGATTCCAAGAGGATTTCTTCACAGTCACACTTATCCCTGCTCTGAAAAGCTTCTCTTTAAACTTTTCCAAAGTAAATAAACCCTGATCCTTGGGGCTTGGCAAGTATCAGTTTCCTGCTGTCTGCTCTTCATTCACACAATCCACTAATAGATGGGACTGAACCCTCCAGAGGTATTTAAAAGTCATCTCAGGAGCTCTCACCTCTTGGGCTGAAGCTCTTGGTGTCCCCAGGTGTGTGCAGAGGGAATTCTGAGGAGGGATGGGGTCAGAGCCGGAGGGAGGGCAGGGAAGTGGCTCCTCCTGCTCTGGGGTCAGGGTTGGAGGTGCCCTGGCAGGGCTGGGTGCTGTTCCAGCACGATTCCCCAGGAGCTGGTGGTGTCACCATCACAAACATCTCAGCAGAGCAGGGGGAGCTGCCCAGGGGTACCAACTGCAGAGCACGAGGTTCAGGAAGCAGAAGACACGGCCATCAATCCATCCCTTCCCCTGGGCAGCTCAGCTCTTTCACGGTAGAGGCTTTTGTGAGGCTTGTTCAGCGCAGCCTTTTCCATGTCCCAGAGCAATCAGGTATGGAAAGAACACGAAAGTGCTTTTAAGGGCCAGGGAGCACGGGGATCAGCTTTGCATTGACCAGCCCTCTCTCTCTGCCCAGGGATGACCTGCCAGGCTCGCAGCTCCTACATGGACACCGAGGTGCTGTGGGGACACCGCTTCACCCCCGTGCTCACCCTGGAGAAGGACTTCTACGAGGTGGACTACAACAGCTTCCACAGCACCTACGAGACCAACACGCCCGTGTGCTGTGCCAAGGAGCTGGCTGAGTCCCGCCGGGAAGGGCAGCTCCTGGGGCAGCTCTCCAGTGCCACCCTCCTGGGCACGGCCAGGGAGGCACAGGAGGACGAGGAGGAGGAGGAGGAGGAAGGCAGGGAGCCAGCAGGGCTGGATGGAGCCAATGGCACAGCAGGAGAGGTGCCTGTATAACCCCTGAGCACAGACAGCACCCACACTCACTGGCATTGACTGGGATTGACTGGGATTGACTGGGAGCCAGGCACTGGGATTGCCACGCAGAGCTCTCTGTTGGATCAGCAGTGCCTCAGGTTCCCTCCCCTCTTTCTGGACAGCGAGTTTTGCCCTCCCTGGCAAAGCATTTGGATCCCCAGGGAGGAGGCTCACCATGGTTCAGCACTGCTAAAACTGAAATCCTCCCTCTGGTTGTCTCAAAAGGTGTTTGTTGGACGTTCAGAACTCTCTGAGAGCGGGTTTAAAACGTCCAGGATGGCCCATCTCAGTATGAAGAATGTGATTTCATCCCTTCACTTAATTTGTGAGTCAATGTATTGTAGACATTGTTACAGCTAAATTAAAAAACAAAGGGGGAAAAAGCCTCTCTTGTATGCAGTGAAGTGTTTTGCCTTCATGAATTTTACAAGTAGATTTAAGTGTTTTCCTCCAGGATCACAGGCATTGTGATTTTTATTTTTTGCTGCAAAATATGAGCAGGGCAGCTTTCCCTGCATATTTATCCAACATTTTGTCTTTTTGTCTTCTCCAGCTGAAGTTTCCTCTTTCTGTGGAATCCCTGACACCCTTCACAGGCTGCCCCTGATCAGAGAGAGTTTAGATCTTGCCCCAGCAAAGGTTTTTTCCTGGCCTGGATGTCCCAGTTTCAGTTCCAACTGATGGTTTACAACAAAGGAAGGAGCCATGTGGGAGTTGGAATGTTTTGGACTTTCAGAGTCCCTGGAGTAGTTTGCAAAATTCTCTGCTCCTCTGCAAAGTGAGTATTTAAAATAAAGGTTGGTGTTCCTGTAAAGGGAACACACTCTGATGTAACTGAAGCCAACAATTCTGATCTTCACAAAGAGGCAGAGAACCAGATTTCCCAAAGAGGATTGTCCCATCCAGAAAAGGAATGAAAAAAAGCAGTCTGTGAGATAAAAGATTTCCAGAAATTCCAACAACACAGGGGAGAAAATGGCCTTGTTGGGGAAAATCTTATCCCTAATCCCTCAGACTTGGGTGGGAAAAATAAGATCCCTGCAGAACTACTTCTTTATTAAAAGAGAATGAAGAATATATAATATGCTAAAGTTATTTTCTGTATAGGAAGGACTGTCTGTATCTGTGGAATAAATGTCCTTTGCAGCAGGGATGGACTGAGCTGCACACTCAGGGTCTGAAATGTGCTTCTGTCTCTTGATATTTATACAAAGACAAGATAAACTGGAAATAGAAAGCACTGCTCTTATTGACATGGAAACAAGGAGGAGAATATTATCTGTAGGGGCCAGGGATACTATTTACTGAGAGATGCAATGTTAGAACGGAGATAAGAGAAAAATCTGAGGGTTTCTTTTTCCTGAGGAGGTGGAAAAATGAACACGACAGGATTGTGTTGTGCTTAATCCCACGTTAAGAACCAGCATCCAGTCTGGCCTCCAGGATAGAGGAATTACCATTATGTTACCCAGTAACTCTCCCAGTGAAGTGACTTCTTCTGAAGTGCCAGTCAGTTCTAGGAAGCATCTTGCAGACTGGGGCAGAACTGAGTTTTTCCAAAGATCTCTTTTTAGTTTTTCTGCTCAGCCTCCTCTTTTTCTACCCTAAGCCTGAGAGGAGCTGGGACTCAAAAAACAGGGAGCAAAATGACATTCTTAGAAGGGTTTGTTCTTTTCCTGAGCCCCTCTCTGCTCACTTCTCCTCTGCCAGATAATGATGTGTCAAAGCAGGTGTTGAGCAATCTTTTCCTCTGTCTCTGCAGTGAACTCCTAATGGAGGAGAGGGGAGAGTAAAACTGCAAAGGATCTGTGTGAGGCAGGGGGGATTTCACCCTGAGGGGGATGTTATCTCAGCTCTGCCCAAGGAGCTGCATTTACCCTGCACCTTTCTCCTTGGCCTTTCATTTTGGGTGATTATCCTCTCTCAGGGAAATGGGGAGATGCTCCAGAGGGCATCACACTGGATGTCATTGCATCCTCTCTTGGCACTTGGCTCTTGCCCTCCTGAGAGAAAGGAGCCACCTCCAAAAATCCAAAAACCTGTTTCATCTCATTGCCCTCGAGATTCCATCGCACAGAACTGCTCCCTCCTGACACTGGGAATTCTTACACCCTGCAAGGGGGGAATTTGGGGTGGTGCACATCAGATATTGCTGGTTAATTGGGGAAAGGAGTGAAAATCCATCCCTGTCTTTGGTATATTTTCAAGCCATGTTTCCAAGTTGTGCATCCTGGCCATCATTTTTTGGGGTTGGTGACACAATCCAGTTGTGCCCTTTCCAAGGCATGTCAGGCTGGCCCCAGGGTTATCCCCCTGAAATCTGTCCCAGAGAGAGATTTAATTGAGTGGGCATATTGAACTTTTCTGAAAGCAAGGGGCAGCACCTCGTCCAGAATTGTCATCTCTGAAAATTATATCATTTTATTATATTAGTTTCCCTGCTTTTCCACAAGGACAATAAACCACAGGAATAAAAACATAATAGACCCACTCTTTGCTTTAATGAACATTTAAATACAAATCTGCATCTCTTCTGTGAGTTGAAATAGCTCACACTGCTATGTCCACCCACATAAATATCCAATATGAACTATCCACTCATCAGTGTACTTTAAAACATATTAACTGACACTCCCCAAGAAACATTTGCAACCTGTACACACCCCATGCACACACAAATAGCCATTCCCATTTCCAGCAGGCACCCAGTAAACAAGCTAAAAATACAGACTCCAAACACTGAGTAATTACATCTGCTGGATGAATGTGCTACTGATAAGCCAACCTCACAACAGAATCCACGCACAACTTCTGGCTGGGTGCAGAGAGAGCAGCTGGCTCTGCTGGCTGTGCACACACAGCTCCCAGCCACTCCCAGGCACAACCATTCCCACCTGAATTTCTACATTTTAACACCCCCCTGAGAACCTCAGTGCTCCTCAGGAGTGCAGGGACCTCCATCTACACACCCCTTGTCTCCCCAAGAGGCAGAGCTGGACATTGAGGAGATTTCCCACCAGTACAGACCTAAATCCCAGCTGGCCCAGCACGGACACACCGTGTTGGACTCGGGTTTGGAGACTCAATGGGATGGGTTCCAGGCGTGTTTCTGCCCTTCTCTCCTTAATGAGAGCTTTGGAGCCACCAATATCTGTGTTTCTGGTGCTTTATTTCTCTCCTTGAGGCAGGAGAGCTGGAAACACCTCTCCCCCAGCAGAGCTAATGGGCTGTGACCACAGCAAGGCTTGGTGTTCTCCCTGGTTGGGATTGTGGTGGGAGTGTTGGGAACGTGGTGGGAGGGTTGGGATTGTGGTGGGAGGGTTGGGAATGTGGTGGGAGGGTGGGAGCCCTGCACACCCTTTGGGTTTATTCCATCAGCTGCCTCCCCAGGCCCCCCTTGGGCTGTCCTGGGGCTGGGCAGTGCCACTGGTGCTCGTGGATGGCCAAGCTGACCTGGGTGCCTCCCGCACAGGATTCCCTAATTATGCTTATTAAGACCCCTCATTTTGGCTAAAGGATATTTCTTAGCCTGGTCTGAAGATATCAACACTCTCAGGCATTTTTAGGGTGCCCTGTGCAGGGCTGAGGGTTGGACTGGGTGATCCCTGGGGGTCCCTTCCAACCCAGCATCTTCTGGATCTCATGGAACAATCCAGCCCTTGCCTTGGCACTTAGTTCCAGTGGTTAATCAAAGTGGCTGTTTGCACCTTTACTTCTCCTTTTAATTTGCCTGGCATTAACTTTCCCTCAGTGCAAGACTCCTCACTCATTTTAGGCTTAAATTTGCCGCCTCATTGTTCTCCCTCTCTTGTTATTACGAATGTATTTCCAGCTGAAAGAGCAGGTCATGAAGCTGAGAGAAGAGGGAATGTCATTTATGCTCAAGTAATTAATACCCCTGATAAGCTCTGTTTGTTGCCAGCCATATCTGCTGCAATATATGAGGGGCAGGTTGCCAGAATGTGTTCAGCAGCAGTTTGGCAGATGATGGAGGAGATGCTTAATTAAGGTACAGGGAGACCAGGCAAGCTTTGAGTTTGGCAGATGATGGAGAAGATGCTTAATTAAGGTACAGGGAGACCAGGCACGCTTTGAGTCCGTGCAGAGAAGTGTTTTCATTCCACGAAGAAGTCAAGTCCATACTCTGATTTAATTTTGGGTGTGCTGAACAAGTGGTGAATGGGTCCAGCTGAGAGGCAAAGCCTCATTCTGCAGCTCTGGTGGAGGGAGGTTGTTCTTTGCCTCACAGGGCTGTCAGGTTGTCCTGCTGGAGGCAGAACCAGGAGGCACAAACACACAACTGCTTTCCCAGGAAGGAGGAAATCTGAAGTCCCACTGAAATCTGTGTTTCATGTGCTGATCTGAATGCAATCCCAGAGCTGCTTCAGTTCAGCACGCCCTGAATGTGGCTGTAGGAGCAAGGACAGAATCTGACTCAGTGGGCTGAGCTGAAGGAATGAAGGAATGAATGAACAAACTCCAGTGAAATCAAGAGGAACCCCTCAGAATCCATCCTATATTTTGGTTGGATTAGTGAGATCAGAAC
Organism: Lepidocolaptes lacrymiger; assembly: GCA_035584035.1. NCBI lineage: Eukaryota > Metazoa > Chordata > Aves > Passeriformes > Dendrocolaptidae > Lepidocolaptes > Lepidocolaptes lacrymiger. The sequence goes on along the minus strand of JAXCLP010000067.1, from coordinate 533,409 downwards.
CAGGACATGAAGCTCTGCTTTTATTCACAAAGTCCATGTCTGAGTGGGACAGAGGAAGAACTCAAAGCCCTGTCCCTGCCTGGTGTAGAAATGAACTGGTCCATGGTATTTTACTGTCTCATTCCATACCAAACAGACCAAGTTATTTAAGGAAGGGTGATTCAAAATTGAAACAACTCTATCCTTTCAAGCCTCATCTTGTAATTGAAATATTCATAAAGCTCCTCATTCAGCATAAGACCATTGCAGGAGTATTTTAAGGATTTCATGCCTTTTGCAGTTGCAATGTGCAAATTCAGCAACAGCAGTCTGCGTTTTAGGAGTGCAAATGCATCATATTTTTGACCCATCACTCTCAATATGTTTTCCTTTATGGGATTTTCATCAGTATGAATGAAATTGGGTTTTTACAGTATGCATGAACAGCAACTGTGGGCTAGGCTGAGATACCACTGTCCTGGCTGATGAATGTTTTGGGGGTTGATGTCAAAAAATCCCAACCTTAAAATAGGTTTTTAATTTTACCCTGGTCCACAAATCCTGCGTGGATTCAGAGATGAAAACTAAATGCAGATGGAGCCAAAGGTTAATAAAAGAAGTGTTTTCATCCCAGAGAGGAAGCAAATTCCCCAATTCTACCTTTGTCACTCAGCAGTGCCTAAGCAGGGAAACAGAGATGTCCCAAAGTGAAAGGAAAGCAGGAACCCAGAGCAGCCTGTCCCATAAAATACCTGATGCCACTCAGGATGCCAACTCCAACCTCCACGTTCCTGCAGATTTATCACTGAGTGAATGAGAAGAACAACTCCCAGTGCCAGGGCACATCAATGCCTGCACAAGCTCCTCAGTGTCCCCCTCCCTGTGGGTTGTTCCCTGTGTGTCCATGATTTCCGTGGCAAACAGGCGAGCAGGCAGTGCGTGCCCCATCTGGTGCCAGGCACAGGGAGCTCAGCTGCGTGCCCAGCTCCCGGAATAGAACGGGCACAGCCAGATGCCAGGTGCAGGCACACACTGCCATCCTGCTGCACCCCCGTGGGGAGCCCACCGGGGCTTTGTGCTGCCAGGACAAATCAAGGGGCACAGAAGAGCTCCAGCAGCCCTTGGAAGGGAGAGGGGGCAGCAGTGGGACCCCCGGTCCTGTGGGGTGGATGGGATGAGTCTCTGAGGGTTTTTGGGGAGCAAAGAAAGGATGTTGTCCCTGGGTTTTTCCACGCTGAATGTCACACTGTCAGGTTGTGTTGGCTCAGGGCTGGCTCTGCCCTGTGTTTCACCCACTGCCTCCCCTGCCCAGCTGCTGCCCGGGCACCTCGGGGGTGTCTGTGGGGCTGGGCAGCTCCTGCGGCAGCACACACACCCCATGGGCACTGAGTGACCCCAGTGAGAGACCCCACAGTCACTGGGACCCCAGAGAGAGACCCCACAGGCACTGGGACCCCCGTGAGAGATCCCACAGGCACTGGGATCCCACTGAGAGACCCCACAAGCACTGGGACCCCAGAGAGAGACCCCACAGGCACTGGGACCCCCGTGAGAGATCCCACAGGCACTGGGACCCCAACAACTCCACAGGCACTGAGACCCCAGTGAGAGACCCCACAGGCACTGGGACACCAGTGAGTGACCCCACAGGTGCTGGGACCCCAGAGAGAAACCCCACAGGCACTGGGACCCCCGTGAGAGATCCCACAGGCACTGGGACCCCAGAGAGAGACCCCACAGGCACTGGGACCCCCGTGAGAGATCCCACAGGCACTGGGACCCCAACA
>JAXCLP010000067.1:500584-531543 GCA_035584035.1 Lepidocolaptes lacrymiger | reverse complement strand
ACAGGCACTGGGACACCAGTGAGTGACCCCACAGGTGCTGGGACCCCAGAGAGAAACCCCACAGGCACTGGGACCCCAGTGAGAGACACCCCACAGGCACTGGGACCCCAAAGAGAGACCCCACAGTCACTGGGACCCCAGTGAGAGACCCAAAATCACTGGGACACAGTGAGAGACCCCACAGGCACTGTGATCACAGAGAGAGACCTCACAGGCACTGGGATCCCAGAGAGAGATCCCACAGGCACTGGGACCCCAGAGAGAGATCCCACAGGCACTGGGACACAGTAAGAGACCCCACAGGCACTGAGACCCCAGAGAGACCCCATAGGCACTGGGACCCCAGTGAGAGACCTCACAGGCACTGGGACCCCAGAGAGAGACCTCACAGTCACTAGAACCTCAGTGAGAGACCCCACAAGCTCTGTGACCCCAGTCAGTGACCCCACAGGCTCTGTGACCTCAAGTGAGAGACCCCACTAGCTCTGTGACCTCAAATGAGAGACCCCAAAAGCTCTGTGACCCCAGTGAGTGACCCCACAGGCTCTGTGACCTCAAGTGAGAGACTTTGTGCTCTTCCCTGGGGAAGATGGGATCTACAAACGAAATCCACAATGGGATTTGGGATGTATCTCCTTGGGGCAGCCAGACAAAAATGAGAATTGCTCTTTACCCCATGACTGTGCTGTGTCCCTGCAGGGTGGAGTCTGAACTGGGAATGGGATCAGTTTGAGCCTGGTTTTGGACAACAAATGGGATCAGTTTGTGCCTGGTTTGGACAGGGAATGGGATCAGTTTGTGCCTGGTTTGGACAACAAATGGGATCAGTTTGTGCCTGGTTTGCACAACAAATGGGATCAGTTTGTGCCTGGTTTGGACAGGGATTGGGATCAGTTTGTGCCTGGTTTGGACAACAAATGGGATCAGTTTGTGCCTAGTTTGGACAGGGAATGGGATCAGCTTTTGCCTGGTTTGGACAGGGAATGGGATCAGTTTGTGCCCATTTTGGACAGGGATTGGATCAGTTTGTGCCCATTTTGGACAGGGATTGGATCAGTTTGTGCCTGCTTTGATGGGTGACAGGGGCTGTGTGGGGTTCAGAGCAAGGACAGTTTCAGTACCTGAACAGAATTGCTCCACTGCCATCACCCACAGCCATTAATTTCCTGAGTGCCTGTGCCCTCCTGACGAGCTCTGCCTCCAGATCCTGCCTGCTCCAGGCTTTATTTATAGGCTCCCCTGACCTTTTCACTGCTCCGAGTCTCTCATGGCTCCTGTCCTCTCTCTGTTACCACATCACTTTCCCTTGTCCCGGCTGACATTTAATTTTTATTAACTGTGGTGTTAGGTAAAGCTGTTTTTCTTTGTTTTCCACACTGTGTCCTTCTCCTGCTCTCCAGGCCACAGAAAGTCATTCCAGAATCGCTGGGGAGAATTTTCTCCTTTGACATTTGGAGGTTTTCCAGCAGGACACGGGAAATGAAAACTGGGTTTAAGGTTAATAATGTCTCCTTGTGCCAGTGGGAACTCTAAAGTGGGGACATGAACATGAATTTCACTGCTGCCCTAAGTGTGAGGGGCAGGATTTTGTAGCACACCAGGTGTCCCCTGGCCACTGGAAAATCCTCCTGCACCTCCCAGTTCTTGTTCTAATTCCATTCTGTGCAAAAAGTGGGAGCATATGGTGAGAATTTGGGTCTGACGGAGACAGGGCAAAGTTTTCCAGCCGTGCTGAACGTGTTTGCCACACCTTTGGATGAGGAATCTCTTGTTGCTACTCATTTAACTGAATAATCACATTAAGTCCAACAGTTTAAGCAGAAAACATGCAAAACAGGGAATATTTGGGAGAGACGGATATAAAACTGCTTCCATTAGCTGCTCCTCATTTGGGAGGTTCCTGCCAATTAGCAGCAGCCTTCATTCACTCTTCGAGGATGTGTTGTCTCCTGCACTTTCCTGCAGGCTAATTAAGGAATCCTTCCCTCCAAAAACTCAAGTTCTCTGCATCTTTTGGGTGACTCACGGTGCGTGTTTCGCTGGGAAGTGCCTTCCCCTGGATTTACAGCCCCCATTCATCTGTATCCAAACATGTTTATGCAAACAGTTCTTGAAAGGGATCCATAGCTCATTCCTGACACTAATGGACAGCAGAGAAGGCCGAGCTAATGCCAAACCTCACTAAAATTAAATGCTCTCATTCTGTTCAATGGAGTAGCTGAATTTCCAAATGCCAGGAGATAACATCTCCAGACAAGTGGCTCCAGTGCTGGGTGGATCCACATCTCCAGTGGGGTCCACGGGGGATTCCCATCCCAGGGGACCCTCAAGAGCTGCCAGGAGCCCCCAGGTCGTGTCCCAGCTGGCAGAGGCAGAAGATGGGGTGGCCAGGTCCCCCCAAATATAAAAGAAGCTCTGAGGAGTGTGTCACACACTCAGTGGACAAGGGAAAGGCTTGGAGTGTTCTCTGCTCAGACTTTGGCACCATTTCCCACGGGATTCTCCTGGGGAAACTGGCTGCTCATGGTCTGAAGGACTGTGCTCTTTGCTGGGTGGAAAACTGGCTGGTGCCCAGAGTGGTGGGGAATGGAGGGACATCCAGCTGGGACTGGGCACCAGTGGGGTTCCCCAGGCTCTCTACTGGGACCAGTCCTGCTCGATACCTGTGTGAGGGGGATCTAGTGCAGCCTCAGTCTGCAGATGACACCGAGCTGGGTGGGATGGGGACCTGCTGGAGGGCAGGGAGGGTCTGCAGAGGGGGCTGCACAGGCTGGATCTGTGGGCTGAGGACAGAGGGATGAGGTTCAACAGGGCCAAGTGGTGGGTCCTGCTCTTGGGTCACAATAGCCCCATGGAACACTCCAGACTGGGGGAAGAGTGGCTGGAGAGCTGGGAAAGGCCCTGGGGTGCTGGTGACAGTGGCTGGGCATGAGCCCAGGTGGGCAAGAAGCCCAGGGGCACCTGGGTTGTGGCAGCAGGACCAGGGCAGGGATTGTCCCCCTGTGCTGGCACTGCCGAGGTCACACCTTGAATCCTGGGGACAGTTTTGGGCCCCTCGTGACAAGCAGGACAAGTGTCCAGGGAAGGGAATGGAGCAGCAGGAGGGGCTGAGGGAGCTGGGGAGGCTCAGCCTGGGGAAAAGGAGGCTCAGGGGGGACCTTCTCATTCTCTGGAACCCCCTGACAGCAGGGGGATGCCTAAAGGGGGTCGGGCTGTGCTCCCAGGGGACAGGGACAGGAGGAGAGGGAACGGCCAGGGGAGGGTCAGGTTGGACACTGGGACAATTCCTTCCCTAAAAGGGTTGTCCAGCCCTCCCCAGGGGTTGGAGCCCCATCCCTGGAGGGCTTTAAAAGCCAGGGAGATGTGACACCTGGGGACATGGGATAGTGCTGGCTTAATGTTGGACTCGATGATCTCCCAGGGCTTTTCCAATTCCGTGATTCCAAACACACGGTTTTCTCTGTGGATATTGATGCAGTCTGCATTCCAAACTGATGGAATATTTCACATTGCTTGTGGATTAAAAGTTGGAAACAGGTCTCTGAATTTCCCCTGGGACACTGGTATTATTTACTGAGCAATAATGTTTTGCTACTGTGTGTCCAAGGGAATATCAGATTTCGGGAAGAATTAATGAATATTCAAGGAGTTCTGTTTCACAAGGAGCTTCAGCTGAGAGGGTGTTCATTCACATACACTGAAAGCTCAGATTTGCTCATTTTTCATAAATCTTCTTTCGAAGGGAGGAAAACAATCAGGCTGTGCTTTTATAGAGTGCATTTAAAATTAAAATTAGACATTTAGGTGTCATTTCAGTTGTAAAGTAGCCCTTAGTCCTGATGGTGGGAGCAGGGATTCCAATTATGTTTCATTTGTATGCACAGGGCTTGGTTAGACAAAGTATTAAGGATTCTTACTTGTTCATAATATTTCTATCGTGTGCAGGGCTTTTCAACACCCTCAATAAATTAGTTATTGGAAGCTGCTGCTCTTTGTATTAAGAGAATATATCTCACAGAGTGAAACAACCTGGTTGGCCTTTCAAATGAGGGGACCCCAGTGTTAATAAACACTGAATGATACAATCCCTGCGTGGGGAATACGAGGCAATCCCTCCCTTTGCCATGGGATGTGAGGTACAAACTCCCAGGAAAGAGGAGCAAAGTGACACCCCCAGCCCTGGGGGTCCCTCATTGGAATTGGCAGGACACAGGGCTGGCCATCTGTGACCTCTGGAGCAGGAGGAGAAGATCCACGGTGGAGAACAGGCTGTGGCTTTGGTGGTAACTCAGCTGAGGAGGAGGAAGATGCTGCTGTTTAACCCACTTGGCACCATCACTCCTTCCAAAGAGCATCTTCAGCAGGATTGGGAAGAGGCATCCAGGCTGCTCAGGCCCAGCTGGGAATGAAGGGATGGGATGCCTGGAGAGCTGGTGGACAGTTCCAGTGCTCCCAGGACACCTCAGTGGTCTGGTGCACCATGCACAAGGCAATGGAATATCAGTGCTATTCCATCCAGCAAAGGGGAAGCTCAGCACAGCACAGCACCCCGAGCTAGGGAGGTGAGTTTTCATTCCTGAGGTGTTGAAATTGTATTAATTTTACTGTAATTGCAGCAGCTCCCCTGAGCCAGGTGAGTGTATCCAGAGGAATAAAGTCTCACAGAATCAGGGGATGGGTCAGGTTGGAAGGGACCACAGTGGGGCACTCCCAGAGCACATGGCAATGTGTCCAGACACCTCTGGAATAGCCCAGTGAGGGAAACTCCACACCCTCTCTGGTCTCTGCCCACCAAAGAGGTTCTTCCTCCTGTCCAGGTGGACCTTCTGGGCATCAGTTCCTGCCTGTCCCTCTTGTGCCATGGCTGGGCACCCTGAGCAGAGCCTGGTCCATGCTGTGCCCCCTCCCTGCAGGCACTGATGGACATGGGGAGGTCCTCTCAGCCTTTCCTGAGCACAGAGATGCTCCAGGCCCTGCAGCATCTTTGTTTTCCCTCTGCTGGAGCCTCTCCAGGAGCTCCATGTCCTGAGGAGCTCCATGCCCCTAACCCTAACCCTAACCCAACCCTAACCCTAAACCAGAGCTGACCCCAGCCCTGCAGATGTGCCTGCCAGGGCTGGGCAGAGGGGCAGGATCCCCTCCTGACCTGCTGGGAATGCCCTTCCAGATGCCCCCCAGGACAGCACTGGCCTTCTTGGAACCCAGGACACACTTCTGGCTCAGGGACAACCTCATTATATCCCGGGTGATGAATTCCATCCTGTTGGCAGCTCAGCTTCCAGTGCTCTGTACGTGGAAAGCTTGGCTTTCAGGAGGGGTTGTCCTGGCTCTGTAAATCAGCAGAGCTCCGGAGCTGTCTGGAGCCAGACAAGAGCCAGTCTGCAGCAGACAATGTGACTTGCCCTCGAGCAGAAGTCCTTAAAATTCCTCTGTGAGTGTTCACTACCTCGGGTGCTTTCAGACCTTTGGTGCTGAATAATGAGTTACAGGTTGTTTGCACTGGAAAAAAAGAACAGGATAATTTACCACAATCTTAATCCAGGTTCTAATAAATCCCATTTTCGTGCCACCAGAAGCCAGGGAAGAAATAAGGCAAGAATATTAAGGTTTTCTGCTTGAAAAAGCAGCTCTCTTAGTAGTTAAGTTCAATCCCTTAAGTGATCATCTAATTCTAGTCTGACATTTTCTGTAAGTGAATAAACCTGCATCTTAATTCTCTCCCTGTCAAAGATTAAATAATGCAACATCAGCTTTTACCATGATTGATCCAAATAAAGAGCACGAAAACTGTAGCCTGGTTGGAAACATTCAGTGGAATAATACATTTTGGGGAGGGTTCCCCCCCATCACTGCTGGTGGGAAAGAGCTGGAGTGTGGGAAAAGCAAAGCTGGGATGGGAACACTCAAACTGGGGTGGGGGGTGGCTCTGCATGAATTCAAAACAGGCTCAATCATTTCGAGATCCTTGCTCTGGTGAGCTGGGAAACACGGATGGTTTAGGAAAAATAGGTTCCCTGGAGTCCCAGCTGGAATTCCAAAGTGACCCCTCAGTCACCAATGATAATTCTGGCCCTGCTCATCATGGCAGAGGAAAGAACTAAAGCTCTTATTTTTGGCAGGGGGGGGATTGGTAACCCAACCTTGGATTTGGGCTCTAGGCAGAACGGGGAGTGGGAGGGCAAGCAACAAGAGTCTGAGACATTTTTCATGCCTTTTGTGCCCATTTTATTATTTGTGGGGAGAGTGAGGGATGTAGAGACATCTGATTTGGAGTAATGATGAGGAAAGGGCTTTAGGATGCTGCTGTGGTGGTTGTCCATCATCTGCCCTTTGGTCTCTGAGCCACTGAGGTTTTCATTTGTTTTTCAACTGAAAGCAGGTTCTAAATTCATCCTGTTGTAATTTTGACATCAAGAAGCAGCTTTTTCCTCATCCAAATCAATTCAGTGATTCACTTCTTACACATTCTGCTGATTGCCACAAGGGTGGAATTACAGTCTTGGTGAATTATTGCAAAACAAAGGCCTGGATCCAAAATGTTTTGTTCCATATCAGTGATTTTAGGAAGCGAACTTAAAAGTCCTGTAGTTTGCTGGGAGAGCTCTTTTGGAATATCTAACCCCCTCAAAGAAGAGGAAGATTGATGGATAGGCAGGTAGAGGGAAAGAGAGAAAGAAAACAAACAGGGGAAGAAAAGAAAGAAAGGCAGGAAAGCAGAGGTTTATTTTTAGGAAGGGGTTATTCTTAGCAGGTAAATCACAGCCAGGCTGGGCTCAGAAGGCATTTGCACACAATGTTCTGATGTGCAGGCACCCAGATGCCCTTCAGGAGCCCCCCACACAGAGCACCAAGCCCACAGCCTGGTTCATCCCAGGAGAAGTGGCTGATTGCCTTTGCACCTCTGCTATTAATAACGGAGCTGGGATGGGAAATCTGACAGGGTTTAAATATTAGGGTCATTCTCTAAAGCCCAGTTATACCTCTGTTCCCACCCCGATGAAATTTGCTGCCCTCTCTCTTTCAGTGGTGCACGTTCCAAAGATTGAGTAGGAATTTACTGGAAAAACTCTAAACTGATAAGAAGGCATTCATATTTCTTGTCTAATTGTCACTGAGATGGATGTTTTGGGACTAGTTCCAAGACCCATTTCTTCCTGAAGCCACAGCAAGTGGTGAAGGACAGGAGGGGTGCATGTCCTGCCTGGCAATCCTAAAGGGATGAGCTGACCCAGCCTGGCCCCTGTGACCCCACTGGTTACACTGGGGAGCTTTAGCACCTCTGGAAAGCTTGTTCAGCAATGAAATTCCTAATTTGGGACCGTGAGCCTTAACCTTCCTCAGTGGTTGGCCAGGTATCAATGAACCCCTTGCTGGAAGGTTGTGCTCCCACTATTGCACATGGCAAACTGCAGGAAAGCTGGATGGAATAAACCCAAAAGACACAAATCCCGGCTGAGAGGACGCTCTTCTTGATGGCTCCCACTCCAAACTGGGATAAACTGGGCAGCAGTGGTGAGGGAGGGGAGATGCCCGGCCTTGCCCTTCTCCCTCCTGTCCCCCCAGGGCCACAAATGCTGCCACCAACTCTGATTCCTACTTGTGCTGCCCTTCCCACCGGGGCACAGGGCAGGGCAAGGGGGGGATCCTTTCACACCCCCCTGCCAGGTCCTTGAGGGGTGTTAAGAGCGAACTAGGTGTGAACAACACCTCGAGTGGGCACACACAGGGAGGCTGAGCCGGGAGAGCATTTGCTCAGTAAAAATAGAACGGGGCTGTTGGCACCAGGAGGTGTGTGTGACACACAGAGCCAGCAGCGGGCACAGAGCTGGGGGTTGCTTTGTTAATGCACCAGTGTCCTGACCTTCCGAGGGAGGAGGGAGCTGGGCAGGACAGGTGAGGGTGGGATTTGTTGGCACTACAGGCAGTGCACCTCCCCTGGTTGTACTGTGAGCTGCCAGCACCAGTTCCAACCCGTGAGTGTCACCTCACCTGCCCCACTGGGCTGGAGGGCACAGGAGGAGTTGCCAGCTCTTGGTATCCCATGGGAAAGCATCAGCTCTGCTCCAGTTGGATTTTGGTGGGCTTTATTGTGCCCCTCTGCAGCCCCAAGCCCATTCTTTGATCAGCCTTGGGCACTGCAAGGCTTGTCTGTGTGCCTGGATTTAGAGGCAGAGTTGTTCTCAGGTGAAATATTGATAAATCAGGGGGGAGTTCTTTGAACAACAAGTTGCAGTGTGGGCTTGGTAAGGACATCCCTCATGTGTAACAATCAGGGCCCAGATTGCAGAAGTGCCTTCAGCCCGTGCCTCTCATCCATCCCCATCCCACAGAGATCAGCATATTACAAGCAGAAAGTGATTTACCAGACAGGTCCCTGTTGTTATTGGGTGATTTATGGCACATCTGATGGGAGTGTAGCTGGAGTGGAGTGGAGAGCCCTGTTTTGCAGCACAAACAGAGTGTGAGAGCAGCAGATCTGATATTGGGAAGATGGATATCAACTTGGCTTGCAGCTCTTTGGCCCGTTTTTGCTGTTCATTTTGCTGTCTCACCAATGCAAGCTCTACCTTTTAGTGCTTTGCTGCCAGAAAGGCCAAAGCAGAAAATGGAATGAGGAGGATCAGCAGCTGGGGGTTGTCTCAGACACACAGGGCATTAAATATCATGGGGCAAATGTTGCTCAGGTGAAACCACTGGGGAAAAAAAGCTGATTTCAGCCTAAAATAGAATGATGAAGCCTCGTGTGGATGTCTGCAGAGAAAATAAACACAAGCTGGTTTGCAAACATCACTTAATGTGTTTGAATTTCCCTTCTGTGTCACCTTTGGGTGAGCAGTGAGATGGATTCACATGTCTCTCGTGGAAATTGAGGCTCAGAGATGCTGAAAATCGGGTTTCAAATAAACAGCACTAAGAGCCCAAATCAGGCATCCCCCTTGTGAACACCTTCCCAGCTTCAGGCACTGCCTGGGAGGACTTCAGGAGTCCTGCTGGAGGATCAGGTGTTAACCAAGAGCCAGCAGAAGCTTGGGGGGAAATGAAACATCAGGAAAGACAGGTCCTAGTGGGACCTTGGCCCAGCCCTCAGAAATAATGGGAATGGAGAAGTGTCAGCAGGGAAAAGCAGGATCAAATGTCTTCAATCCCAGTATGTGATACTTCCCCAAAGCACTCCAGTAATATACAGCCTTAATGCCTCTTTTTGCTTCTTTTGGGGGGGAAGAATACCTCAGTGTGGAGCTATCTGAACACCTTTGACATTTTTTAGCCCTCGATTATTCTCAAACACTGAGGGTTTGCATCGCTTGAGCAGATGGACTTGAAATCCCTGCTTTGCATCTCGATGATTTTTCTTTCTGGCCTCATTTGTTAAAGGCAGGGGGACTGTGAGACCAGAGGCACTTCTGTCATCTCTTGGGAGATGGTGCATGTGACTTGCTGTTTTCCATGGAAACTGGAGCAGGAAACAGTTAACAAAGAGCTCCCCAGCTCTGCAGTGTCAGAGAGCAGGTTGGCAGGGTTGGAGGCAAACCAGAAACAAGAGGCTCCCTGAGAGCAGACGAGGACAGAGCTCTCCAAACCTCCTGGCACAGCTGGTTCCTGGGGCAGTCAGGCTCCCTCTCTGCTCTCCAGAGCCTTGGATGGTCTGAGGGCTCCACACACCTCCCTCACACCCCCACCCAGACTGAAAACCCTCACCCCAGGGGCTCTGACCAGCTCTGGGAGAAGCCAAGACACCTCTGTGCTCCCTGTTTTAGGAGAGATTCATTCAGGACTCTTTGGAGCCCAGACCATCCCCATTTCATTGAGATTTCCTGCAACATCAGGGGCTTTCCTTGCTTGGAACATCAGTTTGTGTGACCCACAGGGCTGGAAAGCAGCAGTGAGCCCTCAGCCACTTATAACTTAACACAGTGCTGGTTTCTGGCAGATAAATATCCACTTGTGATGTTTGTTGGGAAATATTTCCATCCTTATGGACCTTCTCCCTCTCATGCCTGGTCTCTCCTTGGGTGTGGGGTGGGATCTCTCCCTCCCAGCTCCTCTGTGACCCTACTGAGCTGGTAAAATGTTAGTGCATTGCTGGAGGGTTGTTCTTGGTTCAGCTTTCTCCTCCTGTAGCTGGACCATGGAGGAAAATCTCCCTCTGCTCTGCCTGGGTATCTTTTCATGGCTCACTGTGTCCCCCCAGCTCTGACAGCTTTTCCTTGGGGATCTCCCATCCTCTGCTTTTCCCCTGGCAGGAAAGAAGGGCTGAGCTTTCAGAGCAGAGCAAAGCACTGAGAGCCACACCAACACCTGGAGACCCAAAGCCTCCCCCCACCTGGGTTCCCAGGGCACTGCAGGCTCTCAGCAGGCTCCTTCTGAAGCACAATTGTGCCTGGAAGGAACCTGTCTGAGCCTTGTACAGCACGGGGCAGATTTCAAATGCTTTTTCTCCTCCTTTTGTTCCCCTACTCAAGGTCTTTCTCTCTTTGATGTATGGCTTTGGAGCCCATCTTTAATTCTGTCCCCCGAGGAGCTGCAGGGCTCGCAGGAGCCAGGCTGATGCAGCTGCAACCCTCCTGGGATTGCACAGCAGCAAAACACCTTGGGAATGGCCATGAAGCCCCTTGGGAAGGGCACAGCTTCCTGGAGCTGGGCTGTTTGGGGTGGGGGAATGGTCAGATCTGCTCCTGCAAGCACAGAGACCCCTCCTGGGTCACCCCCTGCTCCACAGGCACTGGGACAGGGCCACAACACACTCCGGATCTTCCAGTGAGGGAAATGAATCTGGATGTGATGCCTGAAGGCATTTTCAGTGCTGGGAAATAAGGGCTCACTTATTTCCTTCAGAAGTTCTGCTCAGAGGGGATGGCACGGATGAGAACCCAGCATGGTGCAGGCAGGGCTGGGCACAGTGGGGCAGGTCCACTCTGGGGCTGGGCACTCAGTTTTCCCTCCCTGAAGCTGCTTTGGAAGACTCTGGCTGGATTTGGCTTCCATCTTACTCCAGATGAGTTGTCTGATGAGTCCCCACCACCTGAACCTCCCCTGCTTCCCACCAGCAGCAGGATTAGAGCCCCCTGTGCCTACTGTGAGACCCAGAGGAGCTGTGGCTGCCCCATCCCTGGAAGTGACCAAGGTCTTGGAGCAACCTGGGCTAGTGGGAGGTGTCCCTGCCTGTGGTTTGGGGTGGGATGAGATGATCTTTAAGGTCCCTTCCAACCCAAACCCTTCCAGGGTTCTCTGAGTCCGTGTATGATTCTCTTCCCCACTCACTGTAGGGCTCACCCTCCACTGTGCATGTTGGGATGCAAAACTGGAGCTTCTTCTGCTCTGGGTAGACCCTCTTCCATCTTCCTTAAATCATTTCCTCCCAAACCCCTTTGCAACAGCTTTCCTCTGGATGCAGGGAGATTGTGGTGGAAGCCTCAGGAAGCCCCTGGATGTGGGACAGAGCTGAGGGAGCTGCAGTCACAGGGCCCATGGTCAGCTCTGGGTGACAGAGCCACAGGGGGAAATGGCTCATTGAAAGCTCACAGACCTTCAGTGCTTTGGGGACCTGGCCCTGAACAGGATTCCTGGACTTGCAAATTGATGGAAATGTGGTTTTTTTGTCCATAACTGAGGGAGCAAACATGCATTTGATTATGGGATCATATTCCTGAGTCCACCTGGCTGCCACCCCTTTGTCCCTGCTGGTTTAAACTGTGCATTCTTTGGGGCAGGAACTCTGCCCTTCTCTCTCAGAATAGAAAGGGCTGTCAGTGTTGGGTGATATCGTGGTTATAAATACAGTGACAGAACCTCTGGGGACGTGGCTTTGTGCCAGCCAGGACTCCATGGGAGCTGAAGGAGTGACAAAGCAGGGCTGCAGATGGCACAGCCACGTCCTGCTCATTAACACTCATTAACACTCAGCCTGCTGCAGTCACGGGCACCTCCAAGTGACACCCCTGGATTAGGGATGTGCTCCAGCCTCTTTCCCAGCTGGAGACACGCAGGGACAGCCAGCTTCTGTCCCTGGGATGTCACCCTGATGCATTTCCCCCTTCCTGATACTTCACCTGACCCTTCCCATCCTTCATCTCTCCCCAAAATGCTCCTGCTGCTCTTTGCTCCCAGTGATGGATCCAGCTGCTGCCAACCCTCTGCTCCAGGGGCTCTGCCTGGGAATTCTGTTAGTTATGGGATGGAGAGAGCTTGAATTCTCAGCTCCAGCATCTGTCTAGACAAAAGCCCTGCCCGAGAGTGGCTTCTGAGAGAACAGAAACGTGCTGAATACATTCCCCCTCCAAATTCCCCTGTGGAATCACAACAGGCAGCACCTTTGCTGAGTAAGGCAGAAAGGCAGAGCTGAGCTGTGACCTGGGCTAAGCCTTGAAAGTCTGACTGTAAATCATCAAACACAGATTATGTGCCAGATGGGGTTTTTTATTCTTTTCCTGACTGGTAACTCAAAAGTCCTGTCAGGGATGTTTTCAGCTCCAAGTGTGGGCCTTGGGGAGGATAAAAAAGTATGTTTGTGTGGCTGGGGCTGCTCCTTAATAACCTCAGAAGAAACTCCAGTTTCCCATTAGAAAGTACCATTTTACCTTTTTATTGTTTTTTAATGAAACCATTTCCTCCCAAAAGAGAAGAGAATTGCTTTTTTTCCTAAATGGACACTTTCATGAAAAAATAATTCCCAAGTTTTCATTACAGTCTTGAGCAAGAACTTGAAAATCAAATCTCCTTTAAAAGGGGAAACAGAGGAGAGAGAGAGAGCCAAGAGGAGCTCTCCACACACAGTTTTTGTGGAGCAGAGTGAGGTGTTGCCCACAGCTGCTCTTAGATCTACATTGGGCCTTCCAGTGAGGGGAAATGAGGCACAGAGTCCTGGACCATCTCCAGGGCTTGTGCAAGCAGGGAAACTGGGGCTGGAAACTGCAGCACTTCTGGAGGGAGATGCTGGAGGCACAGCAGGTCCTTCTCCTCGTTGGCTTGTGAGGTTTCTCCTCCTCTTTGGCACCAAAAGGGCAGCACCTCTCCAAGGCTCTGTCTCCTCCTTGCCCCACTGGATTCTCTGGACACTCAGAAATTGTGTCTTCCCTTCCCTCCCAAATTCAGTACAAAACTGCCTTTCATGCTGCCTGAAACCCCTGACACAGGAGAATTCCCACCCTGCTGGGATCATTAACCTTTCTGCCTTCCCAGGATTTGCAGCTAATAGGTAGTTTGTTGTAGTTTTGGGGCTTGTTTGGGGTTTTTTTCCAATTCTTGTTTATTTCTGTGGGCTCTGGGACTGCCACGTCCCTGTCCTGGTGCACAGGCACAGCCTTTCCTGTGCCTCCTCAGGGCTCTGAGAGCATCCCATGGTGCCACCAGGGCAATCACAGCAGTGCCACTGGATGTGACAGTCCTAACCCAGGACGAGGAGGACAGAGGTTCCCACACCATTTAAAGGGAGGCTGGCCCAGGAGGATGCCCCTCCAGCCCAGGGGAAGGGATGGCCCCACGATTTGTCCCTGGCTGGTGGTTTCTGCAGCACCACAGAGGGATCCATCCCTAAGTAGGTCAGGCACAGCCTGGCTGCCAGTGCCAGGGATGGACCTGTGGAAGGCAGAGGAGGAGCTGCTTTAATGGGTTGATCATGTCCTTTCTCCTTGCTGTTCACCAGGGCTGAAGTGCCTTTGGGAGCCTTTTCCTCTGGCCCAACACGAGATCCTTTCTGTATTCTGGAAGCACCAAACCTCTCTCCTTCAAAGAGGAACGCTCTGAATCAGCAGGGAGAGGCAATCCAGCCTGC
Organism: Lepidocolaptes lacrymiger; assembly: GCA_035584035.1. Classification (NCBI taxonomy): domain Eukaryota; kingdom Metazoa; phylum Chordata; class Aves; order Passeriformes; family Dendrocolaptidae; genus Lepidocolaptes; species Lepidocolaptes lacrymiger. Next base: position 517,772 of record JAXCLP010000067.1, on the reverse strand, counting down.
CCTGGGCCCTGGAGAACAGAGTGAACAGCAGAGCCTGTGCTGTGTGAAATCACTCCATGCTGCTCTCAGGCCTTTGGGGAGGCTTTCCAGGCATTAAGAGGAGCTGAGGTCCTGCTGCAGGGAGGTTCATTTGCTGCCTCACCCACCTACTGGGGCAAAAGCAGGTGAGGATGCAGCGGTCCAGGGATCCTCACAGGGAGTGGTGCCTTCTCTTCCTCTGCACGTGGCACAAAACACACAGGCAGGATTTAGGAATGTGGAGCACTGGCAAGGCAAGGGAAAAGCCCATGTGTCCCTAAGAGCAGGCCATGGATTGCAGGACATGTGTTGGGTGCCCATCATGTGCCCACCAATGCTCAAGGCTGAGTTAAAGCTACCCAAGTGGAGCAACTTGGGTAGATAAGGAAGATGCTGCTCGTTTATCCATTTCCAGACTTCTTATTGCTGACCATGTTTGTCCTTACAGACTTCTCATCTGCATTTCTTATTCTGCAGGCAATTGGACCATTCTGTTTCCCTGGTTTCCTTTGCTGGAATTGCCTGAATTCCCCAATCCCCACTCTGACTGCTCTAGTCGTGCTCATGCCCCATTTCCTTCTCCCTGACTCTCTGCTCAGGTGTTGCCTCCTTTTCCTCCTTAGTTTCTGCAGCTTCACATCAAATTCTGTTGTTCTGAGCATCCCACCCTGAAAACCTTCTCCATTTCTCCCTCTGGGATGTCCCTCTTGCCCCTTTCTCCCACCAAGGGCACAGGGACACTGCAGGAGTGGGGGTGTTCCTGTTATCTCCTCCAGGGTTTGGCATTGATATTCCTAAAGGGACAGATTTGAGGTTATTTTGGAACCTGGCAAAAACTTAAAGGCAAATCCCACTCAAAGGAGCATTTCTTTGGCTGGGCACTGCAGACAGGCAGACTGGTCTGGCTGCACTTGGAATCCAGTGGATGTTGGGCCATTTTGCCCAGGCAACATGACAGATTTTTGGCCAAAGGCTGAGGCTTTGCTGGACAACCCTGGCTGGGCCAGGCAATATTTCCTGTGTCTCCACAGTTAAGTTTTTATGGAAGCCTCGTTGTGTTTAATGTAGCTGTAGTGGAGTTATAAATTAATAATCCCTGCTGCTGGGAGTGCTGTGGAGCAAGATGGCTTTCCTGAATGTATGTGTCAATAATTCATGCCATTAAATGAGTTGTGTTCCCTGTCCACGGCTTGTTTACCTGCTGCGACTACAAATATTCCTCCCTGCCCTCGGAGAAGGTGTTGGAATACACCAAGCATGAGAGGTCTGTGTTTGTGGGAAAGAGCCTTCCCTGCTTCAGTGGATCACAAACTCCTTGGACAGGGAACCCCAGGAATGCCTGGCTTGTTGGACATGACACCCTTGGCATGACACACCTGCTCAGGCAGAGCGTTCACATCAGAGCAGGGTTCAGGGGCTTTCCTGCTGCAGCCCATTCTGCATAGAAGGAGGAATTCCCCATGGAAAGGTGGTCAGGCACTGGCAGGAGCTGCCCAGGCAAGTTTGGAGTGCCCAGTCCTGGAGGTGCCCAAGGAGGTGGCACTCAGAGCTCTGGGCTGGGGGACAAGGTGGGCATCAGGCACAGGGTGGGCTCTGTGGGCTGGGAGGGCTTTGCCAAGCTGGGAATCACAGCCCTGCATCCTTCCAAGCTGGGAATCACAGCCCTGAATCCTTCCCAAGCTGGGAATCACAGCCCTGCATCCTTCCAAGCTGGGAATCACAGCCCTGAATCCTTCCCAAACTGGGAATCACAGCCCTGCATCCTTCCCAAGCTGGGAATCACAGACCTGCATCCCTCCCATGCTGGGAATCACAGCCCTGCATCCTTCCCAAGCTGGGAATCACAGCCCTGAATCCTTCCCAAACTGGAAATCACAGCCCTGCATCCCCTCCAAACTGGGAATCACAGCCCTGCATCCTTCCCAAACTGGGAATCACAGCCCTGCACCCTTCCCAAACTGGGCATGACAGCCCTGCATATGCAAACTCTGTAGGGTTTTCAATGTACTATTTTTATTAAAATTCCCCCTGCCACAGAACTTGTAAATAGCCCTTGTCAGCCTCGGGCCTCGGCCCTTCTGTGCTGCAGTGAGCAGAGTATGCTAATGACACGAGTCCTCCACCAAAAAAGGGTAAAAGCAGCACAAAAGAAAATCAGAAAAATTACATTATTGAGCCTAATAGCCGTTTTTCAGGGTCTCTCAAATCCTTGCATCTTTTCAGCACTACCTGATGTTTCCCAGAGCTTTGATTCTGTTTTATTGCTCCTGTTTTAGCAGATTCTTTCAGACCCCACCAGTAAAGCCTTTGCTGGTCTCGTGGTGTCAGTTCTGGTTTGTTTTCCTCAGCCTGGCTGCTGCTTTTGCCTCTGATGATCCAGGGCACGACTTGAGGGAATCCAGGGAAGACTGGGCTCTAATAACTTCCATCTTCTCCCTCCCTACCAGGAGGAACTCGATCCTCTGACAGTAAATAGTATTTATGTGCTTTTATACATAATGCATAACCCGCAAAATTGTGTTATTGTGGAGTTCCCATCATATATTATCTGGAAGAGACTTTAAAAGGTTGGCTTGGCTTTTTTTTTTAATATAAATATTGATGAGAAATCTGAAGGAGGTTTTTCTGTAGAAAATACTTACATTTCGACGAGACTCAAATCTATCTGGAAAAGATGTTATTCCTTCTGTTCCTGCTGAAGTGTGTTTAGAAGAGCAAGGAGGTGTCTGTATCAATAACAAGGACTATTAGTTTGGGACCGATTTATTCACTGCAAAGGCTCCTGAAGAAACACATCAGCACATTGGAAATCGCTGCAGAGGGTTTTCATGAGGTTTAGTGGGGCTGAAACAAATGCTTTGGGTGCAAGGAAAACAAGAAAGAAGAAGCCATGGAGATGCAAGAGCTGAAGAAAATGAGACAGGTGCTGGTTAACTTTGAAGTAACTCTGAGTTCTTGGGGTTTGTGCTGAGGGAAGTTTCCCTGCTGTCAGTTTTGGTTAAAAGGGAGGTTTCTGGTAGCCTGGGAGGAGGGGATGGATAGTGAAGGAAGTGGGGACGTTGGGGTTCAGAGTTTGGCACTCAGCAATTAATCTGTTTCTTCTATTGAGCTTTATACTGGGATTTGCAAGTGCTGCCCAGCAAATACCCAGCCTGCCTTGTCCCAGGGAGCTGGGGGGAGGGAGGGCTGGGGGCATGAAAGGACCACTCCCAGGCAAGGAACTGGTTTGTAGCATCTCTGCAAACAAGCTGGGGAGGGTTTGGTTCCAACACTACCAGAAACAAATAATTTCTCAAGTGGCAGCCCCTCCCTTGCTCCCCAGGGCAACTGGAGGGGGGTTTGGGGCTGGTTTGGAGGGTCCCTCAGCTCCAGAGCAGCAGATTTAGTGCTGTTGGCACTGAACGTGTGTTATAATGAAACATGAAGCATTATGCTCTTCCCTAACCTATTTACATGACTTAATTATCATTGAATTTGACTGAGCATGGCAGGATTGGAGGGATGCTGTGAGAGAGAAATATCATCTGATAGGATGGAATGGAGCTCTCTGGAGCAGTCAGGCAGTGAGATAAAAAATGGGCTTTAGACAGGCAAATGAAGGAAAGGATCACACTCTTATCCTTCCTCCCCACAAGAAAGAGTTAAAATTCCTCCCACAACTTCATGTGATGGCAATATTCCAATGCCCTAACCTTTTGCAAGGATTAAAAGGAATAATAATGGAAGGAACTGGATGATGCAGTGGGGTGTGGAAGGGACAGTCAGTGGGGACTGAGATGGACATAACCCTAAACTGAACTGATCAAATGTCTCTCGGTGTGCTCTGGGCTGTGGGAGTTCCCAGACTGTTTGCCTGGCAATGGAGGCAATTTAATCTTTAAAAATAATAATGAAAGAGCAAACTGTAAATGAGACCCGGTGGCAGCAGAACCCCAGGGGCAGGAGCACATGCAGGCATGACAAATGGGGTCATTAAAGTAAAGAGTGGAAATTGAGTTTTGGCACTGGGCAGGACTCCTTGGGATGATGAAGGGCATTCATATGGGCAGAAGAAAAGGAGGGGGAAGGATGCCCTGGTGCCAGGGCTGTGTGGGGCAGAGAGCAGGGGAATCCTGGGGCTGTTCCAGCTGCCTCCTGCACTGCCAGGCAATGAGCCCAGTTCAGTTCACAGGGGCTTCAGCAGGGCAGGTCTTAGAAGAGCAGCAGAGATTATGAAGTGTCACCTCACTAACAGCAGCCAGGATGGGCTTAACTAAAGGCTGGGACTCTTTCCTCCCTCACTTTGCTCTCTGATGTTCCATTTGCAGCACAACGATGCTTTGCATGCTGATTTCCTGCTTTTTTAAGAGTTCCTTATTAGGAGTGGTTAAAAATCTGCACACTTGATCTCCCCTTGATAGCCTTGGAGGATGGGAAGTGCAGAACAGTGGTAAAGGCTGTGGTGGCCAGTTCTCACCCACTGAGCATGCAGGGCCCCAAAATTTGGGGTTCTGATGTGCCCTCCCTGGTGCTGGGGGCACACAAGGTGATTTTCCTCCTCAGCAGCAGAGCTTTGAACAGGGAGTTGTGACAGTCCTTAATGTCACAGAGACTTTGGAAAGTTGCTGTGAGAACAGAGGGTAACTCCTAATGCTCCCTGCAAGGTCTTGGGGTGGTTTTTTTGGTGATACTGAACTAAATCATGACTTTTGTAAGAGCAGATGTAGCTTGGAAGTTTGGGCATTGCCTCGGGAGCCTTGAGCCCTCAGTGCTGCTGTCCCCTGCTGCTGGGGACATCTGTGTCCCAGTGTCCCCACCTTTGTAATGGAATAGTGGCACTTAACCCTGCAATGTGTTACTGGTTGTGTTCCTATTCTGTATTTCCCATTCCCTGAAGTTTAGTTGCTCATCCTAATGTGCGGATAAAAAGCTGGGGAAATGCAGTTTAGATTGGTGAAATACAGATTTTTGGCTTTAACAAGATGGTTTTTAAGGTGCCTTCCCACCCCAAGTCTGGGCCTGAGGTCGGGTTTTCCTACATGTTCCTCAACCTTCCAGCAGGGCTAGGAGCCCGTGGGGTTATGTAGGAACATGTTTGTCATGCTGAGCTGGACCCTGGGACTGGGGGGTCCCAAACTGGGGTCTGTGGTTTCCCAGCACTGACCTGAGTGTGGATCCCACTGGGGACCTGGTGGGGCAGATTCTCTCGTGTCCAGTTTAGAGACACAACCCCCCAGTGTGAGTCTGGCAGCAGGAACAGTGAGAACCAATAGCTATTCATGCCATCCTGTGCCTTCAAAAGGGGCTCTTGGACCTTGAAATGGACTTTTCCTATTTGGCTTGCACGGAAAGATGTTCCCTTAAAGGCAGATTTGTCTCTTGCCTCTCCAAAACCAGCCCTTATTTTTCACGACGTGCCTGGAAAAAATAAAAAAACCCCAACCAAAACCAAACAGAAATTTCCTTCCTTTGCCCTGGAAATGCAGTTTTTTGTTGAGCCCATCATGGTGTGGTAATACAGATTTGCATGGCCTGTTGAAAGGACTTAGCTCTGAAGCTGCTCCTGATGCTGGGAATGGGCTGTGGGAGGGAGGGAAGGCAAAGAATTAGGGACAGCTCAGGGTATTTGCATTACCAAACACTGCTGGGGCTGGCATTGATCATTTGCAAAAGGACATTTCACCCCAACATCCCTTATGATTGCAGCAGGATGAAGGAATACTTGTAGAGGGTTTTGTTGCACATGATTTGAAGAATTGCTGGAGAATGGGTGGGGGATAAGCAGGGAAATGGGATGTGAAGGAGCTCAAGTAGCACTTCAAATCCTGAGAGTCCAGACAGGGAGGGAGGGCTGGGCCAGGTGGTTCTCCAGGACCTTTAAAAGCAGAGTTCACCTCGAGGTGTGGAGGGACTGGCAGTGCAGCTGCACCAGGGGGTCTCCTGCTGGTGGAGGAGATGCTCCCAAAGGAAATGTTTCACTCTACATTCAGGAAGCAAAGCTGTGAATGTCATTATTATGAGATATCATTTCCAAGGCAGGCTGGACAGGACTTGGAGCACCCTGGGCTAGTGGAAGGTGCCCCTGCCCATGGCAGGGGTGGGGCTGGGTGGGCTTTAAGGTCCCTCCCAACCCAACCCAACCCATTGTGGGATTGTGTGATGATCCCATGGAGTGTGGGGCTGGCTGGACACTGACTTGGGCTCTCTCATCACATGCTGTGATGACTTGAGACAGAGGACAGGGCTCTGTGTCCTGCACTGCCACGGGCCAGGGTCTGGCTGGGGGGGAACACAAGCTGAGGCAACACTGAAGAGGCTGCTGGAGAGTTTTATCCTTCAGCACAACAAATGCTCCCTGGAGCTGTGGTTCTGCTCCCCTTTCCCAGGGCCAGCCCAGCATGGGTGGTTCAAACCCAAGGGCTTGCTTGGGATTCTGCCTTTTGGGGCTGCCTGGCAGGCTGTGAGTTCTGTTCTGGTGCAGGGCAGGAAACACCCCTCAGTGGCTGGAGCTGTGCCAGGGCAGGGTTAGGTGGGTATCAGGGCAAGGCTCTTCCCCCAGAGGGTGGTGGGCACTGCCCAGGCTCCCCAGGGCAGTGGGCACAGCCCCAAGGCTGCCAGAGCTGCAGGAGGGTTTGGATGATGCTCTGGGGCACAGGGGGGGATTGTTGGGTGTCTCTGAGTTGGACTCCATCCCTGTGTGTCCCAGCTCGGGAATTCCATGCCTCTGTGGTGTGACCTTCCCAGCCTGCCCTGGAACTGGGGCTTGTGGCAGTGCCAGCTGCTCCCTTTGGTCCCTGCCTGGCAGCCCCGACCTGTGTGTGCCTGGCCATGTGTGAGCACACAGATGTGCTGAGCTCTCTCAAGCTGCTTCACCCCCAGACACTTCATTTTCCTCCTGGAAAAGTCGAATGGCAGGCCCAGGCAGCCTTTTCAGACAAAGCCCAGGGAAGCATGAAACACTTGGTGGAGTTTGAGAGCTAATTTGCTGAGTTTTTGCCTCTAATTACTGCAGACTCTGCTTTTCTGGGAGGGGTTTGATCCACCCACAACTCAAATCAGAAGGCAGTAAATGCTTCTTGAAAGTGGGGACAGAAGAAAAGTGCTAATTCCCCTCTCTCTGGGGAAAAGGACTTAAGGAAAGGGGTTGGTGGAGAGGGCTCTGCCCTTCCCTGGTGAATACTGACCTTGAGGGGATCAGGGAGGGGGTTTTCTTGCACTGGGTTGAGGAATCTCAGCTCCTTTCCAGGTCCTGACCCTGGGAAATGATGGTATGGCCTGATGGTGTGGATTTGGTGTGGGGTTGTAATAAAAAGTGTGTTGGGTGGGTGGTATTGGTGATCAGGGCTTTGTCTGGCAGGATAAGCAGCAGGAAGAAGAGCAGGGCTTAAAGCCCTGTCCCCACATTTGTGCATCTGGATTTGTCCCCGTGCTCTGAGAGGAATTCAAAGTCTCACTTAGTGCTGTTGTTATCTGTTAGAACATCTAAATGCTGAGGAAATAGAATATTAGTAAAATAACTGTTTGTTTGGGTGGTTTTTTGCCAAGAAAGATTCAAAACCTTTTAAGCGAATAATGGAGCAAAGCATTTCTTGGAAGAAGAAGGAAATAAAAAAGGTTTGATTCTGAAAAATGGGATTTCAAACCCCTCCCTCCCCCAGGAAGAAACCTGAAGTTGTGCTTGGTCAGCAGAGACCAAAAATGTGGCTCCAGTGCCACAAACCCCTAAACAAATGTGGTTTGGATAACAGACTGACTTGCTTATGAGAGCTTTTCCCTAAGCAAACTTAGGGATCAATAACTAATTATTTGCAGGAATAATCCTCCAAATTTCCCATCAGCAAGAGTTTCAGGGAAGCTCTAAGTTGCTCCAACCCATTTGTGAACAGGAGGAGGTAAAACTAATTATTCTCTTAGCTCAGACACTTGTTTTGTTTTTTTCCCCTGCTTGTGTTTGATGGAGCAGCTGCACTTAACCCATGGCCTTGGCTGTGCTGGGAAACAACACATCCTTCAGCTGCAAACCTCTTCAAAGGCTCAGCCAGTTCATTAAGTTTTTAGTGTAGGTCCCAACTTAATTGGTGTTTGATACCCAGCTGGATCTGGGCAAGGACCTGGCCCCGAGGGATGGCAGGACCCTCCAGCAGCTGTGCCAGGAGCAGATCCTGAGCAACATCTGCCTCCTGGGAGAGCCTTCCTGCAAAGGGATGCTGCTGGGCTCTCCTTGCCTCTGCCTGCCTGCTGGTCCCACAAAACTTGGCACAACTTCATCATCTCTGGGGTTTCTGCCCTCCAAAATGATGTCCCCCTGGGAATTTTTGGATCTGGCTTTCTAGTAAGGCTTTTATTTTTGCCACACTGAAGCTTCAAACTTGCTACCCATCGTGTTTCTGGGTGTGTTTTTCATTCTGGAGGACACCACGACATCTGTCTCTGATATTTATATATGTTTGTGTTTGTGCTCTCACCAAATATAAATCAGCTGGAAGGGGCAAACCAAATCCCATTTTCTGACCGGTGTCTGTCTGTGCCTCTGAGCTGCTGCTTAGCTCATCCTGATAAAACTCCCTCCACAACATCCCTTTCCAGCTCAATGGGTTGCTGTGTGATGCCTTCAATATTTGCTGGGGCTGCTGCTTTGAAAGCTCCTTCCTGCAGGCAGGAGTGCAACACCAGGGGTGTGGGAGAGAGGGCAGAGGGATGGGAGGCCTGGGAGCATCCCTATCCCAGGGCTGCCCCTGCCCTGCTCTGCCCTGTCCTGCCTTGCCCTGCCCTGCCCTGCCTTGCCCTGCCTTACCCTGCCCTGCCCTTCCTTGCCTTACCCTGCCCTGCCCTTCCTTGCCTTGCCCTGCCCTGCCTTGCCCTGCCCTGCCTTCCCCTCCCCTGCCCTGCCTTGCCTTGCCTTGCCCTGCCTTACCCACACATCCAAGGCAAAAGGGGCTCTGAGAACATGGGCTGAAAGCCCAAATATTGACCTGAAGCAGCAAATGCAGAGCGATTAGTGGCAAGTCCTGTAGCAATCCAGAGCTAGGAGGGGATGAGGGCACTGGAGCATCTCATGTCACACCTGGAGTGTGACAAACTGCCCAGGGAGGTTGTGGGGTCTCCTCTGGAGGTGCCCCAAAGCCACCTGGGTGTGATGCTGTGCCACTGGGTGACCCTGCTCTGCAGAGCTTTGGGCTACACGAGCTCCAGACGTTGCAGTCTGTGCTTCTGTCATTGTTTTGTGGCCTCAATTGACCTCCAAGCATTGTGGCACATCCCTCTCAGCACAGAAGGAGCTGAAATTGGTCCCCAGTTTGCCCAGCTGATGTGGGATCTGGTTTGGCTCCCTCCAAAGCACTGACTGGACTCTGCTCAGGAGGCCTCTCTGTCTTGCCTGAGGCTTGTTTAAAAAGGGATCCTTGAGTGAAAATTAGCCCACATTAATTAACAGCATGAATTGAAGGTGGATGACTCAAACTCCACTGGCCTCTTGTTCAGAACAAAAATGGCCTGGATTTGTTTACTTCAGAGCCAAAAGAAATAAAAACTGCCTCTAATTGTGTCCACACAGGGGTTTAATCCAATTTATCTATGCAAATCTTATTCAGATTAACTGCCTCCATCATCCACATGTCAACAAGTCTCCCAAAAGCAGGATATTCCAGAAAACAGGAGAAGTTGGTGTGTGAATCACAGCTCCTCAGTGTGTGTGATACACTCTGCTTGTGCCAGGGCTCATTTCCCTGGGTGACCCTCTGGTGTGTGACAACTTGTTATCTGTGACAGGAGTGAAAAGGGTGGGTTTTAAGACATCCCTGGACCCTCCTAAGGCCTGGAACCCCCATCCTTGCTCCCCTCTCTTGACATCTTTGCCCAAAACCTCTCAGTGGCTGGATAAGCACCAATTTCCCTGTGTAGAAAAGCTGGAGAAGGGAAGGAAATAACCCCAATTTCCATAAGGATAAGGAAAACAGAACTCTGCTAATATGAATGTCACTTTTGGGTTAATAATTCTCAGGTTTTTTCTTTCCTAGCCTGGCAGAGTGTGGTGGCTGTGAGAATGAAGGAGCAGCAGCATGTGCCTGACACAGCCCCTGCCCTTTCCTCCTGGCACTGCCACCAGCTCTGGGGCTGTCTGAGACAAGACTAGAGGGCATTTAAATACTGAGATGCAGGAAAGCTGCTCATGGCTCAACCTCCTGAAAGGCCACAGCCTGGAAATGATCCCAATTTCAGTGTGGTGTGGAAATGTCACGTCCCTGAGCCAGGGAGAGCAGCAGGGTACAAAACCAAAGCAGGAATGGCATGGAATATCCAAAGGTAAAGCTGATTTGGAACTCCTCAAAGCAATACATGAGGTATAATTTTAATCTTGATGTCTGTGGAACTCCCTGCTTGGGGCACTGGAGGAGCTCAAGGGGCTCTGCAGGTATTTGGGCTGCTGAGGATGTGCTTTAGGAGGGCCCTGAGGTGGGACAGGAGCCTGGTTGTGGGGCTGGTCCTGCAGAAACTCGAGCACAAGGTTGGCCAAGTACCTGCCCAGGTACTGGAGAAGATCTTCCCTCTGTCTCATGGCAAATCCTGTGCTCACACAGTGGTTTTTTGGGATGGAGCTCCTTGCTGAGAGCTTTAAGTGGTGCAGGGAAGACTCTGGGCTGCACTTGGTGTCTGGGGTGCTGCTCACCTGCCCCCAGTGTGCTTTGTGTTCTCCACAGGGCACAGCTCACCCACAGAGCTTTCAGACTCCTGGGACAGACTGGCTGGGCCAGAGTTGTGTCCTGTCGTGCCACGAGAGGAATCTCAACCTTTGAGTGCCCTCGTGTGTGTGAGCTCTGAGAAAATCCACTGCTTTTTGTGCAAAGGGATAAAGAAGGTGTGGCAGATGTTAGAGGATGTGTAGATGTGGCAGATGTGGCAGATGTGCAGATGTTAGAGGATGTGCAGATGTGCCGATGTGGCAGATGTGCAGATGTGGCAGATGTTAGATGCTATGGCAGATGTGCAGATGTGGCAGATGTGCAGATGTGGCAGATGTTAGAGGATGTGTAGATGTGGCAGATGTGCAGATGTGGCAGATGTTAGAGGCTGTGGCAGATGTGCAGATGTGGCAGATAACAGAGGCTGTGCAGATGTGGACATGGTTTAGTGGTGGCCTTGGCAGTGCTGGTTTAAGGCTTGCACTTCATGATCTCCAAGGCCTTTTCCAGCCTCTGTGTTCCACTCATTCTCTGGGTCACAGCAGCAAGGACCTGCCAGGGGCTCTGTGGTGGCATCTCCCTGGGTTCCCTCAATCCTGAGCTGAGCTGAGGCAGTCCTGGCTCCCACCCTCCACAAGGTGCTGGTTGCATTGGCACCCTCCAGAGCTGGAGCCAGCCCTGGTCACTGAGACAAGCCCTGCCCTGGGGGCTGTGAGGAGCTGTGCCCATCCCTGGGGGGTGCCTGAGGTGCCAGCCTTGGGCTGGGGCACAAATGCTGGGCAGGACTGGGGTGGGCTGGTGCAGCTCTGCTGCTCTCCCTTCCCTCCCTGCCTGGAGAAACGAGCCTGGTTTATTTTTGCCCAGCTGCTGCCTGCATGGCAGAGAGCTGGTGATCCTGTTGGCATCAGATGGTCCAGGCTGGGCTGCTCTTGTGCTCTCAGCAGTCTCCTGGGAGGAAGAGGGAGTGGAAATGAGCTTCCCTTCATCTGCCTGTGGCCTTACAGGGAGTGCAGAACCAGCTGAAGGGTTTGTTGCTGCTGCAAGAGGCTTAGGGAGAAATGTCCTTTTCTTGCACTTGTCCCTCGAGGGTTCAGCATGGCTTGGTGACTCGAATGCAGGGAGGGCATTTCTGTCACCACAGCTCAGTTTCAGGAGGCTGGGCACAGCTTGCAGTGGGACAGTCGGGCTCAGCAGAGCAAGAAGAGCCCCAGAGAGGTGATGGCAGAGGGACCAGAGCAGTTGGGCCAAAGGAAACTTCAAAGCCTGCAGAAAAATGATCTCAGTTCTTTCCTTGCACAGTTTCTGTCCCCAAGGGAAACGGCAGAAGAAAGCAGGCTGTGCATTACCAAAAGGGCAGCACTTGGTTTGGAGGGGAAGGTTTGGCAGTTCTGGGTGAGGCTCTACTGAGCCATCTCCACCCCCTTCCTCTCAGCTTTCCCTTTTCCTCTCCCCTCTTCTTCAGGGAATAAAAGCAAGGCTTTACACTGCCTTTCTGTTTATTTTTCAGACGAGATTAAATTGGGAAATATTCCCTAGAATTTGAATGGATGGAGAGAAAAAGAACCTCTTGAGACTTAATTGCTTTGACATTTCTATTCCTCAAGTGCTGATATGATTGCAGAGTGTGAGCCTGAGCTCGGGGTGCTTTGGTGTGTCCTGGGAGGGCACAAAAGCAACAAGAGAGGCTGGGCAGGTCTGTCACAGGTCACTGCAGCTCTCCATCCTCCTCTTGTGCCTGCTAAACAAACAGGGCATGAGTCTGCTCTGTATTTCCAGCTCCATATTGATGAGCTGCTTAATTACCCCTGAAGATGAATGTTGTGGAGGGTCTGCAGGCTTGGGCTGTTCCCCTCAGCAAGAAGAAAGGATGAGTTTGAAGGCAGGAGGATGAAATCATGGCAGGGACCCCTGGGGTCTTGGGTAGGAACCATGGTGGAGCCCCATTGTCATGTCCCATGTGCTGTTTGACCCCCTAAATCCACTGAGCTCAGCCCTCTGGGGCTTCTCCAGTAAAATGGGGGCCAAACCTGCTTCCCAAGGCTGGGAATTGGAAACTGGAGTGTGTTGGGATCCATCCTCATCGAATCCCAGACTGGTTTGGGTTGGAAGGGATGTCCAAGCTCATCCTCTAAGGGACTGCCCAGCTTGGGGATGCCCAGCACGTGGCACCAGGCAGGACATGGGTGCCAGAGCATGCTCTGGGTCTGAGGTTATCTGTGTTACACCCAGAAAACCACACTGTCTGTAGGGGAAAAAATAAATGTAAACCTAATTCCTTGTTTTCTTCCTTGCCTTTCATAATGAGGGCTTTAAATTGGCCTTTGCCAGAGCCTCCTTCCCACTGGTGTTTTTGTGGGGAGACACAAATCAGCAGAGCTTCCTTCTAATTTGGCCACTCTGGGCTTTAAGCTCCTCTCTGTCTGGGCTGGGAGTCCACCCGGGCACGTCTGCTCCCTCCTTTGCCTCACACTGCTCCATTATTCATCCTCCAGGAGCTGAGATGAAAGGAAGTGGGAACAAGGCCACTCAGGCTGCTGGAGCCTGAGGAGGGTGGGAGCAGAGCCCCAGCACTGCTGAGAATGTGTGTGCAGGAGCAGAGAGCAGGGGCTGCATCCATCACACAAACCCACAGAGAAGGTTACAAAGGCATGTGCTCAAAAAGCAGGGAATTGCCAGCAAAGGGATGGCTCGGGAATGGCAATTGGCACCTTTGTGTCTGTGCATTATGCTGGTCTCTATCTGTGCAGCTCAGTTCTCCTGTGCCAGGGCTCCCAGCCCCCTCTCCTGGGGTGCAGGATGGAGTGTGTTCACTTGCTCAGCCCCCATTTCATGGTTTTTTTCTTCTGTGGTGTTATGTCTGTCTCTCTGTTGTTTATTCAAAGCCTGCTGTGGAAAAAAGAGTGGTAAACTTAGAGCTTCTTGGGCTTCTGTGCCTTCAATAGAAAAGAAAATAACCCCTCTGGCTCTTCTTGGGAAGGGGCTTTTCCCTCTTTTGCTGGTGGTCACTCAGATCTTAATGTGCCAATCACTTAGTTCAGTTGGACTGGATGAGCTTGAAAGGTCCCTTCCCACCCAAACCATCCCACCCTTCCCACCCAAACCATCCCACCCTTCCCAGTTGCCCTGCAGATTCTGCCCTGAGCAGGTCCCAAGCTCAGCCCTGAGCCCAGGGCAGCAATTCCACATTCTCGTGGCTCTGCAGAGCAGTGTCCCCTGCAGGGCACCCAAAAACACCTCTGAACAAAGGCCTGGCTGGGATTTCCTGCCTGGTGCTCCAAGGAGTGCAGTGCCCTGTCCTGGTGGGAACTGGGATCAGCCCTGGGGGAGATCTCCCCTCCCTTCCAAGGAGAAGAGCCCACTGGGAGAGGGGATGGTTCATCTTGCAGCTTAAAATCAGCCCTGAGGTGCAAGGGAGAAGTTTATGGACAGAAGGTTCTGTTGCAGGGTTTTTGTTTGGCTTTTGAACTTACTTTGTTGACTGAGCAAAATATTTCCCACTTTCCCAAGTGGTGGCCTTTTAACACTGGTTTCTTTTCCCAGGGAGTCTTTCACAAGAGGGAAATAAAAGTTTAAAGCAGCCTCTCTTGCTGTGTTGCAGAAGTTGGTGACTTCTCTGTGGCATAATGTGCCTTCTTGTACTTGATGTGAGTTGGGAAGTTGTGGCATTGTGTGTTGTTATCATTAAAATTGCACTTTCTCCATATCAGTGGGGAAGAAAGGGGAGTTCCTGGCCAGCCCAGTGTGGCATTTGTGTTCCTGGTGGGATCCACTCACCTCTTTTTCCTGTGCAACCTTCCCTCTCTTCTGCTGGGAGATGAAACAGATCCTGCTGCAATTCCATCCTTTGGGATCGGATCGAGGGGCAAAGACTGGCAGAGCCAGGACTGGATTCAGAGAAATAAAACTAAAGGTTGGAAACAAAAATCCAGACCCCCCTCCCCTCCAAAGGCAACCAGAGGGAATCTGAAGAGGAAAAAAAGATGGGAATCAATGGAATGGAAGTGGTGCAAGGCAGGGGCTGGGAGAAGGGAGGGAAGGAGGGGCAAGGCAGCTGCCTGCCCGTGCTCAGCACCCAGGCCTGGGCTGTGTCTGTGTCTCTGGCTGCCTGCCTGCCTGTCTGAAAACCTGGCCCTGTCTGGCACTTCTTTTTTTTTCATTCTTATGTTTGAATTTCTAACTTGCAGTGCAGCAGGATGAGGTTCTCTGGAATATTGTTGCTGCTGCTGAGAGTGGCTGCCCTGGAGGAGGGGAGCCTTGCCTTTGCCTTGCAATCCTGATGTGGATTTGCTGTTCCCCCTCCCTCCTGCACTTCGTCCTTTGTGTGGCCGCTTTACATTTCTCTGGGCTTGCATTAGTGACGTTTGAGGCTTGTGGGGCAGGAAAACTTTCCCCCTTGGTGTGTCCTGAGTGCATCCCACTGGGATGAAGGGGCTGCTGGTCCCTGCTGGGCTGCAGAGCATCGCTGGGAGCCAAGGAATCCTCTGGAGCTGCCTCCTCCTCTGGGATGACACGGATCAGCCACACTTCCTCGCTGGGAATGTGCCAGCAGACTTGTTCTCAGTGAAGGGTTCCAGGGCTCCAGGCTTCAAACAGTTCACACAGTGTGAATAATGCATCGAGCTCCAGTGCTTGCCGGAGTCAAATATTCTTCCCTGGCATCTTGGATCTCTAAAAAATGGATGAGAACATTTTTGCTTGAAAAACCTGCCCCTTTGTGCAACCTGTTTGCCCCTTCCTCACCTTCCACACCTACAATCCTTCTAAATATACCACTGGCACCAGGGTCTGCTGCCCCTTTTTGCAAGGATCTCCTTCTTCCCTGCTGCCTTTGCTACTCAGAGGGCAACTTTCTTTGTCCTCTTTGTGTCTGTCTGTGCTTAGTAGATTCAGTGTCACTGGAACAGGATGTTCCTGAGGACATCCATCTTTCTCTCCCTCTTGTCCCCAAGGAATCAGAGATGCTGGGGAGGCACCTCAGGGTCGTGTTGGGTCTGCTGCAATGGGGCTGTTTGCAGATGGGAGGGTCCTTGGAAAACTCAGGCAGGTTTTTCCCCTGCCTTGGGAATGGGGATGGGCTCTCCCCAGCTCTGGGAGCTGCAGAGTGAAGGGGTCTGGGGTCTGGGGCTGTGTAAGTGGCTGAGAGGGATGTTGGGGGGTTATGAGGCAAAGCAGGATCTCTGGTGTGACTGGGGCTTGATGGGCTTCTCTGGCCAGAAGGTGGGGAGACCTATGGTCACTTTGGAGGGGACCCAGTGACCCCCTGGGAGCAGGAGTTGAGGCTGCTGTGCTGGGACAGAGCCCTGAGCCCTGTGAGCACTGCAGGGAGAGATGTAAGCACAGCACAGGTTGGATGGACACCAGCTCTGAGAAGAACCTCTGGAGGAGGTTCTGGGGGACAGAGCCTGTCCTGACGGACCCATAAAACACAGACATCCAGTCTACCCTCCAGGGTGTCTGTCTGGACACTGGTGACTCTCCTTGGGCTGGGACAGGGAGGGGTCGGGGGTTACTCAAAGGACCAAGATGCACATGAGAGAGTGGAGGCAACTTCAGTGTCACTGTGAGCTGCACCAAACCTTCCCCGTGCTGCAGGACAGCCCATGCCCCATTCAGGGGGTGCTTTCTGCAGGTTCCACCTTCCCTTTGGGCTCTGGAGCCTCTGGAATTATTGACTCTGGATAGCTGGTGGGGCTGTGGTTTGGGTTTTGCAGTCCCAATGCAGTGACACTGGGTGTGCTCAGCAGCCCTGCTGGAGCCCCTATTTAGGCAGGAATTGGGGGATCCCCGGCAAGGCTTGCTGGGACACCCCACCCTTCCCAACACCCCCGACTGACCCCAGGGCTTTGTCCCACTGTGTCTGAGCACCCAACTGGCAGAGGGTAAAAAAACCCTTCGGGAAAGGCAGATGGAGTGTTGGCAGGGGCTTGGTGAGTGCTCGTGTGATGGTTCCTGATGCAGAGCAGGCTCGAAGCTTTCACACAGGCAAAGCAAAGAGGCAGGACCTGCCCCTGCTCTTCCCGAGGGAGAAGCACTGACTGCAGCAGGGATCTCGCTCCTGCTGCCCTGGGCAGGATGACAGGAGCACAGAGGATTGTTTCTCCATCCCTTTGGGTTGTTGCTGTTGGCCCCTCATCACAAATTGTCTCTTAGAAGTGGCCTGTGGCCGTGGGCAGGATGCTTTGCCCTCAGGGAAAAACTGTTGTTGGAGGTGCTGCCAGGCAGTTCTCCCACCAGGAATGCTAATCCAGGGGATTTGGGTGACCTCCTGCATCCCTCCCCCGTTCTTGTGATGCTGCCAAACTCCTGTCAAGCCCTGCTGGGAGAGAGGCACCAGCAGCTCCTGGTGTGGAGGGAGCCAGGGCACAGACACTGCTGCCCTGCCTGGAGCAGATCACGGGATCCAGATGTGCTGAGCTGGAAGAGACCCACAAAGATCATCCCCAAGAGTCACCCCCTGTGCCCCAGAGCATCATCCAAACCCTCCTGCAGCTCTGGCAGCCTCGGGGCTGTGC
>JAXCLP010000067.1:483744-497086 GCA_035584035.1 Lepidocolaptes lacrymiger | reverse complement strand
AGAGCTCATGGCAAGTGCCAGGGCTCACTGAGGGCAGAGCTGCTGCCACCTCCTGGAGGTTGGGCAGGCAGTGAATTCTGAGCCTGAGCACAACTGCACTTGGATGGCAGGGTCATTTGCATTGCTGTCCCCTTGCCCTCTGCTGGGACACAGGTGTCACCTCCCCTGCTCGCCCTTTCCAATCTCACCTCTGACTTTTGGAAAGACACAGCTGGGTGTTTTAGCATGAGCCAATTAATGAGGATGCCAAACTCTCTCTGAGGACACGAGAGCAATTCCAGAACTGCTGGAGTTCCCTCTATGGCTTTGGGGGGTTGTGTGGGATGTTGGAGCCATGGGCAGCAGCAACACTAAAACAAAGGTGCTTCTCTGGGAAAAGCTGGTGCCTCCACCTCTTTTTTTTAATTCTGTTGAATTAATTTAATTGGCTCAGCAGTGGTGGGCACGAGTTTGGGCTCCCCGAGAGCTTCCAGCCCTCAGAGCACACCCTGGAGGGAGGGGTGGTCACTTCTCTGCTGGCTTTTTTTTCCTGGAGACTTCTCCTTCCCAGGAAGGCTCTTTGTGGCAGCCACCCGGGCCAGGTGTCCAGGGGTGCTATTCCAGAGGCCCTTCTGGAAAGGTGCTGAGAGCTTGGTTTGCCATGGGATGAGCACCTGGCGCTTCACACCAGGCAGGGAGAGCCCGGCCCGGGGCTGAGGGACAGAGCTGTCCAAGGGTGGCACTTGGTCTCTGAAGGGGGACAGTGGCTTCGAGCAGGAGAATCCAGAGGCTTTGCCAAGGAGTGGGAGCTGGGAGCAGCCCCCTGCAGTCCTGGTGAACGTAAGGCCAAAATCAGGAGGTCAGGAGAGCAAAGAGGGGCAGGAGGGGGAGTTAAGGCTTTCATGGAGAGAGAGGTTCCACCTACAGCTCTCATTCCCTGAATCCCAAAGAGCCTGAACCAAACACTTGTCCCTGCTTCAGTGGAGGTTGCTGGCAGTCGTGGGGAGTCTGTGCTGCCACCCAGCCCTGCTAGGGGAGGGATCCAGCTCATCCCGAGGAACAGGGGCAGGGCAGCCTTTCCTGGGAGTTCCCAAAAATGGGCACGGGCTGGCCCACCTAATGGCCCCTTTCTGTGTCTTTCGGGGAGTTCTCCTGGAAACAAAACATTGCAAAAAGCATTTCCTCACCAAAACCCCCACCCCCTCTACCTGGGAATTCCTCACGAGGACCTTGTGGTAACCTGGATCACAGTGCTGCTTTTTTCTCTTTTTTTTTTTTCTCTTTTTTCTTTCTTTCTTTTTTTCCCTACTGCCAGATTTCATTCGGTAACATGTGAGAACTCTTCTAAACAAAATGCTTAAAACATCAGCATTGCACAATAAAACAGAACCAGAAGGTAGTTACTGAAACAGCAGCCCCAGACAAGGCTCCAAGGTTAAAGAAGCAAACAGTTACAGACTAGTCAGCTACTAGAAGCAGGTTTTCCTTAGGATTTAAAAGTCCCAAAATAGCCATGAAACTTTTTGTTCAAAAACACCACCTAAGCTCCCTTTTAGCAGCTGTGTGCTAACTGCAGGACCTCCAGGCTTTTAATAAAAGAGATTCAAAACAGGTAGAGCAGTTCTTCAACCACATGGAACAAGAATGGCCTTGGAATTTATCAGTGAACATTGAAAAACTCCTAAATCTCAAGTATTGCTTGCAAGCCCTGCCTAAATGGGATGGGTGTGCTTTATTTATAGGAGGGGAGTTGAGTCCTGGGGAGTGTGAGAGGCAGCATGAGGTGCTGCCTGGCTGCTTGTACAGTGTGAAAGCTTTTCAACAGCTTGGACACTGTTTGTAGTGTGTTCTGGAGTGCACTGGTCTTCTGTCCCTGCTCAGTGGGGCACGGGAGGCACCACACAACATGGCACTGCTCTGTGTGCCACCACTCCACAGGGACCCCTTGGCCAGCTGAGAGCTTACAGAGGGCCTGCAGACCTTCAGCTGGAGGTCAGCAGGAGCATTCCCTGCTGGAAGAGCTGCAGGATCTGGCCCAGGGCAGCTGCTCATGCAGGTCACTCGTCACTCCCACAAGCTGGGAGGGTGGGCTCAGATTTACAGGCTGGACAGAACGCCGTGGAGATTTCTGGATTTATTCTGACTGGTGAGATGACACAGCCTGGCCAGCCACGAGATGGAATGAGCTCATCTGGACATAGCTTAGCAGCAAGGAGGAATTGGCATGGAATGGGCGTGCTGTTCCCAGCTGCCTGTGGAGGGTTTGATGGAGTTCTGTGGTCGTTTCCTTTCGGTGTGAGAAAGGCAAACCCGCCCCACTTGGCTCCCATGGCTGCCCTCTGCTTACAACAGGGAAATGCAGAGTAATTCCATTTCTTGTAGGCAGAAGCAGCTTGTTAGGCAAGCAATGCAACAAGTGTGCTGTGTTCTGAGCTTGCTTCAGAGCCTATCCCACAGGCTTGGGGTCAGAAACGGGCTCCCACCCACTTCAAAGCAACTGCAGAGGGCCCACTATGGCCAAGGGAGAGGCAGGACCTCAGCATCAACCAACCAAGGAGAAAACCCCTGGGGAGTCTTGCCCCTGCCCAGCTGTTGGCCCACTCTTGCTGTGTGAGTCAAAGAGGGCTATGGGGCCCCTTTTTTGGGAGCCAGCAGTGGGAAGGGCACTGACCCCGGGAGAAGACCTGCGTGCACAGTCCACCACGCTGCCAACATCCCACCTGGGCAAGGAGAAACTCCTTCCCTCCCTGCCCACAGCTCCTGTCTCAGCTCTGCCCAGCCCCTCTGCCAACATCTGTGTGCCACCAGCCTGCCCTGTCCTTCCAGTTGTCCCGAAACTACATGAAAAAGCTCGAGCTCTACTATGTAAAAACAGTGAGTGGGGGCTGAGGGGGCTTTGCTTCGCTCACCGGGGAGGGGCGGGGTGGTTTGTGGGGTTTTTTTTCATTTGTTTGTTTGTTTTGTGTTTCTTTCCATCACTGAAAAAATAAAACAGTCCGCTGTCCAGCAGAGGCTGCTTAGACTCTATCCCTCGTCCCCCCCAGCGGCTCACTCCACGTGCACCTCTGTCTCGGGCCTCTGCAGGCACAGCTCGGCGGGCAGGAATGCCCCCTGCCCCAGTGCCGTGGCGTAAGTCCTGCCGTGCACGTGCCCGAAGCCAGGCGCCACGAAGCCCCCCGCGCCGGCGTAGCCCCCTCTTTGGTGCGGCGGCAGGGTGTGGTAATCCTCCAGGTTGTCGTACTGGGACACCACAGTCATGGTGCTTTGGCGCTTGCCCAGCGTTTGGTAGGGGTACAGGAGGGCAGGGTCCCTCTCGGGGGGCTCGGGGTGCTGCAGGCGCAGGCTGTGGCTGCGCTCGGGTTTGGGCGGTGGTGCCGCGGCGGGGCCGGCGTGTTCCTCCTCCTTGTAGCAGTCCCTGGGGTGCTTCTCCATGGGCGCGGGGGCTCTGGCTCGGCACCGCTCCAGCTCCGGCCTGTCCTCTGCCAGCCTGCCCTCCTTGTGGTTCAGCCTCAGCGTGTCCTGCCCGGCCGCCAGGTACTTGCTGCCCGCGTGCTGGTAGCCCATGGGCTCGGGGGGCTCCGGGCCACCTTTGGGCCTGTACTCGGGGTAGGGGGGCCCGTTTTTGGGCTCGGGGGGCGGCTGCCTATGGCTCCCTTCCTGCTGTAAGTGCGTCCTGTGCTCGCTGGCCCCGCCGCCCGGCTCGTGCATCTTCCTGCTGCGGATGCTGCTCTGCTTCTGGGGCAGCGACGGCTTCTCGGGCTGCCCGTTGCCGTAGCCCCCGTGGTAGTGGGCTCTGTCCAGCTCGGGCTCGTGCTGCAGGTAGTACCGCTCGTCGCCCTCGGGGGTGGCCGCCTTGCCCGGGTACCTGCCCTCCTTGCCCTCGGCCACGGCCAGCAGGCCGCTCTTGCCGGGGTCCGACTTGCTGCGCAGGTGGACGGCGTCCAGCCCGCCCAGCTCGTCCTGCAGCAGCGGCGCCACGTTGTCGTACTGCGACACGGGCGGCCCCTTGGCCTTCTGGCGCGCGCGGCTCTCGCGGCGGATGGACTGCATGCGGTACTTCTCCATGTCCTCCAGGTCCCACGACACGTACACGTGCTTGGCGTCGGGCGCGGGGGGCACGTCCCTGCTGACGAAGCTGTGCTCCTTGCCCGCCAGGTGGTTGAGCAGCCCCGGGCGGGGGTACGCGGCCAGGCTGGGGTATCGGTACAGCCCCTTGCTCTGCAGCCGCGCCGCGTAGGACGGCAGCTCCCGGCCCGGCAGGCCGTGGAAGGGCCGCACCCGCACCGTGCTGTAGGGGTCCAGGTCGTAGAACCCGGCGTCGGCGTAGTAGGAGGAGGAGGAGCTGGAGTAGGGGCTGTAGCGGTAGTGGACGCGCCCGTTCTCGAAGTAAGGCTGGAGCTGCGTGACGTGGTAGTCGGAGTGGGGCTGGTATGGCTTGTACTGGTAGAGGGGCCGCGGGCAGTAGAGGGGCTCGTCGTCCGGGGGCACCTCGGTGCGGGAGATGGGCACGGAGCGGATGGCGGCGGCGGCGCCGGGCACGTGCAGCGACTGCACCCTGCGGATGGTGGGGTACGGTGGCGCCTCCTCGGCGTAGCCGCGCAGCCCCGTGGGGCTCACCGAGGGCACGAACTCGGCCCGCCCGCGCGGCTTGGCGTGCAGGCCCGAGCCGCCCTTGCCCTGCGTGCCGTAGGTGTTGTAGCGCGCGCCCCCTGAGCCCGGCGTGTCCGAGCGGGCCGGGTAGGCCGGGTGGGGCTCGGGCTTGCCGTGGTACACGTGGGGAGGGACGCTCTCGGGCCTGTACTGGTGCAGCGAGGCCGGCTTGGGGTGCAGGTACGTGTCCGGCCCCGCGGGCTCCGGGATGCTCTCCGGCTTGGGATGCGGCACGTACACGGCGTGCTTGGGCGGCGGCGGCGGCGGCAGCAGCGCCTCCTCCACGGACGAGGCCAGCATGGAGGAGGCCAGGAAGGCGTGGTAGTTGGCGTTGCCGAGGGGGTCGGCGCTGTTGGAGTGCATGGCGGCGGCGATCTTGCTCTCCAGCGTCCTCACGGGCGGCACCGGCGGCGCGAAGCCGTAGGAGGGGTGGGTGGGGACGGACTCGGAGCGCAGGTGCAGGGGGGGCGCCCGCGTGGGCTCCCGGGGCTTCTCCACGTGGCCCTGGGCGCCCCCGGGCACGGAGGAGGAGGAGGAGGAGGAGACACGGGCCGTGGAGTTGCTCTCAGAGGCGAAGCCAGGCGCGGGGGGCTCCGGGGGCTTCTCAGGTGCAGTGGTGCTCCACACCTGCAGGGAGCCAAGAAGCACAAGTCAGGGACGGGCAGCTTCCCCCACTCCTGTTCTGTAGCTAAAATATCACAGACACTCACAGGGACCAGCCCCATTTCAGTGCCCCCGTGCCCAGATTGGGTCTGCTGTGCAAGGGAGGTGTGCAGTTCCCCCTCTGAGCACTGTGGACCCATCACAGCTGGTGTGCCCTGCAAATGTCAAACCGCAGCAAGGGGAGGACGTGGCTGTCTCCTCAGAGCAACTGGTTCAAACATTTACCCAGTGCCCCCAGTGTTTGGTTAGGTGCTCTGCTTTCCCATGCATCATCCTCATGAACATGTGCCTGGGTTTACCCTGCCCAGGCCCTGCTGAGCAGATCAAAGAGTGTGACAGAGCAGAAATCCCCGCCCTGAGTGTGGCTGTGGAGCTCAGGCCAGACTGCAGCTGGACACGCTCCTTGGGGCTGGGGTGGTTTGGATTTCTGAGGGAACTCTGCACAAGGAACCCCGGCACAAGGGACCTGACCTGCTCGGGTAAACAGGACCACAGAATCACCGAGGTTGGAAAAGACCTCAGAGATCACCAATCTTTGACCCATGCCCACCTTGTCCCCCAGCCCAGAGCACTGAGTGCCACGTCCACTCCTTCCTTGGGCACCTCCAGGGGTGGGGACTCCAAATCTCCCAGGGCAGTCCCTTCCACTCTCTCATCACCCTTTCTGTGGAGAATTTCTTCCTGATGTCCAGCCTAAGCTGCACAAGGGGAGGTTTAAGACTATGTCCTCTTCTCCTATTGCTAGTTGGTCAAACCAGATGCCAAACAGGATGTTGGAAGAGGATATTGTCAGAGGATGCAACAACTCCTGTTTCTGGGCACTTGAACTGGCATTCCCTACACCACTCCCTACCACAGACACTTTTTTTTCCTTAAAACTGAGTGAGTAATTGGGATGTTCACTTAGCAAAGCACAGGATCTCCTCCAAGTGCCTGTGTCGTACCACCAGCACTGTGAACCCATCACAACTGATGTGTCCTGCAAATGTCAAACTGCAGCAAGGGGAGGACATGCCTGTCTCCTTAGAGCAACAGCTTCAAACATCTACCCAGTGCCCAGACCTGGGAATCCCCCCCTTTTTGGGGGGCCAGACCTCCCCGGAGCTCAACCCCTGCAGTTCCAGCCCAGCAAGGACATACCTGACCAGAGCTACTCGGAGCTTTGCTGGAGGCCGCTGGCACTTGTCCCGTGGCTGCCTGGTGGTCCTGCCTCTGGGCTGGGCTGGGCTGGGTGGCCGTGGCTGTGCGTGGCACGGCGGGCACGGTGCCATCCCCCTGCGAGGGCTCGGTGCTGGGGATGGTGGTGAGATACGGCACCGGGGCGCCCTTGTCCCCGCTGGCAGCGCCCAGGGGAGGGGACTGGGGGTTGTCCTCAGCCGTGCAGCTGGCAGCGTGGAGCTTGTCCCCAGACACACAGGCACGGAGCGGGGCTCTGTCCACACACGGCTCCGTGCTGGGCGGCTCCCACTCCGCAGCGTGGTGGGCCGTGTGCTCCCAGTCCCCTGCCTGGGCAGGGAGGTGCTCTCTGTCCCCCGCCTTGCTGCACTGCTCCTGCTCTGCCTCTCTGCTGCCAGGCACGGCCCCGGGCACGCCCGTGTGGTCCTGGCTTCCAGGTGCCCCGGGCGGGTGGTTGTGCTCCCCGGCTGCACCGCTGCCTTGGCAATCCTGCTCTACGGGCGCAGCGCTCGGGAAGTGCAGTCGGTTCTCGGGCAGCCCAGGGTACAGGTGGAGCTTGTCTGGAGCACCGGCAGAGAGATGGAGCTTTTCTAGAGCTGTGCCAGCTTCAGCCTCTCCATTATTTGTGCTTTCAGCATGAGCATCTCCTGGCCTTTTGAGGGACTGGGCGGATGCTTGCTGTGCGGACTCGGCTAACGCTAGGGCCAGCATGCGCGCTGCGTTTTTCGGAGGAGGAGGAGGGATAAGAGACACAGAACTGACGGGAACAGGATCCTGGGGGGAGTCGAGGGCAACTGCTCCTAATGGGGGGAAAATCGAGAGAGAGAGTGATTTTATGTTACCCAATAAGGAGAGTGACCTTAACCTTAACGACTATCATAAAAAAATAGATGCTCTCCACGCTTTCACAGTGGCGGTTCCTTCCGGTGTGACACACTCGTGTCTCACGTGCAAACGCTGCTCAAACAGCACAGCAGTTCATCACAAAGAGGGAAAAAAACCACAAGAGATTGTCTAAAGGCTCCTCTTGCATTTCTACAGAGGTAGGAAGGAGGTAGCAGAGAATGAGATACCCTTAAACAATTTTGACCACAAGGTTTTAGGCGAAAAGGTCCCTTCTTCAAGTGTTGGCAGATTTTTAATTTAAAAAAGAAAAGCCTTAGATGGTCTTATTGGCTGAAATGATTGGAGGAGGACATGCTAGAGATTTTCACGCATGACAGGAGGGGGGGAAAAAAGAGCGGCACATAAAGCATTATGGAAAATCATCGGAGATTTGGGTGATGGAGGGAGAAGGCAGAGGGTGAGACCCTACTGATCTGCACAGCCCTGCAGGACACTCGTGACCAGAACTGATGGGCAAATCCCCTCTCCTAAAAGGCACGCAGAGGAGGGCGGTTCTGAGAGCAGCTCCCTTGGGAACTTAAAGAAAGAATGGAGGAAAATGCACTGTACCTGGCTGTGTGTGTCCAGTGGGTACAGTCTTAGTCTGACTGCTTGGCATGGCTCTCTCCCCTTCTTCGGGCAACTCTGCTTTGCCAGCAGCCACTAGCTGGGAGTGCTGCAGCTCTTGGTGGGCTCCTTCCCCTGCCCCTGTTTCACTGCTTTTCAGGGGCAAGGACATCTGGGTTGGGGACCTGTTTGTGATCTCAGTGATGCCAATCCCTTTGCCCCAGCTGGAGGCAGAGGAGTTCCTGGATGTGACGGGCACTGCTCCGATGGCTTCTGGCACACGGCTGGGCAGTGCAAAGGAGGTGGGTTCTGCAGTCAGAGGTGGAGATATGATGGGCTTTCGGCCTGTCTTGGGTGAGAAGGTGAGGGGCTTGCAGGGCTGCTCCTCCGTGGGGCTCAGGTCCAGCGTGAAGAAGGGACTCATCTTCTCCTGGAAAGGGGAGACTGGCTCAGAGCTGGTGGCACTGCCTGGGGTCTGGGACTGGCTGCCCGATTCCAAGTCCTTCTTTAGCAGGCTCGGCTTCTCCTTGGTGATGTCGCCCACCTCCAGCAGGGAGGTGCTGCTGTCCAGGCACTCGGACTCCGCCTGGGGGGGGCTGCACTGGAAGGACATGGGGTCAAAGTCCAGGCTGGCCACCCCGATGTCCGGGGGGCTCAGGTCCACGTCCTCGGAGGAGCGAGGGGAGATGAGGGCGGGCACGTGGATGAGCCCCTCGTCGCCGTCGCTGTCGTCGTGGGGCAGGTTGTCGTAGGAGTTGCAGCGGTTCATGTTGCCCAGGAGCTCCCCGTTGAAGGAGGCAGACAGGGCATCGCTGCTGGAGCGGGGCCTGCGGGGCCGGAACAGCTTGGATTCACCTGCAAATGAGGGGATACATGGGGGTCATGGCCAAGTCTTGGTGGCCAGGAGGGCTGAGGGGGTGGGAGAGCAAGAGGCTCAGCTGGTGAGCCCTGCATAAAAAAGGGATGTTTGTTGTGTTTGTTCAATCTCTTTTACAGCAGTTGCCGGGTCTGATTCAGCCTGAAATTAAGGTAAACCAGTTCAAAAGTGCTGCAGGTCTAAGGCTGTCTCAGAAAGCATTTTCCTTCATGATGATGCCTTGTCAACCTTGGAATAGAAAGGGGGGGTGGCAAGGAATGAACAGAAGCAGTGCCAGCTGTACCAGAGCAAAAGGTTTGGGATTTTACCTTACAAGAAGAAAAAGGCACAGAGAGCATTTCTGTGCCACCCATCTGTGCTGGGCAGCTTTGTTAATTAGCAAGCCCAGCTTTCCCTGGAGGGCTGGAAAACCTGCCCTGGGCAATATCTGCACCCAGGAACATCAGACTGCCTTCCTGAGTCCCCACTTATCAGAAGTGCAGGCAGGATTTTGCCTTACCATCCACAGCATGCAGAGAGGTGAGAGATTCCTCACTCTTAGCCGAGCGCAGGGTCCCGCTGTCTCCTCGTCCACCTGAGGGAATGAACCCAGACAGGGAAAGGGCTTTATATTTCCTTGTGTAATGATGGCAGGAAAAACACCAGCAGGTTTCCAGCAAGGCTGTCCTGACAGTGATTTTGCTTTGGGCACGGGTTGCTGATGCTCATTTTGGGAATCCTGGGAAAGGTAACCCACCCAAGTGGTAACTGCTGCAGGTGACAGGCTGGGGAACAACTCCCCACATCATCCTGCTACACACTCTGGATGTGCCTGTGATAACTGGCTGGCTCCTGCCAGCAAGGAAAACCCCTCAAAAATGGGGAAGAAAAGAACATTTACACAACTTGTTTTATGGGCACTAAACAAGCACAGCCTCAGTTTCCAAGCGGACAGTCCCAAAGGGCACTTACAGCGTGTGAGGGATGTAATTTGCAAATGGGATCTGGGAGAAGATGGGATAAAAGTTCTCACTGGCCCACGTTTTGGGATCTGTGGTGTGTTTTACTGCAAAAACACACTGTTGCTATTTTTAGATTTGTAAAAAGACAGAAAATTGTATCTGGAAGAGGCTGAGAATTCAGCCCACGTATCCTGGCTACAAAGGGACGTGTTCTCATTACACTGGTACAGAAAGTGTTTGTAGGAAGGTGCCTTTCCCTAATTTAATCAGCAAAGGGAGCCAGAACTGTACTCCCATTTCATGATCAGAGTGCCAGAATGAATTATTCTGAGCCTTATTCCAGCAGCACCCACATATTGTCCTTCCCAAGCTGCAGAGCTGTGAGCTCTGCCAGGCTCTGGAGCTGCCTGAGATCCATCTGGCAAAGAGCAGCTCCCTGGAGTGCCATGCACGGCTTGGACGCTAGAAGGAGATAGAAGCACACTGAATGTGAGCTCTGAGAGCCAGATTTTGGGAGGGGACTGCAGCTCACCTGCCAGGGCTATGGCTTTCATCTCCGAGGGCTCGCTGGGGTTGCGCTGCAGTTTGCGCTTGGACACCGAGGAGGATTTGCCCAGGTTGAAGAAGGAGCGCCAGCTGCCCACGGGGGACTTCTTCATCTTGCTGGGAGGCCTTTTCCTGGGGGGGGAGCAAACACAGCACGTGGTTGGAGGGGGAAGCTGCAGGGAGGACCCTCAGCACTGTCTGCTTTCTGCTCACAAACTCCTCCTTCCTGACAGCTGAGGATGTTTTCATTCCTGAAGTCCTGCTGGGTAAACTCCACCCAACTCTGCCAAGCAGGTGCAGTGCAGGTGAGCAAAGGCTCCTGCCTGTGCAGCACAGCAGCTGAGGGATGGATCTGCTGTAGCTGGGAGATGCCCCAGCTCTCTGGGCAGCTGTGCAGCCAGAAAGGTACCCAAAGCACCTCTCACTCGTGCTGTAAAATCACCTTCACCTCCTCCCACTGGCATGTTTAATTTCTAGTGTCATCAAGCCTGTGCAACTGCTCCACTTTGAGGGGAGCCTGGAGTTGTCACAGGCACTTAGTCCTGAAAGGTGGAAAACCCCAATGTCTCCACGTGGTCACCCTGTTTACCCCTCTTTCTGTGTGACCAGTGCAGTCATCTCCATGCGTCACACACAACATGGATTTACACAGTTAATGACAAGCCTGCTAAAAACAAGGGAGTGGTGCACATGTAAATGAAGGCCATGAGTCCACTGATAAAAGCTGAATACTCACAGAGTCCAAAGCAGGTGGAAAAACAGCTATAACACTTCTCATATGACCGGTCTCAGGCTCAGCAAATGTTTGCTGTATTCAAAACAAACACATGCTGGGAAGGAACTCGTCCCTACCTTTCGGATGGGAAGTCTATGACTGTGTGGAATTTCCCCTGCAAGGCTGCTGGGCCCTCTCCCACTTCTATGTACTTGCTGTCTGCCACGATGGGAGAGTTGATCTGGGCCTGTGTCCGTGCCTGTGCCTCCTCCAGGGTCAGCAGCTTCGTGGAGGGAGAGGACACCAGCAGAGACTTGGGCCGGGACAAAGAGCTGTGCCCTGCAAAAGGGAAACCACGGGGAGAGTGAGGAACAGCAGGGCAGAGATCAAAGCTCAGCTCTGTGTGTCTAGGGAGGTGCTGTGCTCCTCTGAACCTTTGTTAATCCTCCCAATGGGCACAGTGTGGTCAGAGATGTGTTTGTGGCAACAAGAGTCTCTGACTGAGTAGCTTGGTGTGTTAGAAAAACAAAGGGCAGAGGGAAGCAGGTAGATCAGAAAGCTTTGTGACATGCTCCACTTGAACTTTGGTGACATACTTTACTGCAGCTTCGCCTGTGTACAAAAGAAATGGATGTTTTTAATTTGTATAAAGCTTGGCTGGGTCGCTCCCAGGTTATAAGAGGAAATGCCATGTGTGACTGAAGCTGCCCCAAACCACAGTGCAGATGCACCCAGCAAACATGCCCTGTGCCCTGCCCTTGTGCCTGGTTTTGGGGATGAACCTGTAAAGTTTGGTGAAAGCAGCTGGTGTTGCTGCTGGCAGAGGAGATTACAGCAGCTCTCCTTTGTGCAGTGTCTGTAGGGCTGCCCCCAGAGCAGTTTGGGGGGAATGTGCCATGGCAGAACATCCTGGCTGGTTCCTTTGCTCCTGACTGAGGTGTGCACAGCCTGCTGTGGGGGTGTGTGAGCTGGAAATGCTGCCCAGGCTGAGCTGGGGGTTAACACAGGCCTGGCAGCACCACCTTCACCCCTTGCAGGTGGGGGCAGGAGCTGTGCTCCATCCCAGAGCCTCCTGAAGCTGTGCTGGAGTTCAGCATTCCTGCTAAATATGCTGCCAAACAGCCCAGACCCTTCTCCCTGCCAGTCTGGTGTCCAAGCCCACTGAATGTGAGTGACCAAATCATTAAACAATTAGCTGAATTCACACGGGCCTTTCTAAGCCTGGATAATCATCTGGCTGGGATTCTGTGCACGCTTATCTTCCCCTGGCAGAGCCAGCCAGCCTGCTGGGGGCTGTCCCTGCTCAGCCAGACTCTGGCTCCTGCTCACTCAGAATTCCCTTCCAGGAGGAACAAAAGCTGCACTTGGAGCAGCTCTGCTCTCCCAAGTAGAAATACAGCTTGTTTAAAAGAGGGGAGCAACAAATGTAGTGGAGGAGCAGCTCTCTGCATGGGCTGGGGATGTTTCATGGGAAGGGCAGGTTGTCAAGGCAGATGGTGCCCCCTTAATGCTGCTTAGGAGCAGAACAGCTTGTGGTGGCCTCATTTGTTGATCTACCATGCAGAGGAAACCTTCTTCCTGGTGTAACCCTGCTCCTTTTCCACGGAATGGGGATGTGGTCTTAGTTACCCAAGGGAATTTGGAGGTTCCAAGGCTGGATATGCCTCAGGTGCCCCAGGGTTGGGCACCAATGTGTCATAGTTCATTCCCCATCCTAAAGCAACACCAGCCTGAGCTGTGTGGCTGGTCAGCCCTGCTGGGGAACCCACCCAGGCTGTGCAGAAGGAAGAACCAGCACAGCAGATGTCAAAATAACCCCTGTTTGGAGCATGACTAAGTTCCTCAGCATCAACCTCACTGAATACAGCTAGCTTGCTTTCAATCCTGAATTTCTACTTGTGCTCTAAGGGTGGGGATGGAGGCAGAGAGAGCTCAAAAGGGTAAGTATGCAGAAGCATCCATGGGGGTGGCTTTAAAAAGCAGAGGGAGCAGGGGGGATAAAGGCTGAAGTGATTGATTGCCTGCAGTTTGTCAGTGGTGGGACAAAAAAGCAGCAGCCAAACATTACTCTGTTCATTACTCTGTGTCCTTCTGTCCATCTCCTCTCCCAGACAACCAGCAACAGGACAAGAGGACAGTCTTCCACTGCACCAGGGCAGGTTTAGGTTGGACATTGGGAAGAAGTTCTTTACAGAAAGGACATTGGAATGGGTTGTCCAGGGAGGTGCTGGAGTTACCATCCCTGGAGGTGTCTAAGAAGAGACTGGATGTGGCACTGAGTGGTGTTGGGTCAAAGGTTGGACTTGAGCCCAAAGGTCTTTTCCAACCCAGCTAATCATGTGA
>JAXCLP010000067.1:449894-462006 GCA_035584035.1 Lepidocolaptes lacrymiger | reverse complement strand
TGCTTCTTGGACACTGCACAGCAAAACACAACAACCACTTCAGTCCACACCTGGCTGCCTCAGGCAGAGCTCCTTCTGCAGAGTCACTGCAGGGACATCAACAGCAATTATTTACAGGAGCACATTTTCCCAGGTTCAATCCCAGACAGAGACTTGGCTTTTGTTCTGATCCTTGGCCAGTGCAGGACTAAGGAACCAGCTGTAAAGGGAGGGATTAACACAAAGACACCTTTCTCTGCAGAGCAACTTCAGGTAGGGACTGTTTGGGATGGTGGGCAGCACCTGGGAGCTGGAATTCTCATCTGGAGAAGGAACAAGGCTAAACTAGCAAAGCTGGGAATCTCCAGGGCAAACACAGCCTGTAATTTACACTCAGGGATAAATGCTTTGGTACTGGCTCTCCTTCTGGTAGTGAAAGGCACCTCAGAGCAAAGGAATGATGAACCATCTCTGAGGTCAGAGGGTGTCTGTAGCTGCCCTTCCACTGACCCTCCCAGGGCCTCATCACTCCCCAAGGCTTCTCAAGCCCTCACAAAACCAAACCACAGAATCACAGAGCTTGGAAAAGACCCCCAAGATTATGGAGTCCACCCTCTGCCCAAACCCCAGCCCAGAGCCCTGAGTGCCACCTCCAGCTGGTCCTTGGACACCTCCAGGGATGGGGATCCCACCCCACCCGGGCACCCCATTACTGCCCTCCTTTTATTGAACAGCTAACTAAGGCAGCTGATGGAAGAGACCAAATTTATCCCCTCCAGAATGAACACAGGAACCCACAGAGAGGAGGACATGCCTCAGGAGCCCTCCCTCCAAACCTCCTGCTGGTCCCTCTGCCAAAACCATCCAGCCCTGCTACTCATTGCCAGGGGAAGGAGAGGGACAATCAGGCAGGACACAAGGGGGTGACACAAATAACATGGGCAGAGGCTGGGCCAGGTGGGCTGGGAGCAGAACAATGTCCTGGAATGTCAACTGCCCTTCCTGAGGCCCCCTGTGAGGGACAGGGCTCCAGCTTCCCCAACAAAAGTGTCATTGTGTACATGACTTAAAGGCACTTTAACTCCAACAGAATTGCTCTGTTGAAGAGAACAAACCTCTGGGTATAAAGGGCTGTGCTTTGTGAGGAAGCTTTACAGCCCAGGAAGCTGTAAAAGCTCCTGCAGCCCCAGCAATCCCCGGCCCTGCTCCTCCCTCCCAGCCAGGCAGGGATATCCAGCCACATGTTCCACCTGCACCAAACCCACAGGCACTGCCATCGAATATCAGCAGAGCCCTGCTGCTTCAAGGCACTGAGAGCCCTGGGGACACAGGGCCATCCCTTCAGGGTCCCCACCACTCAGGGGGACATCCAGGGAGCACCTGGGGCTCAGCAGGGAACAGGAACAGGGATGGCTGGAGCAATGGATCTCCAGGGTGTCCCTCACCCAGGGACACAGGGACACAGGGATGGCTGGAGCAATGGCTCTCCAGGGTGTCCCTCAGCCTGGGACACAGGGATACAGGGATGGATGGAGCAATGGCTCTCCAGGGATGGCTGGAGCAATGGCTCACCAGGGTGTCACTCAGCCAGGGACACAGGGATACAGGGATGGATGGAGCAATGGCTCTCCAGGGTGTCCCTCAGCCAGGGACACAGGGACACAGGGATGGCTGGAGCAATGACTCTCCAGGGTGTACCTCAGCCTGGGACACAGGGATGGCATGGCTGGAGCAATGGCTCACCAGGGTGTCCCTCAGTCTGGGTCACAGGGACACAGGGATGGCTGGAGCAATGGCTCTCCAGGGTGTCCCTCAGTCTGGGTCACAGGGACACAGGGATGGGATGGGATGGTTGGAGCAATGGCTCTCCAGGGTGTCCCTCAGCCTGGGTCACAGGGACACAGGGATGGAATGACTGGAGCAATGGCTCACCAGGGTGTCCCTCAGCCAGGGACACAGGGATGGGATGGGATGGCTGGAGCAATGGCTCTCCAGGGTGTCCCTCAGCCTGGGACACAGGGATGGCATGGCTGGAGCAATGGCTCTCCAGGGTGTCCCCCAGCCAGGGACATAGGAAACACCTTGTCCCACGTGATGCTTCTTGATGGTTTAATCCCTTCCCACAGCTCAGCATTTTCCCTTCTATCTTCCCAGGTATTGATGCAGTCCCTCTATTTGCATATACAATAAACCTCATTCCATCTCACAAATGTGAGCAGAGCAAAGTTCTCCCTCTGCACGAAGTCCCCTTTGGCAGTGACACCACCCTGATCCCTCTGCACCATCTGAACCCCTAAAACCTCCACCAAACCTGCTGCATCCTCAGCAATCAGACCCAAATCATTTAGCAAACACAGAAGCATCGAGCATGACAAACTGTGGCTGTGGGGGCTTTAATTAAAGGAGAGTTTGCAGTTTGACGGGTTTTTTTAATTACACACAAGAAAGGAACAGATTGTGCTGACGTGCCAAACCAAGTTAGGATGGGGTTTGGTTGTATCCATCATCACAGCAAAGAGAGGGCTCGTTTTTCATCTCCTATCAGCCCTGCTCAAGGATAAATGGAGAGTCTCCTCCTGCCTTGTGTGGAATTTCAAAGGTTAGCACCCCCAGGCTGCTGTGATGACACTGCTGGAGCTGAGAGACCTGACACAGATGCTTTTCCAACAGGCAAACACACCAATAAAGCACTTACTAACACCAAAACCCCCAATTATTAATGAGTGTGTGTTCATTTGAATCATTTCACACACTCTGTGTACACAGTTCTTCACAAAGTACCTGATGGAAAATGAGCCCAAAGGAGAATGGATTTTAAATGGAGGAAAGTGCATCCCATTCCAGTCCTGCAGAAATTCTACTCCTGATGCTGGTGACCAGCTCAGTAAGTGATTTCTGGGTGCCACCTCAGGCCCAAAACCCAGAAAAAGGTGCAATGGATGCATTTCCATGATCCAAAGATGTATTGCTTGGCTTGAAATTGCTGCTTGACTTCACTGACCAGAAAAGTGACCTGAGTTTTTAAAACACAATAAATCTGCCCTGCCTTTAAGCCACCCAGTGCAGGTTAAAATAATTGTCTTGTTTTCTGCACCATTAAACAGATTCCTCCAAACTCCCTCCCACAGGGAGCTGGTGCAGCAGCCCAAGAGTGCCAGGGCAGCTCCAGTGCCCAAAAATTCCCTTCTCCACAGCTTGAACAGCTCCTTGGTCCCACATCCCTCGTCCCCAAAGCACTGGAGGTGACCTTCTCAGCCTAAGCCAACCTCAGAGTGTTGGACCCACGCAGGAATGATTCACTGAGAGCACCGAGGCTGCTCCTGGGTGGGGAGGAACAAGGGAACAGGCAGGATATCCAGGCACTCATCTCTGTGCTGACAGGTGAGTCAAAGGAACAAAGAGCAGCTGGGGGTGTGATGGGAGCAGCTCTGCAGGGAAAGGGGAGACCTTTCCATCCTGCAGCCCAGCTCTCTGGCACTGCTGACCCTCAAAGCACCAATGCGTCCTGAGAGATTAATTAGTGTATTCTTCATTAGTTCATTGTGGTTCAGATGGAGCTGGTGACCATGAAGCTGGTTAGAAGAGTAGTCCCAGTTTCTGGATAAGCACCAGTGCCAGGAGCTACCAGGAATCCTGCAGAATCCATCTTTTCTGCTCCAGAACTTTGGTCCCCAACCTTTGCTGCCCCACAAGTGCCAGCAGTGCTCTCCTGCTGCTCCCCAAACACTTGTCCTGCACCCAGAGCAGGTGTCTGCAGGGAAATAAGGGAATCAAAGCACAGGGTTGGGATCAGAAACAGATCTCTGAGTGTTACACACTAAGCAGTTGTGGATAAAATAACCAGCCCTTTCCCACCTTTATTGTCCCAGCAGTAAAGCAGGGATGTGATTCACCTGCTCCACTCCCAGCCTGGCTCTCCACACGAGGTGTTCAGCCTGGCAAGTGGCACAGAGGAAATTCAGAAACCAGGTTTAAATGCTTGCTTTCCTCTGAGTTACCAACTGAAAGCCAAGGCAAACTGAGCAAAAATCCCATTTATCCCTATTACTTTCCACCTCAGATTTAACCACTCTAAACCACGGAGCCTTTCCTAGAAGGAGCAGGGGCTGCTTTTCCTCAGGAAGGCAGGTCTGGCTCAATGTCTTGGCCTGAACAAGCAAAGACAAATTGCCCATCTGAAAATCTGCTAAAAAACCCCAACTGAACCCAAATGAAAAGCCCACCTGGGGCTGGGCCACTCCTGAAGTTCTGCTTCAAACATGTCAATGAGGAGCAAGAAAAACATCTGCCCCCTTAGCTGATCCAGCTGTGCTGCCCAAAGCCTTCACATGGTGGCAAGGCAAGGCAGGACAAGGCAAGGCAAGGCAGGGCAAGGCAGGGCAAGGCAAAGAGCCAGGCCAGGTGGTTTGCTGAGGTTTGGGAAGGTGCCACGGGGCCTCCCTGAAGAACATTTATTGACTCAGCCATGCTGTTGATGCTTCACCACCAGCTCTGGCAGTGTGAGTGAGGCCCCAAATTCTCCTGGCATGGAGAAAAACTATTAAATAACAATTAGTTCATTAAAAGCAGGGCTTGCTCACCCTCAGGCCCTTGAGGATTTGCTTTGTGCAGCCTGTTTACTGCATAAAGCTGCCAGCCATCAGCTCTCCAGGCAGTCTCTGCTCTTGTGCAGCACAGCAGGAGCTCCTGGCTCGGTCAGGAAGGTGCTGGAAGCCCACTGGGACCCCCTGGGACATGCTGGGGGGTTCCTGTGCCTCCCTCCAAGCTCCCAGCCCATGGTGGCACTGCTGTGTGTCCCCACTCCTGCCCCTCAGGCTGCCCTGTGAGCTGAGCCATGACCTGGATTAGGAATAATCTGCTGGCCCTGATGCTCTTAGGGCAGAGCTGGAGCAGCACAGGTGAGGGGGAGGAGGAGAAGCCCAGAACAGACCAGCTCCCTGCCCCAGCTCCTGATCCCTCCTGTGGGTTCCTCAGGGATGCAGTTCCTTGGGATTGACAGCCCTAAGGGCAAAGCACAGCCCAACAACACCTCCTGTCCCAGTCCAAACTGCAGCAGGGCCATGTGTGGCCATAAAACCCTTCCCCAGACCACTTCTAAATGTAATGTTTAATTACAATATTTCACTAGAATTGCCCAAAGTTCTGGCAACAGAAGGAAAGGGAGGATGGAAAAGAGCAGTGGCTGCTGACTCCTTGGCTTGGGATCATGGAGACCAAACAAGGAGAAACCTTTGAATAAATGCAGCCTTGCTGTGTCCTCAAATTATTTTGTACAGGCATTTTCTTTCCATTTTCAGCAAGAAAACCCCTGGAGGCAAAGGCTCCAAGCACAAAATACCATCCAGCCAACCCTGCAGGGTGGGACAGCATCTCCCACCTGACTCACCCTGCTCTTCCCAAGGACCAGTGGCACATTTTGAGCAGGATCACAGAACCCCAGAACGGATTGGGTTGGAAGGGACCTCAAGGCTCATCTTAAAGCCATGGGCAGGGACACCTTGCACTAGACCAAGCTGCTCCAAGCTCCATCTAGGGTACCAACAGCTTCCTCCAGGACATCCTCCTAAACCGTCTGCCTGCCTCCCAAACCCTCTGCCTGTTTCCCAAATCCTTTTCCTGCCTCCCAAACCCTCTGCCTGCTTCCCAAATCCTTTTCCTGCCTCCCAAACCCTCTGCCTGCTTCCCAAACCCTCTGCCTGCCTCCCAAACCCTCTGCCTGCCTCCCAAACCCTCTGCCTGCCTCCCAAATCCTTTTCCTGCCTCCAAAACCCTCTGCCTGCCTCCCAAATCCTTTTTCTGCCTCCCAAACCCTCTGCCTGTTTCCCAAACCTTCTGCCTGCCTCCCAAATCATTTTCCTGCCTCCCAAACCTTCTGCCTGCCTTCCCAAACCCTTTTCCTGCCTCCCAAACCCTCTGTCTGCTTCCCAAACCCTCTGCCTGCCTTCCCAAACCCTCTGCCTGCCTCCCAAACCCTCTGCCTGTCCCCTTTTTTAAGGGAAAACAAGCCCCTGCTCCACAAAGAGCACCTGCCTGATGCCCTGTTGCCAGCACTAATATTTTGGGTTTGAACTCCTGCCTCAATAAAATCCCCTTCCCAGGGTCACAGCACCCCATTTGCTGAGGCAGGGCAGGCAAACTTTGACTCCAGTGGGGCAATGTTGGAGGGTGTTTGCTGCCCCCCATTCCCAGCACGTGGCAGCCTGTTTGTCTCTGATTCCCAGGGATTTCAGAGGTCACAGCACCCAGCTGGCCCCTGCACAGCTCAGGGGCCACAACCTGCATCAGCCACAAAGCCAAAGCTGGGAAAAGGTGTGGGATGTCGTCAGGAAAGGTAGAACAGACCAAAAGTGAAATCCAGCCCCTCTGAAGGGAGCTTAACAGCAAGCCATGCAAAAATGCTTCCAGGCTCTTAGTCCCTCCAGAGCCATTCTCCTCTCAAATTAAAGTGCTGCAGGGAGAGAAAGCAGCAAGAGAATCCTTTGAAGAGCGAGCAGAATGAGGGGATGAGAAGCTGAGGAGGTTTTGCCACAGACTGGGGGCACATTTAATGGTGTGAGCAGAGTGGGGTCAGCTGGGCCCCCCCAGCAGCAGCTCCCCTGAGCCTCCTCCAAACAGCAGGACATGGATTGAATATCCATCCCCTCACACTTGGAAAACCACGCTCTGCAGCCCCACATCTCAGCGAGCAGAGATGATCCAAAGCCAAGAACTGAGTCACATCCCCCAGTTCTCTGTCATGTTCCTTAGCAACAAGACATTTTCCTCCTCTTCTCCTGCCACAGCACATTCTATTTTGGAAGCTGATTTATCCAGCCCTGAAGAGCCCAACCAGAATGTGGAACCACGCACCACCAAGCACCAGCCTGAGCTCCTTGGGCAGGATGCTGGGTCTGAGGAAGGTCCAACCACCACACCAAAAATCTCACTCATCTCTACACAGGACATAAAGATTTCCAAGAGATATTTTAAAATTCCATAAGATGTGAGAGTTTAAAAAATCTCTCTATCTCCAGTAACCTTCAGGAATGGATACTGACTGATTTGGTACAAGAAAGAGAAAAATAAACCCAAAATGCTGCGTGTTTTCTGATGCTGCAGCCTTTAACTGCACTAGTTAAGGCTGAGCTCTGTGCTAGGAGAAGTTTGTTAAATGTGATTCATTTTGGTTTCACTGGATAAAAACCATTCAAATGGACTGTGATGACAAGACCCAGCCAGGCACAAGGACACATTTCCAGGCACCACAAGAGCCCCGTGCACATGGAGAGCAAAGTAGGTCATTGATAAGTGCTGTTTGTGTTTCTCCCCAAAGCCTGGCAATAAGGAAGCTGCATCCCCTGCTCCCTGGGGCCAGCCATGCCCTGGGCAGTGTGTGCTGCCAGCCCAGCACAGCTCCAGCAGTTCCTGCTCCCACAGCAGCCCCCTTGGCTCGGGTTTGCAGGGTTGGCACCTCTGGGGCACCAGAGACCCACGAGCCTGCTGGGGCATCATGCCCACGTTACACAATGCCTTCAGCTCCTGCTGCACTTGGGTCTCATCACTCCTCCTCCTCCAGAGCTGCAAATCCAAAGCACATTGACAGCCCTCCTGCAGCTCCAACCACCCATCTGCAGTGACAGGCACGAGGATGAGCTGCACTCCCAACTGCCTGCAGGAGCTTCTCTATGGCAATGAGAGAACACATTTGAGAACCAGGAGCTGTTTACAGTGGCAAAGCCTCTTTCCACGCTCTTCTGCCAGATTTCTGGAGTGTTTTTCCAACAGGGTAAGAATGACAACCAGCAGCTGAGCCAGATGCTAAAGCACGTCACCTCTGTTTGATCCCAAGAAATCTGCTGGATTTTCCAGTTTAGAGAGATGACTGATCTTTTCACAAGGGAGCACTGAGACAATACAATCTCCTGAACAAACAGAGCCCAGCACATCTCCAGATTAATCCCTGAAGGGCAGCACAGCAATCCCAAGGGAAGTGCTACATGGTTAGGAGATATAAATCAGTTATTTATGTAGCTGAAGGCTAATTGAGGCACGGGGAGGCTCCAAAGGTACAAGGGCTGGCAAGGTCATTCTATTAATTCTATTAACAGGTTCTGAATTGTATTTGGGGGGAAAATAAAGCAGTGCTGACTAAGAGAGTGTCAGTGATGCTGCAGCAGGGACAGGCTGGGGGGAGGAAATAATAATGGATGGGGGCAGTGCCAAGGAAACCAGGTATGAGAGGGCAGCTCTGGAAACCCAGGGGGATGGGAAACAAACCAAGATGAGGGCAGCTGGCACACAAGGGGTGACACCAAGAGGTCACAGGGCCAGCAGCAGGACTGGGAGACAAGGGGAGCAAACTGGGCAACGTGGAGCTGGGAGCAAAATATCAAGGGACACTTGAAATACCTTTTCTCTTTCATTGCTGCCTCACTTTGCTGAACCCCCGTGCTCCAGCTGAGTGTAATGCAGTCCTTCTGCTCACCTCACCTACCCTGGAGATTAAGGTGTCTTAAAGAGTGACATTGTGACTCAGGTACTATCAGAGGCACAGCAAACAGCAGGGACACACTGTCACCCTGCCACCCACGCTTTCCTGGGGACATCAGGGCTCCCTGACTTTGCATGCCCGAGCTCACACCACACCCTGACACCAAAACGTGCCTCTGTGCAGCCCTCAGCTGCCACTGGAGGGGATGGGATGCTGAGACCTGAATGCACCTCTGACACTTGCACCATTTACAGAACTTGAGGAGCAATCCCATTTCAGAACAACCCCAGAGCCTGTTCTGATGCAGTCCATGAATTGTGGCCCATGAATGGTGTCACTGGCTAGGAAATTTCTGGAACCTCAAGTGGAGCAGCAGCATTAAGGACAAAACCCCTAAATTTCTATCATCAACAACCAGGTCACTGTGCTGGATAACTGTCCAAACACCTGCAAACCAGGGACACAGGGGAGGGAGAGCACTCAGGATGCCACCTAAGCCACCAGGTGACACCAGAGCAGGTTCCTGTCTCCCAGAAGGTTCCTCAGTGCTGACAATGCCACACATTCCCTGTTGGTGATGGCTGGAGCTCCCAGGTATCCCTGCAGATGGAATTCCTCAGTGGCTCAGCTCAGCCTTCAATACAGCCTAAACCAGCCATTTATTGTCCCATCTCCAGCAGCCACAGACACATCCACCCCTCTGGAGCTTCTGCAAGGGCTCTGGACCCTCCATCCTGCTTTGATCACAGTCTCCCTTCCAGGTGTCTGTGTCCCAGAGTAGATGGCCTTGCTGAAACCTCTTCCTTGGAAAAAGCATTGAATAGGATTTCAAGGATGTGGCACAAACCATGAGAAAAGGGGTTTAGAAACTGTCACCTGCTGCCTCGAGTGTGAGAAATGATACAGCTCCATGAAATCTATAAATGTATAAAAATCCTGAGGATCTTTGTATAAAAATCCTGAGGCATCACCTCCCCCCTTTTAGAGGCTTGACAACATCTTGCAATGTCCAGTCTCTACCACTTACACTTAATATTAAAGCATGCAGATGAGCAACTCCTACACCACTGAATCACACACCAAGCCATTCTGCAGGCACTGATGTGACAGATCTTGAGGATCTTCAGGGATCAGGGGCACAGCAAGAGGCTCCAGCAGAGCATTCTCCCTCCCTTTTCTTCATCCCCAGGGCTGTGCCTTCACTCAGCCCCTGCCACAGCCTCTCCTGAGGTATGTGGTGCTCCCAGTAGGACAAGGCACATCCCAGCCTCTCTCCCCAAGCCTTCCCAAAGCTGCCTCTCTCCATTTTCACCAGCCCAAGGGCAACTGTTCCCAGCCAGAGCAGCTCCTCTCCAGCCACACTGAGCTGCCCTTCCCTGCTCTGGTCCTCCTGGTTGACAATCCCAGCTTTCCAACCTGACCAGACTTCAGCTCTGAGATTATTCTGCCTTGGGAAGCAGAGTTTCCACTCACCTGGGCTGGGAACAGAGCACAGCCAGGAGTTTCATTCCCATTACAGCCACTTTACACAGCACGGGCAGGAAACAAGAGCTAAAGGAGGATGAAAATGGCATTTTCCCACACATCCTCCTTACACAGCCAAAGAAGTGCAAGAAACTTCACTGGAAGTAACAATTGGGCCAAATAGTTTGGGGATTTGAGGCGAATTAAATCTGTTTTTTAAGACTTGGGAATGCAGATAACGCATTGTTTTGCCTGCTTTATATTCTTTTCCTTTCTCTTAGCAGTGCAGGGCTTTGATTTCAAATGAGCCTCTTTTATCAGGCCTGTGTGGTGCCCATAACAAAGGAGGTCAGGGAGGAGTGGGAAGGGAAAGGAAGGGGAGGCCTCCTGTCTTCTCTGTCACAAATAATCAGATCCTGCAGGGCATTTAGTTCTTAAAATGGACTGTGGCTTTTAGGAGGTTTTCTGAGCAAATATGAACAGACGAGCCATAGCTACTTGCAAAGTGTGTCCTCTGATCACAGCAACAGCTCTCCCTGGGAATTTGATTTTCCAGAGTGTGCATTCCCTGCCCCAGGGCTCCAGCCAACAAAGGGCTGGCAGCTTGAAATGGGAAGCCCCTTTCTCCTGAACAACAGCATCAATAATATTAATGCTTAGGAATGCACTCTGTGCCAGTGCAGGGAGGGAGGCAAGACAAAAAGATACAGTGATATGCAAAAATCTATTGAAATTTAAATTCTAGACATTCCCATCTGTCAGCTGCCTCTTGCAAGGGAGGTATAAATCCCAGGGGGAAGCAATCCCCAGCCCTGCAGCCCCAGCATGTGCAGGGGGGCTGCACTCTGGAATTCCTTCCCTCCTGGCATTTGGGAGGGAATCCTCTCACAGATCAGCCCGGACATGAAAGAGGCTCCTTTAACAGGTTCCCTCCACACCCATGACCCTGGAGCAAATCCAACAGCACAGTTTGCACCTCTGGCCCCAGCGCTGAGCAAGGTGCAATGGAAACCCGAGGGAGAGATTAGTTAAAGGGCAGCAGAAGTGAGACAATTAGCAAGGAGGGGGAGAGGGGGAAGTATCTTAATTTGATCGGTCTCTGGTTGGCAAGACAAGCCAACCAGGGAGCCAGGGAACCTCCAGGGGCACAGGGATCCCTCCCCAGGGCTCTCCTCTCCCAGCAGGAGCACAGGTTACAGCCAGGGTGGCACTGGGAATCACAGACAGCAGGGATGTCTTCTCTGGCTACAAACACGCTCCCAGGAGTCCCCTGAGCACCCCCCTGGCACCCCCAGCACAGCCTGGCACCGACCCTGGGGGTGTCACAGCATCCCAGAACCCCGCAATGGTCCAGGTTGGAAAAGCACCTTAAAGATCATCTCGTTCCATGGGCAGGGACACCTTCCACCCAGCCTTGAGCACCTCCAGGGATGAGGCAGCCCCAAGTTCCCTGGCCAGCCTGTGCCAGAGCCTGCCCC
This sequence comes from Lepidocolaptes lacrymiger, assembly GCA_035584035.1. Lineage (NCBI taxonomy): Eukaryota > Metazoa > Chordata > Aves > Passeriformes > Dendrocolaptidae > Lepidocolaptes > Lepidocolaptes lacrymiger. The sequence goes on along the minus strand of JAXCLP010000067.1, from coordinate 450,615 downwards.
GCTCCCAGGGCACAGTTTTCCCCGATATCCAGCCCCAAAGCCCCTTCCCCGCCGCAGCACCAGGACACAGCCCCATCCCGAGCCACTAATTCCCACGCTATTTAAATACCTGCCGAGCTCCTGAGCAACAAGTGGGCGCGGGCACCTAAAAATACTCGTGGCTCCTTCCGTGGCGCGGCGGGGCCGGGAATGCCTTACCTTGCCCTGCCCTGCCCGGGTCGGGATGCGGGTCGGGATGCGGGTCGGGATGCGGGTCCCGCGGCCCCGCTCGGCTCCGCCGGGATGCGCCGGGATCTCGGAGCTCTGCGGTCCTGCCAAGCCCCTCCCCGGCCCCGCTCCTCCTCCCGCAGGTGCCTCCTTCCTCCCTCCCTCTTTTCCTCCTCCTCCCTCCCTCCTCTCCCGGCTCCCGAAGCCGCTGCTCCCCCGCGCTCGCTGCGCTCCCTCCTCCCGGTGCGCTCCCGACGGGCAGGGGATGCGCAGGGAGGGAGGGAGGGATACAGGGATGGGGGGATACAGGGATACAGGGATGGAGGGAGGGATACAGGGATGGGGGGAAAGATACAGGGATACAGGGATGGAGGGAGGGATACAGGGATGGAGGGATGGAGGGAAAGATACAGGGATACAGGGATGGAGGGAGGGATACAGGGATGGGGGGAGGGATACAGGGATACATGGATGGAGGGAAGGATACAGGGATACAGGGATGGAGGGATGGGGG
>JAXCLP010000067.1:398357-413833 GCA_035584035.1 Lepidocolaptes lacrymiger | reverse complement strand
CCACTCCCAGCTCATCCCCTCCTTCCCATGCCTTCCACACCCCTTTCCTCAGTGCCAAAAGGCAGGAGAGCCCCACTCCCAGCTCATCCCCTCCTTCCCATGCCTTCCACACCCCTTTCCTCAGTGCCAAAAGGCAGGAGAGCCCCACTTTGCTTTCCAATGCCACAACGTGCCCAAACCCACACCAACCCCCTCTTTCAGCTGCATCTGCTGCTCCTGCTGCCCAGGTGGGACCTGAACCCCCTTAGGTGGCACAGCAGCACCCGGTGCCAGCCTGGAGGGGTCGTGCCAGCCGGGTTGGTTGGCTCAGACACACAAAGCCCACAACCCAGGGAGCTGTGCAGCCCCTGCCCCACTCACCCCTGCTCCGGCGCTCCGTCCTGCCCAGCCATGGGCTCTCCAAGCAAGGCCTGACCCTTCCAGCTCTCTCTGGAGCTTCCCCAGCAGCTCATCGGAAAAACCTTCCCGGCATCAGCTCGGAGAGGCAGGAGCTGCCAGCTGGGGGAATGAGAGCCCAGCCCTGCTCCAGCCCTGCAGCATTCCTAGGGGCAGAGCTGGGGACGTGCCTGGCCAGCCCCCAGCCCCATGTCATGCCCGCAGGAACCCCCCGTGTTCCATCCCGCAGGACGAGCCCGGCAGCTCCAGGAGAGAGGCAGGGAATGCAGGCAGGGAGGAGAGGGCAGGGAGCTGCCAGCAGCTGCCATGACACGCTGGGAGGCAGCACAGGCTGAGCACAGCTGATTCCTCACCGCCCGTCCTTCCGCGCCGCATCCAACCCCTCGGGCTGCAGGGAATGCCTGGCCAGCCCTGCTGCTGGCTGGGAGTCCCAGGGCTGGGCTGCTACAGCTCCCTGCTGGCTGCTCCCTGAGAAAAGAGGGATTTAAGGATGAGGAGTTCACTGTGAGAGCCCCCCCAACATGTGCCAGGGGGCCCTGTGTGGCCACACAGCTCAAAAATCAACCACAATCCACTGGCTGGGTTTTATCACCTGAACAAGCAGGTCACTCCTGCCCCGAGAACCCAAAAATCTGGGTTCAATTTGAAGCATTTGTGGTGATTTAAGCACAGGCAGAACGATGTGAGCAGAAGGGATCTAACAAATAACACACCATGGGCTGCTGCTGCTGTTCCACTCCTGCCAGCCCAGAACATGCAGGTCTGCTCAGAAAGAGGTATTTTGGGAACCACAGGCCATGGAAGGGGCTCAGCCACAGCCAGCCCAGCCCAGAACATCCAGGTCTGCTCAGAAAGAGGTATTTTGGGAACCACAGCCAGCCCACCCCTGCCTGAGGTTCATCCCAGCACAGAAGGGAGGGATTGCCATCACCCCCCCTTCTCACACCCACCTGTCTGATCTCCAGGGTTAACACAGGAATCTCAGATCTCACACCTCCTTAGCACAATATCGTGCTTTTGCTCCAAAATTTGGCTACGGAGCTCCCTGACCAGACTTAGCAGTGACTGAAAGGACCATTAATCAGCTTTCCTTCCTCACAATACAACACAGTACACTTTTAATACAGGAATATATAGTTTTAGTATAGAAAATGCATTTTTAATATAGGAATATATCCATTTCCAGCCCTCTCCATCAGCTGATAGTGATTTCCCCCTTCTTCAAAGTTTCTCTTTGTTCTTGCAGCTCTGAAAATACCCTGGAGAATTCATAATGCTCAATGCAAGCTGGTTAAAGAATTGAAAATTAGCATTGTTAGAAAGCAACTCTGCTTCTCTCCCACCCACTGCCCTATTTCTCCCAACCCTTGGAAATTTCCTGTCCATTAAAGTGTCAAGAAGACACTTCAAGTGTTACACTGGAAAACTTAGCAGAAAGTGCCATATTTTCAGGTAGGGAAAAATCCTAATCAATATCACAGACTCATTAAGGTTAGAAAAGAGCCCCAAGATCACCAAGTGGACCCTTTGACTGGAGAATTTGCAAGTGTGATTTATAAATACATGGAGCTGGAAAGGATCTTAGCAGGGCCATAAATTTTGGTCCCTCTTATAAACCAGGTCTGTTCCCTGCTCACAGAATTCCTCCCAGAGAGCTGATTTCCTTCTCAGAGGGAAAGAATATAAATAAATAAAGAGAAACATAAACCAGAAAAGGTTCTTCCCTCAACTGACAAATCGCATTTTAACGAGCCACGATAGGGACTATTCTCTAAATTGAGTTTATTAAATGAGATCATTGCCCTCATCCCTACAAACAACACCCAGCCCTGCCTGGCACGAGCAGACCAGGGATTGAATTTCAAACCCTGAATTCATGCTGGGCATCACAAAGCCCTCCCAGACTGTGCTGAGGGTACTGAAGGTGGAAGAAACCCCCCACCCCTTGGGTCATGCCCATCTCCTGTGCCCAGGGGACCCTGCTGAGCCCCCCTGCCCTGGCACAGCCAGCTGGGGTGTCCCAGGGACCTGGTGGGCATCAGGAGAGCATGAAACCCAAGGAGCAGCCATTCCAAGGGCATGGGATGGCACAGCCAGCTCTCAGGATGGGGGTCTCTTCATCTCCTTGGGGACCAGGGATGAGCCCCAGCCAGCCCTGGGAATTTGGGAGGGCACTCCAGGTGCCTCACAACCCACGTTCACCTCTCCACTGTGAGGATCTCTGGAGGAACAGAGTAAATTTTTCCTTAAATATGCCTCAAGTCTTTCTAGAGAAATCATCTTTCTCCTTCCAACAGCCCCAGTCCCCAGATGCCACCCCCAAAATTCACCCAAACCAGATCACTCTGAGGAACAGGAGAGAGAACCAGCCAAGGGAGGTGTCGTGTGTCCTGGTGGCATAAAACCTTCCCAACCACCTACAGTACAACCAACACCAGGTTCTTAAATTCTGGTAATTCTTAAAAAAGGCTAAAAATGCCCTTGACCTTCCACTTTTCTGCACAAAGTACCCATTTTTCAAAGTCCTCAGCCAAACTCTCTGAACAGCTCCAGTTTAATCTGTTGTTGTTGTCTGGCTCTGTGTTGCCCCACACATGTAAATAAAGGCAGGTGGTGTTACCCCTCTCCAGCTCCATTTCACACCCTATCAAAGCTGCTTCCCCAATTAATTGAAAACAAAATGAGATTATTCACAGCTGAATCCTCCCTGGCAGCCCCCCCATGCTGAGCTCTGCCACTACCTGGGGAGATCCAGCCCCTCTCCTGGCAGGAGTCAAAATTCAGCATCTTGGATACCACACTACACCAAAAAGAAAGGGCTGCAAAAGGAAATATCTGCACCCAAATCCCTTCTCAGCACAGGAAAAGGAGGGATTCTTCTGTCCTACTGCCAGGAAAATGATATTCTTCCACGTGCAGAATGGAAGAGAGCAAAGCACAAAGGAAGACAAGGTGAGAGATGAAGGAATGTTTGTCCTGCATCCCAACATGAAAACAGGGATCCAAAGAACAGCCCAGTCAGGTTCAAACAAATCCAGTTTGGCTCAGAGTGGATTCACAACTGTATTTCATGAGCCATGGAAGCACAATAATTGGATAAAACACCTCAGGGCATGCTTTGAGCCCCAGAAACTCAGGTAGGACACACATAGAGATGATACAGAACCAGAAATCTCCTCTTGGGGCTGCGAAAATCCTCACTGTTTCTCTCCTGCCCTTTCCTACTCCCAAAAAACCCCATCAATCATCAGGGTGAGGATTCTGGAGAGGCTAAAATTTTATTACAACCACCTCCAGCAAATCCTGGAATCATCAAATCCCAGAGTGGGCTGGGTTGGGAGGGACATGAAATCCCACCTCGTTCCATCCTTGCCATGGGCAGGGACACCTCTCACTTCTCCCATTTTGCTCCAAGCCCTGTCCAACCTGACCTTGGACACTTCCAGGGGGATCCAGGGGCAGTTTCCCTGGGCAGAAATGTTTGGAGCTGGGATGGGCTGGAGGGAGAAATTGCTGCCATGGATCTCCTGAGCACAGAAATGCTGAGAGCCCTTTGCACACTAGATGGCATCGCACCACAAATGATCCCAGCGATTCTGCACCCTGAAACACCAGCAGATCCTCCTCGTTTTCCCAGGGAAGGGAAGCTGAGCCCAACTGGGGCAATATTTACAGGGCCAAGACAATGGAGACGGCTCTGGAAGAGGAACCAGCACTTGGTGGCTCTGGCCTCAAACAAAGGGGCAATTAAAGTCAAGGAGCTGCCTGAATTATCAATTTATTCAAAAGAAAAGTGGCTTTGCCACAAAACAAAGTGTCCTTTCTCCCACTGGGCCAAGCAGGACCCTTCCTTTGGTTGGTGCAAATCAACATGCCCAGACCCTCCAGCCTATGAAGGGACCACTATTGATATTTATTTACCTCATTCAGGAACTCCTTACACAGAAAAGCCCCATGAAGGGGCCAGGAATGAGATTTTTTACTGGTTTTCTCCATCCTTTTTTACCAGTAACAAATACAGGGCTATAAACCACCTCAAAGCCATAACAATTTATTGTTGGAGCTTCTTGGGAAGTGCATCCATCCACAGGCAACAACAAGACTAAGGCAGTGAATATAAATTTTTACACAGCTCTCTGAGATATAAACAGTTTTAATCTTCCTGCATATGGCATTTCATAAAGCTGCTGATTTCCAAGGGAAGTGCATTAAAATCACAGAGTCACTTACAAGTGCCTTTTTCTCCTCTGAACTCCAAAATCCATTAAATTCTGGGGGAGGTCAGTGACAGTTTTAGTCAGAGTCTACTCTTCCATTTGCTGGGAACAAGCACATTATTCCTCTGAGAGCCCTGAAAATTGATACAGCCCTGTCATTGCAGGCTATTAGTCTCTTACTCACTTCTTCTCTTCTCTCCCCCACTAAATCAATATTAACATTTTTTCCACGCTGATAAGAATCAAAGCCACTGGAAAAAATGCCTTCTAGACCTGAGCTATCAGCAGGAGTGCCAAGGGAGGAGAAAAAACCAACAGAGAAGCCTCAGAAACATTAATTTGGATGGGTGGAAAGAGTGCTGTGGCAAGGAGAGGCTTAATTGGCTTAAGGGAGTCATTGATCCTGGCCCACTGTCACATTTTCTAAGCACCTTTTCTGCCCAGATACTTTTATGATGGGACTTGTCACCCAAAAGGAGGAATTTGTGCTATGTGAGCTGTGCTGAGTAAGATTTTATTTTGCATGCACATTTCAAAGGCAGGAAACAAAACTTATTAAAGCACACAAGGGAAAAACCAACACCCCCTGAGGAGCCTGGGAGGCAACGAGCCTGCCTGGAGCACATTTGGAGGGGCAGGGCTTGAAGGAATCAGAATTCCCATCAGGAACTGCAGCTCCTGCCTTTTCTGTAAGGGTTTTGATGGGATGGGAATAAATCAGAATTCCCATTGGGAATTGCAGTTCCTGCCTTTTCTGTAAGGGTTTTGATGGGATGTGCATAAATCAGAATTCCCATTGGGAATTGCAGCTCCTGGGCTGCTCCAGGAGTTCTGCTGGCACAAGGGCAGGATTCAGGGAGCAGGGAGGGTTGGAGGGGGCAATGCCAGCACTCATGGCACTGCCAAGGTGGGACACAGTCCCCTCCTGTCACCCTCCCTCCAGAGGCTCAGGAGAGCAGCTCAGCTTATCCTGGTGGGTTCCTCATTTCCAATAACCCCTGTTACTTTCCAGGAGCACTGGGAAAACTGGCCTTTACTCCCTGTCCCACATATCAACTCTGGAATTAAGGGCTGAATTCCTCGAGCTGCTGCTCTGGGTGCTCAGCCCCTTTTGGTCTCAGGGAGACACAGAATCCCAGAATGGTTTGGGATGGAAAGGACCTTAAAGCCCATCTCATTCCACACCTCCCACCAGCCCTGGCTGCTCCAAGCCCTGTCCTTGGATTTGGGGAGTCCACAACCTTTTTAGGCAACAACAACCAAATCTCCCTGTCCAAACTACAAAAGGGGCTCCATAAATGAGATGAAATAAAGCTGAGCCAACTGGCACAGGTTCATCCTTCCACTGCCAGCTCTCCAAAGGCCTGGGCACCCAAAACATGCAGTGACCAGCAGCCACCACCAAAACTGGCTGAGAACCTTCAGAAACAGAACACATCTCTGAGCAGAGCCAGGATGGGAGGCAGAGTGGGCACATCAGTGTTGCCACCAGCACATCTGAGCATCCTTTGGACAAGCATCCTTTGTTATCTGGCTAAACAGCAACTTCTCTTGCTGACAAGGGGAGCAGCAAATGAAGGCAAATAATCTCCTCTGAGCTGGCAGGAGGAAAGGAAACCTATTCCATGTCCTGCAAGTGGGGAGGATGATCCACCACTGACCTGGACAAGGCAGGCTGTGTGAAACCCCCTCGCTGGGACTGAACTGCCCACTGGATGCATTTGCACAAAACACAGGGCTGGAGAATTCCCAGAGCTGCCCAAAGACCTGCAGCTTCCCACTCTGCCAGAGCTGAGCTGGGGGAAGGGGCCAGCAGGATTTTGGGCACACATGTGTGTCCATCAGGAGAAGTAATACCTTAAAATTTCACATCTCAGACTTGCCCCCACCCAAAGAACTGTTTTTTAACCAAAGAACCTGAAAGTCCACGTCCCACAGGGGGTTCAGAGGCAAACCTGACCTGTGTTTTCTATCCCACAAAAACTTGAGCAAGTGCTGGACATGGACTGGACTAGATGGAAGAACTTTCCCTCAGCTACTCCCTCCTGGAAAGAGGGCTGGAAAATGAGCAGGAAAGGGATATGGTCACACTGAGCAGTGACTCAGTTCCTCCCTGGGCACCCCAAGGGATGCTCATTGAGCCAAGGCCAATGGCCAAGCCCTTGAGTCACTGGGCAAGTGATCAGTGGCCACAATGACAAACTGGGGCCTCCAGGACAGCCCAGAGAGCAGGATTTGTGCTCCAGGGTCCTTGTGGGTCCCCTCCAGCTCAGCATGGGCTGGAATTCTGTGATAAACCAGAGCTCTTCCAGAGCAGCCTCCCAGGCAGTCCCATACTGTGGACAAATGGAACATTAAATTCTCATTTTGGTATTAAAAGGAAGGTCTGCACTAATGAGAGAGCAGTTTGCAAAGGAGCACTGAATTAGCAGCAGTTCTGAGCAAAGCAAACCTTCCTCTGCAGTGAGCACTGATGCAGGAACTTGTCTAAATGAGCACACAAACAAAATAAGATGTTTCCTCTATTTCCCCCAGCTCAAACCACCCTCAGCCACGGGATCAAACACATATAAATGGGAATAAACCTGTGCCTGAAGCTCCCAGCACAGGCCCTGGGTGAGACGTGCTGTAACCCACACTCCTCATTAACTCTGGCATCCATTACACTCATTATTATTGCTGCTCTTGCAGATACAGTTTGATTTACAGGGGCTGTTTTATCCTTAATCTGATCATCACAACTTGCAAGGCACATCCACACAGAATCCTGACAGAAAACATGACACATCAGCCACATCTGAATTGCTTTTAATGGGAAAACACTCAACCACATAGGGTGTTTTGTTGTTCAAAATCCAAGTATTCCCTCTCTCCTGGGTTATGTTCAAACCATAAATTGGAACATTATTTTCCAGACTGTCTCTGAGAGTCGATGAAGGGCCCAAATTCAGCATCTTTGTGACACTGGAGAAGCTGCAAAGTTAAAGAACTGACCCAGAGCAACACCACCAGCTCTGCCAAGATCCTCTGCTGACTCTGAACTCCACTTGGTGCAACTTGGCCAGGAATTGAGGGATAAGAGAAGCTTCAAGGAGTTGAAAGCAATGCAGGGAGCAGGGGAAATAAAGCCAGCCCAGCCCAGCCCAGCATGGATGTGCTCAGAGTGCCCATCAGAGCTCTGTGTTCCTGCTAAAACACATCAATAATTCACAGAGCTCCAGCCTAAGAGCTCCCAAACTCCAGCCACCTTTTATTTCATTTTAAAGCAAATGGCAAAGTATGACAGTGAATCAAACCTGGGGTGGGGGGCTCTGATGCCCCCCCAGCCTCACACCTTGCACTGAGCCCTGAGTTTCCCACCTCTGTCCTCATGTGACATCCCTTCCTTCCCTACAAATCCTTCCTGCTCCATCCCCAGGGGGTTTTCTGCCCATTCCAGGGTGGCTGCACCTCTAATTACTGCAGGACCGAGCAGATAAAGGATAATTAAATAATTCAGCAGCACTGCAAAGTGAATTCCTGGGCTCAGGCTGCAAAGATACCAGAAGTTGGTTTGGGGTTTGAGCTACTTCAGGCTGGTGGGTGGGAACTTGGGCCAAAATCAGGTCTTTTAAAGCCTGAGTGTTTTGACAGCTCATTCTTGCAATAAATAAAGTTCACACTGGGGCACCAAACAGTGAAAGGCACATCAGAAGAATTCCTGTTGGTTTCTAAACATAAAACTGGCAATGCCACCTACCAAAAAAGTGCATTTTTCTGGTCAATTTGTTTTATAACCATATCTATAAGTTTCATCAGTCCTCCAATAGAAGAGAAAGAATTCTAAGGCAGGTTTATGGATCCTGGCACGATGGATTTTTATTTCCAGCTGATCTAATACTGGATTGGTGGGTGTGTATTGAGCAACCATCTTCCCTCTACATTATTACTGATCATTCTGAGTGTGATGGTGCCAAAAGCTCTCTTTGCACTTAGGAGGTGTCAGCTCTGACTGCAACCCCCAAACCAACCCCTGAGCCTCCAAAAAAACGCTTGGTGGGGCTTTAAACATCTCTGTGCAGACCTAAACAAGCTTTTCCTAAAAGCTCCTTTGGAGCAATTAAATATCTGCAAGAAAACATTCAGGGTGGTGGTAAAAATGTGTCCCAGAGCAGATAACTGAGTTTTTATTAACATTTCTTTTGCTCTGGTAGAGGGATGGAAAGACTAGAGTAAAATCAAAGTTTGCTCAGTTAGTTTTCAGAGAGAAAAGAAGTTCTGCTTTAGGAGAGGGAGTCTGGAAGAGGCACTGAGAGCATCACATGCTTCTTCCTGGAAGTGTTTGATTTTAAAACTCCACAGGGAAGAATTCCCTCTTCATCTGATGCTGCTTCCCACAGCCCATCCCTTGGGTGAGACTCTGGTACTGGGTCAGACTGTGCTGGTTGTCCAAGGTTGGAAATACCTGGGAACCAGATCATGGAAGCAACCACGAGGAAATGGTCTGGGCAGGGTTCAAAGCACCCCTGGTGAGCTCAGACCAACTCCCCTGGAGCAGAAAGGGATGTCCAAGCCCAGCCAGGAATGGAGACTTTTTCAGGCTCAGGCTCTATCCTAGAAACACAGAATCAGAGTCCCAGAATGGCTGGAAGGGACCTCAAAGCCCATCCAGATCCACCCCCTGTAATAAGCAGGGACACCTTCCACCAGCCCAGGGTGCTCCAAGCCCTGTCCAACCTGGCCTTGGACACTTCCAGGGAAATCACCACCCAGAAAGAATAATTCTCAATATCACTCTCACCCTGCCCTGTGGGTTATCCCAGGAATGCTCCTTGAGCAGGGAATGAATAAACCCATTTCTATGAACACTCCTGAGGTGCCCTCTCTGCCAACAAAGCCAGAGAGTGCCCTTTTTGGGAGCAAACACAGCATGGCAACGCTGCCAGAGAGGTTTGGTTTAGCAGCTCCTTCATCCCCTGGGCTGGCAAAGCTTCCCAGCTCCTGGAAATCTCAGGGATCACACCCACATGCCACTCATTCAGTCACAGCCCTGGCACGCTGGCACATCCAGCCAGATTTGGAGTGTTATCCCAAATTCCAACACCATTCCTGCTCACAGGATCCCCCAGAAGGGATTTAACCTTCCTTCAAACCATGGAACTCCAGGGAAACACAGATTCTTTTCCTGGAGCCCAGTGTTAGCCCAAATTCCAACACCATTCCTGCTCACAGGATCCCCCAGGAGGGATTTAACCTTCCTTCAAACCATGGAATGCCAGGGAAACACAGATTATTTTCCTGGAGCCCACAGATTCTTTTCAGATTTTTAATATATTTTAATTATATATGTAATATGTCTTTCTGGGGGTTTTTTTGTCAGGTCATTAAACCTCAGGGAAGAAAAATTTTCCAACACAGCTCCCTCCCAGTTACTAATTAAACCAATTTTAATACTTTTCTGTGCCAGGCTGGTAAAGGTGATTTATGGGGGTGGCAAACAGCAAGAGGTCAATGCCAAAGGTAAGGCTGGGCTTATTACACCCCTTTCAGATTTCCATTTGCCATCAAACAGCATCAATAAAGACTAAAAATCCACAGCTTTGCTGTATTTTCAGTGTTTAATGCAGGGGAAGGGCAAACAAAGTGCACTCCTGCAGGAGCTCCAGTGTGTGCAAACTGCAGGAGGAATAAAAGCAGAAATAAATCCCTGTTGTACTGAACCAACAGGCAGACTCTCCTTTACTTCTAATGAATATTTCTGGGTTCTAGCCCACCCTTCCACGTGTGGAAATACATCTTAAAATACAAAAATTACATCAGCTTCAAATAAAGAACATTGATGGAACCAAACAGGGCTAATCCAGAGAAATAAATCCAGATAACTCCTGACAGAAGCTGTGAGAGGCCATTCCACGCCCAGCCAGCTGAGCAGTGCCACCCAAATTACCTTTAATTTATTAAAAAAAAATAAAAATATTGATTTCAGACCCATCAAAGGGAGCAAAGTGAATATAATTCCCTTTCAGAATGACTTATCAGTCAATCCACATGAGCTGGATCCTCCCCCCTGGCTCAGGGTCACACCTCCACACTCCAAATCACCCTTCCACCCCAAATCCCATGGATTCCTTCCCATTTTCCCTGGGAAAACCCCACCCAAGCCAGCAGGAATTTCACAGGTGTGATCTCCTTCCAGGGCAGAATTTTTCTGAGTTGGAAGCAGGACCAGACAACAGCAGGATCCAAAAACTGAGGTGACCTTACTCGGCTGCTTTCCCAACATTTTTGGCACCCAAAACCTTGGCCTGGAGACTCCAAATTCTTTCCCATTTGTTGGGCTTGGCAGGAATTGTGAAGTTGTGGTTGGAATTAGGAAGTTCAGGGAAGAACTTTCCACCTCCACTGTGGACAGATGTTTGGATTCCCCCACATACCCCAAGCAACATCCCCCAAAACCCTGTTTTAAGGCAAGAGGAGAGAAATCCATGGAAAAGGCTGGGAAAGGGAGGGGAAGATCCCAGAAAATGGCCAGGGCATTCTGGGACTTGATTACCACCACCCAAGGAGGAAGGACTACAACTCTTGCCTTGTATAGAAGCAAAACCCAGCAAAATTCCAGCAGATTTTGGTGCTTTTTACCAAGTACTTCCACCATTTAGAGGGACTGGGGAAGGGAGCTGCTGCTTCCTGGCTTGCCTTTAAAAATCACTGGGTTTTCCTTCTTAAATGAGTGGAATAATTGAAGACATCACACCCTGTGACCCTCACTCTACCGTTTTTGTTTCCTTTGCAATCCATCTCAGGCCAAAAAACCCCCAATTTAATTACCAGAGACACAAGCACATCCACCCCCTGCAATATTAACAAACAAAAGAAATAAAGGCAAACCAAAAGAAGATGACCCCGAAAAGCATCTTCTCACCAGGCACAGAAGGGCTGAGCTGCTCCCTGGGATGTTCCTAACAGGAAAATCCATTTCCAGGGGCTGGAGGGCTGTGCCAGAGGCATTCCCAGTCCTGACAGGAATTCCTGGCAGCTGAGGAATTGCAGGAGGAAGTGATTGTGCTCCAAATGCTTCCCTTCCCACTGATACCACACTCCTGTCAGAGATAAGGAGAGCATCTCCCAGGCCAGGACCCAACCCTGCATTTATTTATAGAAGGACACTGAGACTGGGTTTGTTGGAAGGGATAAATCTGTGCCAAATGCAAGACGCTGATGGGAGCAAGGGATGTCACCTGGCAGGTGACAGCAGCTCCCTGTGCTCCTCCAGCCCAGCTCAGGAGAATGTCTTCATTCTTCCAAGGGAAAAGCAGAGGGGTTTATTTCTGGCAGGAAATAAAGGTATTTATGGGCTGCCTGAGCCCTGTTTCTCCTGGTTCTATTAATGGAGAACTGATAAAGTAAAACCACATTTCACAGAATTGTGGAATATCCTGAGCTTGAAGGGACCCACCAGGATCATGGAGTCCAACTCCTGGCCCTGGGCAGGGCACCCCAAAATCCCACTCTGGGCCTGAGGGATGTCCTACACCCCTCTGGACACCCCAAAATCCCACCCTGGGCCTGAGGGCTGTCCAACAGAGGGTTGGTGTCCATGCAGAGGGTTGGTGTTGACCAGGGTGTATTTGCATCATTTTGCAGGTCTGATTCCAGAGAGTCTTCTGCACAAATGTAGTTTGACCACTTGGAAAGGACTTTGTGCAGAGGTTTTTCTGTGGACTTACCACCAATGTATCCAAAAGCAGTGAAAACCAGACCCAAAAAGCTCCAGGGGAAGATACCTGGTATTTTAGCTAAATGGAGAAGAAACATGGCATCTCCTTGGGCAACCAGCTCTAAACATTTATCCCACACCTAAATGAAAAATCAGTGAGGCAGCCTCAAAAAAATCACTGTGGCATTAACATAAGGTGTTTCAGCAAAAATACCAGTGAGGTTTGGGCACTGATGCAACCTGTGGAGCCCAACCTGTCACTCCAGCTTTGACATCAGCTGGTGAACCAGCAATTTCCTGTGCCTTGCTGGCAACCACAGAGGAGGTGAGGAGCAAAGGCACCCCCAAAATGCCCCTTGTTCCATCAGCACAGTGCTGGGAGAAGCAGAGAACAAATCCTTTCTTCTCCGTCTCAGCAAGTTATTTTAAAGCCATCCCATGAGGTGAAATGCCAGGCTATTAATACCTCTTGCACCACGAAACCATATTATAAGTGACATAAATGTTACAAAACACCCTGAAATTTGGCCAGGCTGTTAATAGACAGCATTACACAATTCCTGACACAGCCCCATAATACTGCACTTGTGCCATGCAGCTCTTTAACAGTGAATAGATTTGGGAAGGAGCTGCCACCCACGAGCCCTCAATGCAGCTCAGTAATTTGCTATTAGGTGCCAAGCTGTCACTTCCCATCACTCCAGCCCACTGCCATTCTCTGCTCTACCTTGGGAGCACAAAGGAGCCCCCAGCTTGATTAAAATGTATGAGCCCCTGGGGGAAGCTATTTTAAATCTGTAAACTAATACTGCTCCTTGTATTAGCAGCTTTCATTTCTTTCACATTTAACACTGCAATGCTCTACTCTGCTGTATTTCAGGAGCAAAGCTCTTGTTCTGAAGAGATTTTTAACCATATAAAGAAGGGGATCTACCAGAAATCTTGCTCAGGGAGAGGCACAGAGGGCCTGAGTCACCTATTTAAGCACAAATTTTGCTTAAACCTGGAGGGTTTTGCAGAGGCTGATGAGGTGGAAGTAGAGAACTGACCCCTCAACACACACATAGAGTCTGTTTTATGACACTGTCCCCCTGGCTTCACAGCACAGACATGGAGAGAAAACAGCTCAGGGGCTGAGCTAACCAATAATACAGCCAATAATCAATAATACCACGTTTCCCTCCTGGGTTAAATCCTCCCCCAGGTGCTGCTTTCCAGGCAGACCTCTGGGTACAGCAGGTGCTGTGGCTGTGCCAGAGGGTCACTGGAAGCTGCAGGAGCAGCAGTGACACCACAAAAACCAGGCTCAAACTCATCCTCCATGGGGGAACTTCCCACCAGAACATCCTGCAGGAAAACAGGGAGAGGATGAATTATCTGGTTTTACTTCTCCCTCTCACAAGCACAAATATCTCAGTGTATCAACCCTACAAAACAACCCCTGCCATCCTGAAAACATTCCAGGAATTCTTAACCCCACAGGAGAATTAAATGATCTGTCATAAATGCCAGGTTGTGCTCCCTCTCCAGTTCACACGCTGTGCTGAACATCCCTGAGTGATGGAAAGGAGAACCCAGAGGAGCAGAGAGCATAAACTTCTCCCCAGACTGACTGAGAAATGAGTGGTGTCAAATCAGCAAATTGCCAGGAGACAAACCCCAGGGGCACAGATCAGTCATGCTGTTCCTACACACAGAAAATGAAAAGAAATCCATAATAAATAAATAAACTGAACTAAATTACACAGACTTTTCAGGCACTGCTCCACAGACCGTGGCAGGAGCTGGATCCTCTACTTTCTGCCCAGAATGTTGTGGGACTTGCTCTCTGTGTGCCCCTGTAGCTTCCACAGCCCAGAGCCCCAAGGGGAGAGCAGCAGCACATCCCAGCCCTGAGCAGGACCCAGCTCCTCCTCACTGCCAACTTTACACAGGATAAAAAAACCCCAGCTGCAGAATTGTGCCTGCAAAGCTGTCGAGTACAGCAGGGAAGGCTGTAAATAATTCACTCTGCATCACAGGAAATGTTTTACAAATGAAAAGGTTGTAACCTCTCTCTGCCTCCAAGGCTGGCAGATGCTGGAGGCATTTCTGCTGCTCTAAGTGCTGAACAAAATGTGCCCTGGGTGTGAGAAAGCAGCAGTGGCTGCTGGGTCTGAGCCCTCCCTGCTGCTGCTCCCTGTGCTCCTGCTGGATGGATCCCTCAGGAGCAGAGCCTGCCACTTCCACCAGAGCAGCAATTCCTTGGATTTGGATCCCTCAGCAGCTGCAGTGCACGGTGTGGGGAGGAAAAATCTGATTGATTTGTATTTACACCAATCCCTTCACACAACTGTTCAGTGCCACACACACAGACTCAAAGTGCACGTGGGGTGATTAGTGATGACTCAATAAGGATCCAGCCTTAGAACAGTGACACCAGTCAAATCCAGTGGGAATAAAACCATCTCCAAGCTCACAGGAGAGAGAGCTCCACGTGGCTGAGGGCAGGTTGTGGCCCAGCACACAGAAACAATTCCAAACAAACACTCTGCTGCTTTAACTTCTTAATCCCAACCATCTGGTAACAACCTCAGGGGAGCTCCCTCTGTTCCTCCCCACCAGGTCAGCTGGCAGCCAAAGCACGGGGATGTTTTGGGGACAAAAGAAAGGTGGCACTCACCTGGATGTTGCCAAAATCCACGTTTTCGTAGTGGAAATGTGCACATTCAGCCATCTTCGGGAAGTGGCCCTTGGTGAAGGATAACCTGGAGCACAGCAAGAGCACACCATGAGCAGGATGCAGGCACTGCCCCAGGGCACAGCCAGAAAGCAGCACCTTCCTCAGCCCAAAGCCAAGGCAACACAGGGATGGCTCGATGGGAGGCACCAGGACAGTGGGGAAAGGAATCGAGGGAGGCAGGAGAAGTGAAATGCCAAGGGGATGTTCCCTGGCATCCCTAGGGAACCGTGTGACATTCCAGCAGCACCAGAGCCCACTGCATCCCTAGGGAACCCTGTGACATTCCAGCAGCACCAGAGCCCACTGCATCCCTAGGGAACTGTGTGACATTCCAGCAGCACCAGAGCCCACTGCATCCCTAGGGAACCGTGTGACATTCCAGCAGCACCAGAGCCCACTGCATCCCTAGGGAACCGTGTGACATTCCAGCAGCACCAGAGCCCAC
>JAXCLP010000067.1:383332-393997 GCA_035584035.1 Lepidocolaptes lacrymiger | reverse complement strand
GGGCTGGTGGAAGGTGTCCCTGCTCATGCATGGATGGACTTTAATGTCCCATCTACCCAAACCAGTCTGGGATCCAAGGAAAATGAACAGTGGATAACCAAGGAGTCAAGCACAAGCACAGAGACACCAGCAGACCAAACCACTGCTGAAGTCTCTGTTTTGGGTTGTTTCTTTTGGCTTGAAAAGAAATTTTGGAACAAAACATTGCCACTGTTTTATAGAGGGTCTGATGGTGTTTTTGAGAGAGCAAACCACAGCATTTATCTCTTCTCCTGTTTAACATGAATCCCTGTCCTATAGGGAGTTCTTTACCCACCTGTTCTCTGAGTGCTGCACAAAGAACAGCCAATCCCAAATCCACTTCCCACGACCCAGCCAGGTCCTGGCAGTGCTTTAAACTCCAAACAACCCATTGGGATGAACCCCAGGTGGATGTGACTGTCCTGCAGCACCACATCCCTCCTGCTGCTGGCATTCCAGGAGCAGGGAGCACGTGGCTTTTCCATGCCCTGGCACTGCCAGGATCCAACACAGGGAAAAACTGCCACTGGTGGCACATCCCAGTCACTAATGTGAGCCATGCCTGTCCCCCCAGAGCACCACTGATGTCCTGGAATAGTCACATCTTCCCCCATCCAGGGTCTGGCCCAGATGGCAATTCCCCCTCCAGCTTAGTTTGCCCAGGAGGTAACTTGGAAAACCTGGAAGACAAAACTTCCAGACACTGCTGGGATGAGAGAAGGTACCTCAAGCTTCTGTGGGGTGAGAGAACTTCACCCAATATCTGATCCCACTCCCCTCTTGGGCTGCCAAGGCAATAACATCCCACCCTCCCCACTCAGGGAATGCTGGGGGAGCTGGGGAAGGGCAGCTGCAGGTGCTTCACTCCCTCATTTCAGAAGAAAACACATATCTTGAATTGTCTGGGGCCTCAGTGCCCTCAGTGAGCACCAGAACAGCCCCTTTGTGTTTGCTCTGCTCCCTCTCATGGCACATTTGCTGCCAGGCTGAGCTTTTCTGAAATGCTGAAATGCTGCTCCCCCCCAGTGCTGCATGCTTCAGAGAGCATCTCTGCACAAGGAGCTGCCTTCATGCTCCCAAGTCTGCCTGGAAAAGAGGTTAATGCAGACTGAAAATGGTTGTGACATTCTGGACCTTTTCAGTGGCCCCGAGCCCTGCTTTGGGGCACCCATTAATGGGGCAGCAGAGCTGGCTGTGCTCCTGCCCTCTCCATGACAAACTGCCAGAGGAAGGGAAGGGTTCTGGTCTTGTTTAAAGTCCTGGGCAATGCATTGAAGAGGCTGAAAATCAGGGGCTCTAAATGGGTGTGTGGGATGGAAGAGTGGAGTGTCCAGGGCTGGAATGAAGGGCATCAAAGCACAAGGGGTCTTACCATGGCACTGAGGGTCTCCTCCCAGTCCGGCCTCTCCCTGGGGTGGATGCTCCTCTGCAGCTCGGGCACAAAGTCATCTTCTTCTGGGTGCACAGAGGACTTCATCATTCTGCAAAGGAGGACAGGAGGTTGGACACTCAGTGACAATTCCTCAGTGATCCCACATTCAGCCTGTAAAGCTGGATATATGATAATAGAGATGTTTTTATACACCCAAAAATCTCAGTGTGTTCTGAGTTCCTCTGGCTTCCCCATCACACGAGCAGCACCAGAGTATAAATCTGCTGGAGAGAAATCTGCACTTCCCAACCAATCAATGGATAATTTGGTTTAATCACTGCACAATTTGCAAATCTCACAACACAGAAAAACACAGAGTATTTTCAGTCCAGTTCAGGGAAATGGCTCCTATTGCCCAAGCAAACAACAGGAGCCCTGGAAGAACAAACACACACATTTAATTCCTTATTGTCACTGGAGGCTTTGCCTGAAATGGGGCAGCAGGTTCCAAACTTCAGCCTAAACTCAGCCCCTGAGATCTGAGCCATGAGCTGTCACAGTCCCTGCTGGTGCCATGGGAAGGATGAGCACCCCAGTCAGCCTGGTGTGATCCAGGGAAGAAGCTTTTCTCCAGCTAAGGGGCCACCTTTCCAACTGCCTGGGCAGGGCATTTCCAGCCTGCACAGAGATCTGAGTGAGCCCCAAAATCAAACCTGAGAGACAATTCAGAAGAGCTCCTCAGCCCATCCACAGATGTGTATCCATATCTAGAGAGACACAGATATAGATATAGATATAGATATAGATATAGATATAGATATAGATATAGATATAGATATAGATATAGGACCTTCTGTTTCTACAAATGTGCCTTTGCAGAGCTTATGGCTCAGCCCTGAAGTACCAAAGCCCTGCTCAAAGTCTGGTGTGACCCATTCTGGTTTCATTAAACCCCTTTATTTTTTTAGGATAACCAGGGCTGGTTCCCAACTCAGCTCATTTCTGCAGCACTTGAGTGGGGAAAGCCAGTTAATAAAACTCCTTTGCTTCACATCCAACATTTGAAGTTCTGGATCCCCAACATGCTACTTGACACGGGGCCAAAGCCTTTAACTCTCCTCTCTGCCCCACAGGAGGGTTAAGGATGAGGTAATTAACACCCACACTAATGGCATGGCTGGGTGACAGAATGATGTCCCCTAGAACTTCATCCCCAGCTTTGTGATCATGTTTCTGTTCCAATAAAAAGCACAGCCTGGAGAAGATGGGCCTCAAAACCCAAAATCTCCCAGGGGGTCTGTGTGCCCTTCCCATCCCAGAGAGGCACAAAAACACTCCTCTGTGGTGCAAGCAGACAGAGCTGAAACATCTGCATGAAAACAGAATTATTTAGAACACAGGGGTACAATTTCAGCTCACCCAGGAGCTCTGCACCTTTGCAATGGGTGCCCAAAGGGATCTGGGGCTTGAAAACCCAAAAATTGGGTGGCTCCTCCTTTTCTCCTTCTCCAGGGGGAGACCTGGCCTGGTTCTTCCACCACAGGAGCAATTTCCCACTTATTTTAACTCCAAGCAGAAGGTGGAACCTTTGGCAGAGAGAACTGGGTTGTGCAACTCCGAAACATGAGAGAAATTAATAAAAAATTCATTTTAAACCCCTCTATTTTTAAAGAATCAACCCCATGATTTAGAAAAGGGCTCAACGAGGCTTTCCTGGGGGTTTGGCCACATTGCAGTTTATTAAGGAGTCAATTCCCCTGGGATGGAATGGAAGGGAGGGTGATGAGATCCAGGCCCCCCTCCTCCAGCACACTTAAAACAATCAGCTTATCAGGTGCTGTCTCAGTTTAAAGCCTGGCAAAGAATGAGATTGCATTTCCCTCTTTATCAGCACTTCCTAGAGCCCCAGTGGATTCCCTGCACAGCCTCTCACAATTCCCCCTGGATCTGTGCTCAGGAATGGGCTGCTGGCTGTGCTGCATGTCCTGCTCCCAAATAATCCTGGGAATCAGGGCCACATTCAGGGGCTGAACCCCCATCCTGCATCCCAGAGCTTTTTACCACGCTCCAATCTGTTTGCTCACATTAGTTCTTTAATCTCTTTATGTCTCTGAAGAACCCTTCCCAAACCCTTCCCATGAGACCCTAAAACAGTCCCATTATTCCTGCCATGGAAGGTGTTTTGGGCTTTGAATGGAAACCAGGAAAGCTCTGCATGCAAAATTGCATCTTTAGACCAGTCAATTCTTGGATTATTTGCCTGGCTCAGGATATTCTGCTCCTGCTGGACATTCAATAGGTGGTCACAGCACAGAAATATTGGAAATGATCCCGCAGATTCCCTCCCTGGCACAGTTTTAGGTACTTGATAACCATCTCTGCACCCTGATTAATATTTCATGGCAACTATTTCATTGCAGGCCACCCAAGACAGAGCCAGGGACAGCTGAGGGGGCTGCAGGTAATGTCAGTCCTTCTGGGATTGTCTGGAGGAAGGAAAAGGACCTTTGGGAATGAAAGGGCTGCAGGAGGAGGAGAAGCAGCTTCTCACACTGGGCAAGAGGTTTCCCACCCCTGGGAAACTCCTGCCCTCGTCCCAAGGCAAGCCTGGAATATTGTACATAAAAAAATGGGTTATAAATATAAATATAACCCATGCACACACCTTTGCCTGCACCTGGGTTATGTAAATTTGACATTATTTTAATTTATAGAGCAAATAAACAGCACAACATCCACGTGTCTGATTCCCCACACATGCCAAGCTGCCAGGAGACTCGTTCCCTTGGTTCTCCCATGGATTCTGTTCCATGGGAAGGGAAAATACCTGAAGTCCAAGGAATACTCCCATAAAACCCTGAAGGCCCACCAAGCTCAAGGAGCTGCTCTGGAACAGCCACACCTGGGGATTCCAGGGGGGCTGGAGAAGAGGGGAAGGTCAACATGGCATTTAATCCTGGCCAGCAGAACAGAAACACCATTTTATTTCCAATGCCACTTGTTCCAGGGCTCAGCAACTCTGCCCTCCCAGTAAATGTGAGCCCTGCTAATTATTAATAAAGGGTCTGGCTGCATGGAGCCCACTAAGCAATGTCTCTGCAGATGGATGGACCTTCTTCATTGCAAATTGAGAAGCAAATGTAGCAGAACAAATGTTCAGAGGACATTTCACACCAGGCCCAGCCCCCTCTGGTAGGTCAAGTTGATTTATTTAGTCAGAACTTGTCCATGAAACAGCTGTCTCAGGGAAACATCTGATGTCCTTTGCCACCATCTCCAATCCAGTTAGCTGGGCCCATCACTCATTCCCATGTTTATTTATCAGGGATTAAAGCCCTTTGGGGATTTACCAAGTGCTGCCTGCACACCCAAGTGTGGATCAGCAGGCAGGGAGCACCAGCAGGAGAGCAGCACACTTTATCTTAAGTAAATGTCAACTTTATATCAAGTGACTAATCAGTTCATGTCCATCAACTCCACAGTTGTCCAGAGTTGTTGTGCAGTGTCCATGAGCTCCAGAGTCACTGCTGGTTTGTGGTACTGGAAATATTCAATACAACTGCCACTACACAGGAACATTCCCTGGGGCTTTGGAGGAGTCCCCCATCTCCCATGCAATTCCACTTCTGCCTGAACAAGAGAGAAAGAACCCCAAAAAAGGGGTTTGAAGGAGTCCCACACCCACCATCTCATGCATTTCCACTTCTCCCTGAGCAAGAAAGAATCCCAAAAAAGGGGTTTGAAGGAGTCCCACATCCACAACCTGATGCATTTCCACTTCTGCCTGAACAAGAGTGAATCCCAGAAAGGGGGTTTGTGGCACAATCCCCTCTCAAGTGTTCCAGGGAGGAGAAGGGATGGAACTCTGACAGCCTTGGGGGATGCCCACAGAGCCCTTTCCCCTGCTCCAGGTTGCCTGGCAGGTGCCCTGGCCCCCAGCAGAAGAACACAATTAGCATGCACTTTGATGCCATGCCATGCCAATTAAAGATGCCCTCTGGGAAGGTGTTGCCCAATCACTGCCCTGGTTTGGGAGCTGTGTCAGAGCCCTCAAACCAGAGCTAATTGTCTGCCTGACACATCCCCCTTTGGGACTGGCTCCACATCCCCCAAATTAAATGCCAAAGGTGATTTGAAGTCGTGGGGACATCAGGGATTGCAGTTTCCTCACTGCTTCTCCCACTGGTGGCTCTCCTGTCTGACCCCAATTTAAGGGGTGAGGGCTGAACATAACTGATTTATGAGTGTATTTATTATTTCTGTCACACTCTTGGTGTGCCTGGAGATTGCTGTGGTGATGTGGAAGCACAGCTCTGTCCCACAGAGCCAACCATTCTGCAGGATTTAGAGCTCCACAGCAAGTGCTGCCTTCCCACATTGATAAATTTTACCCCAAAAGCCACAATTTAATAATTCAGGCCTGTGCCAACACCAGCCTAGACTGAAACCCAACACTATCTGATAAAAACCAGTGTTTGTGCTGCTCAAACAATTCACACAGAAGGCCAAAATAACCCAGCCCATCCTTCCATAAAGAGAGATTCAACCCCTAACTCTCCATCGTGGCTTGGAACTGCAACCCAGCAGTGAAACAATGGAGAAATACCTGGAAAACTCTGCTTGGGAGGGTTTAAATTCAATTAATCGAGATGGAAAGCACTGTGGGGGACACCACACAACCAGAACTGAGGCCAGTCTTCACATCACACAAACTGTCCTTTGTGACCACAAGGAATCAGGACTGAGATTCAGCCCAAAGCTCAGAAACTCTTGGGCAAGAACTCTTGAGTGAGAAACACTGAGACATCTTCATTGCTGACCCCAAACTCACCCTAAAAATAGGAAATGGCAGGAGGGAAATGGGGAAAACCACCATGCACTTATTCCCCTCCAGACCAATTTTCCAACTCTGTGTCCATGAAATTAAAACTGATCCATTGGAAGGGGAGAAACCAACCATGCAATATGGGGAGGATAAATGAACCAGGAAAAATGAAGCAAGGGCTGGGAGCTGTGAGCTCCCAGTGCTGACCTGGGAGAGGATTTCCTTCCCCTGAGCTTTGCCAACACCTTCCTGATGACATCAGGTCCCTGTGCATCATAAACCCACATTTCTGCAGCCAAGGTGAAGCTGGGGAAGGTCAGCCCCAAGCCCACCTCCTAAATAAATGATGCTAAATGGATTGGGTTTAATTTTCCCCTCTCAGGGAACATCAGGGAACACACAGAGCCAAAGGAGGGAGGAAATATTTCCTGGGAATCTCTAAATGATGGGAACAGAGGCCTGAATGGGGCCAGCACTGGGACAAAGGGAGGTTCATTCCATTTTCCTGGTTGGGATTGCTTTTAAAAGTTAACCAATAAGTTACAGCTGCAAAGAGGGTTTTAGAACACCTCAGAATATCAAAACTTTTGGGGTTTCCAGTGTTCAAAGCCCAAATCCAGCCTGGTGCACACCAGAGCACTGGGATGGAGCCCAAAGGACTGGGGCACCCCCAACACCAAGCCCTGCCAAATTATGTGGTCACCAAAACCCCCTCCACTCATATCTTCAGTCCTGGGGTTTCTGTCCTTACCAAATATTCTTTTTAAGGAGAAAAAATCTCTTCCCACTTGATTTGTATCCCCACCTGTTAAATGAGACTCTCAGCTCTCTGAGAGGAAGGAAAAAAAGCCCTTTTTTTGTTTTGCATTAACCTTTCTGCTTGAATGAAGAACCCATGACATTAGAAAAGCTTTCTTAAAATGAACCACAGGAAGTTTTAATGAAAGATCTTTTTGCAATCAGCACCCCCATTTGATGAGCCCTTTAAATGCCAGGGTGGACATGACAACCCTTCCCCTGAGAATGCTCCTGTGCAGAGGGAGGCAGAGATTAATTAATCCTGGGTTCCTGCCCTGCTCCAGCTCTCTGCACAGGCTTTAACCCAAGCCCAAATACAGCCAGACAATTCTCTTTGCTCAAAGGTTTTGTTGAGTTTTCAAACTTCCAAACACACACCTTGTTTGCTGATTTGCAGCAACATTGAAACCACGTTTTCTGAGCTGTCAAAAGCTGCATGAACGAGATCAGATTGTCTGCAAGTTAAAACTTAGGGGGGGAAAAAGGCAAGTCTGAGCAGGGGAGTCCTCAGAAATTGTATTTTTATTCCCAGCTGAGCTGTCAGTGACCCAGAACTCACAGGGCAGCATCACAGCCCCTCCTGACCCTCAGCTGCACCAAAGCCCCCCCAGCCTGCAGGACCAGGGCTTTAAACTGAACAAAAAAGATAATTTAGACCAGATATCAGGAGAGAACTCTTTGCTGGGAGGTTTTCAGTGGCACAGGTTGGGCAGAGAAGCTGTGGCTGGACCCCTGGAAGTGTCCCAGGCCAGGTTGGATGGGGCTTGGAGCACCCTGGGCTGGTGGGAGGTCTCCCTGCCCATGGAAAAGGTGTGAAACATCATCTTTAAAGTCCCTCCCACCCCAAACCATGGTGGGATTCTGTGACCCCAGTGCTGGAGGGCACTGCCAAAGGTCTCACACAGCAGGACTTGGACAGCCCTGAGCATTCCAAGGCCCTTGGAGGTACCAACATTGAAGAGCTGCTTCTCACACCCATCAGGGGGCAGGGAGGGAGGAGGGCAGAGGAGAAGCCAACCCTGCACCACAAACCCCTTGTGGGCCCCCTCCAACTCAGCATCTTCTGCAACTCTGTGATGCAAAAGAAGGATTGAGTCAGAGAGGCTCTGCTGGAAATCCAAATACACTGAAAATAACCAAAATGTCACAAAGCTCAGCACTTTCACCTGTGCCGTCAGCAGAACTCATAAATTCAGCACCTTACTCTGAATCAGAAAAGTTGGCTCATCCCTATTTTAATACTGAGGAAAAGATTTTATCCTGCCTGCTCAGAAGCAGCTTCATTTCTTCTCCTCCAAACACAGACCTGGAGGGAAGATCAACCCCAAAACACCTTTGCTAAACCTTCTGGAAATCTGAAGGCAACTGGGATCAGCAGATGTGCTCTTCCACCCCAATTCTGGCAGCTCCATTCACTGCCCCTGTCTCATCCACCCCCAAACCCAGCAGGGATGCCCAGAAAATGCTCAGGAAGGGACTGGAACACGGAAAACCAAAGAGCTTGCTTGGACTGGGCTATGAGAATTTGCATTCAGCTTTTGCATCTCTTTTTAAGCACGTTATGAAAAGAATAAGTTCTTGGAATATTCAGCTTTTACAAGCTCTGAGACGTGTTCTTAGTTATTAAAAAGCTTTATAAAAATAATCACAGAATGCTCCTGCTTTTGCATACATATTACTGAAGAAACCTGCCCTATTATCTGGCCACACATAAAAGACATTGTTTTAGGAGGTGCTTGGCATTTTCTTTCAGAGCATGGTGACAGTGAATAAAAAGAAATCCCTCTGGAAGAGGTTTCTCCCATCACTTCGCCCACAATAAGAATTAGGAAACCACTGCACAATCAGAATCACTGGGATTTCTTTTGTTTGATTCAGGAACAAGTATAAAAGTATTAAAGAAACAAAAAACCTGCCTCCAGGGAGCAGAGCTCTTATTTAGCAGTAATAAAGTGCTCCAAGGTTTCAGCAGAGAACAGAGGAGGGAGGAGATGCTGCTCCTGCCCTGGGGAGGTGTCTGAGCTCGGGCACATCAGCAAAGGGGCAGTGGCAGTGCCAGGTCCTGCCTTTGGACTCTCCTTCCCCCTGGGAATGGTTGGAATGACCCAAGAGGGCTCAGCTCACTCCCTTCCCTCCCCCAAATGACACCCACAGGGACCATCTCACCCAGCTCTCAGGCAGAACCTCCCCCTGCACTTCCTTTGCCATCTCCTCTTTTGCTTTGCTTGTTAAAATGAAGCTTTTCCTGCCCAGCCCTTCCTCTCTCAGCCCCCAGTGCCCAGCAAACCCTTGCTGGAGCTCCCAAACCTCACCTCAGCAGGACTGAACCCCACCTGAACCCCACCAGATCCCTGAGCAGACCAAAGCAGACCCCAAATGGCAAAGAATGACCCACCCCAGAGCCAAGGACACCCAGCTGGGCTGATCCCATGTCTGTTTGCAGTTCAGGGCCAATGCAAACCCCCTGCAAATTCAGTGTTTCCTCCCAGAAGCACACCCTGCAAAAACAATGCTTTCAGCACATGGAATGATCAAGTGCAATCAGCTCATCACTTACAATTAGCCTTGCATGATGCTGAGTGACAACTGTTCAGAACATGAGACAACATTTAGGACTGCCCAGTGAGCCAGGGAAGCCTTTTCTGCACCTAAAACACTTCCATGGGGCCAGTGACCCACCTGGAGCTTCACCTTCCATCCCTCCAATGCTTCATCCACACCCAAAGTGCCTCTGGGTGTGGTTATGGGGCACTTTGGGTGAAACCAGGGGGGAAAACCCACCCAAAGCAGACCTGCCAGGGAGTTCTCCCAAGGGAAAGAAAGGGAATGAACTCTGGGGCACCAGAACATGATTAGCTGAACAAATAATAAGAGATAAGCATGAGCAAATAGAGTAGCTCCAGTTCCTCTGAGTTAAATCAGCAGCTTTGGATGGCTGGTGGCACTTGCACCATATTTACACCATGTATGTAAATACAAGATATTTACAACAGCTTTACCCTCTCCTCTCACTCCCTTCCAGTGTCAAAAGCAAACAGGAGGCTGCTCAGGCTTTCCTACATGTAGGAATCACTACTTACACATTTCACCACTCTTACTCCCCCTGGACAGCTCCTGAGCAGCCAAATGGAATTCCATGGAGGCTCCAAGGTCAGGAAGTCACCCCTGGGGACACATTTCAGCACGTGGGGTCACGGGGACAGGGGAGGGGTAAAACCAGCCTGTCATTACTGCCTGCCAGCAGGACATGTGTCACATGAATGGGGTGTCCTGGGCTGTCCCAGCACTGGGACTCCCATTCCTGGGGCAGGGAGTGAGGAGAAGGACATGCAGGGCTGCAGGAGGTGCAGGGGTGACAGTGGGAGCAGCACCTGGAGCTGGAGAGAAAGGTGGCACAGGGGTGACATCCCACTGTGGCTCAGGGCACGTTCCCACTCAGGACCAGCACCACCCACACACCAGCACTGCTGGCCTTGATCAGTCAAAACACATCTCAGAGCATCACAGAACATCCTGAGCTGGACCCACAGGACCATCCAATCCAACCCCCTGGCCCTGCACAGACCCCCCAACCAGCCCAGCCTGTGCTGAGAGCCTTGGCCAAACCCTCTGCAGCTCCATGGGATGGCACCAAAGGAGAACAAACCCA
>JAXCLP010000067.1:366907-382024 GCA_035584035.1 Lepidocolaptes lacrymiger | reverse complement strand
GGATGGGAACTGGTGGAAATCCAGCCCTCTGCCCCCAGGAACCCTCCTGGACCACATCACACCCATCCCAGCTGCAGGTCCAAGTGGCTGCTGGCTGGGCTTGGGGCTCCTCTGTGTTTACTGGGGCTTTTGAAATAATTTGCTATTGTTAATGCCCTTTTTCAGTGACTAATAAACCCTCCCAACAGCCAGGGAAGAGCTGCTCCCTGTCCCTGCCCTGCATCCTCCAGGGCCCAGCTGCAGCCACTCCTGCCCAGTTTTACCTTGCCCACCCCCGTGCAGCTGGGTACAAAGGCAGTGGAGCTGGCACACACACTGCTGGGAATGGACACCCTGCTGCTTGCTTTCCTGCTGGGGAATACAGAGAGAACAATTAGCCAAGGCTTCAGTCTAATTTGGATTTATTTCGCTTTTTTGGAGGAGAGACGGAGAGATGGCACATCACAAAAACCCTTTAAAGGCTGCTCAGAGGAGCCCAGTGCTGGAACACCAGACCTAACCTGTGTTAGATGGACTCCTGAGAACAGTGACCCAAATTATGCCAAAAGCTGAGCTTGGCTGTGCCAGGAGACCATAAAGCAGCAAGGCAGGGACTGTCTCCAACAAAGCAGACAAGAGGGGAGCAAAGAGAGCATGTCCATCCATTTTCCAAGCCCCAGAGTAAGGGACAGCCCAGCTTGTCCAGTATTTCTAGGAAGACTGACCCTAAAGCAGGAAAATCTCAGGCACAGGTGATGATGAGGGACATCTAAACATGCTCCTCAGAGACATTCTCCTGACTCTGGCCACCTCCTGCCCTGTGAACCTCATCTGCAGGTCATCAAATCCCAAAATCCCAAGCACAGGTGATGATGGGGGACATCTAAACATGCTCCTCAGAGACCTTCTCCTGACTCTGGCCACCTCCTGTCCCATGAACCTCATCTGCAGGTCATCAAATCCCAGAATGCCAGGCTGGTTTGGGCTGGAAGGACCTTGCAGACCATCTAATTCCATGGGCAGGGATGTCACCCACCAGACCAGGATCCCACCCTAACATCAGGCTGTGCCTTTTCATTCTGGGCAAAGGGGATGTGGACATTTCTCTTGGCTCTGCTGAGGAGCTGGGCATGGCAATGTGCTGCAAGGCTTCATCCTGCCCATCACCCTGATCCCTTGGGAAGGCCAGAGCTCAGGAAAAAAAGATAGTTTGGTTGGTTGTTATTTCTAATTAATGTGGGCATCTGAAACACAAGTGCTTTGGGAGAAAAGAAAATGGTCAGTTTGTGTTTTAATTTCAAAAGCAAGCTATGAGCAATAAGATAAAAGAATTGCAGAAATAACCTGTGACTGAGAACAAGGACATTTTAAAATTGTGGGGGGGGGGGAAATCACCCTTTTAAAATAAAATGTATTAACTTCATAATTCTGTGCATTTGGGTAATCTCTAATTTTACATCAGGCCAGACAAGGAAGTCCCTGAAACACCAACCCAGTTTTAAAGGCAGAAGGAAAGAGGGGCAAAGACAGGAAAGGAGTGAACTGTGTAATTGTAGACAAGTCAGGATTGAAAAGACACTCCAGGAACAAAGGGAGGACCCCTCTGATGCATCAGAGAGGGTGAAACATCTGCAGGGTGTTGAAGTGCCTGAAGAGATGCCAGCAGTGCAGAGCCTGGAAAATCAAAAGCAGCCAAGGCTTCCTGTGCCCTCAGCTCCTGCAAAAGGTGCCTGCACTCACCAGCTGCCTCTGCACAAGGAAAAGGAATAATTCAGAGTTAACAGCATGGGAATGACAGCTCCCTGAGCACAGGACAAGGTCTGCCACCAGCACGTGAGCACAGGGACAGCCAGGGAGCAGCTCTGCAGGAGCCTGGAGGAGGGCAGGGCATGAAGGGCAGCAGGGAAGCAGGAAGGGACAGGAGGCACACAGATCACTGGGGAGCTGGGCAGTGACTCAGCAGGAGGGGAAAAAAGGGAAGAAAAAACACAGCAGCAGCTAGGAAAGTGTTCTGCATGAGAAAGGACAGGTACCATAAAAAAATAAGTGAAGTAAATAAAGAGGAACCAGCAGAATTCCCAGGCTGGAATTTCGCCCAGTCCCATAAAATAAGTGCTCAAAGTTCTGCTGCTCAGCCATTCCTGTCACCTCCCAGCTCACCTGAGCTGGGTTTAACCCCTGCACCTCTGCCAGGGACAGTGACACGGCGCTGCTCCTGTGAGCACCAGGAGAGGAGGCCAAAGCTGGGAGAGGAGTCACCCAGCAGAAGGAATCCCAGCCTGGGGAATCCAGGAGTGGGGCAAAGCAGGAGAGCCAGCCCAGGGGCTGTGGTTGGCACAGCATGGGCACAGGGCACACTCCTGCTCTCCCAAAATTCCAGCTGCTTCACAGGAGGGCCCTGCATGTGTGTGGAGCCTGCATAGCTCCTCCTGGAGGGGTAAAATTCACTGTGATCTGTTTAACAGAGACAAGAGCCCCAGCAGAAGGATGGACAAGTCAAGCCCTGTGGATCTCAATTTGAATATTCTCATCACCCTCTCCTCTGCAAACCTTTATGCAAATGGCTTTCCAAGAACATTTGATCCCCCACCTCCCCAGGGACCACTGAAGCATCTCTGTCCCTTTGGAGCCCAGGGACACCCCAGGACACTCAGCAAAAGCTGCCTGGCCTGAGCCAGGTGAAGTTCAGTGACATTTCAGCAGATGTGGGGGAGAAAAGAGATGTATCAGGTTACTGTAATTGCCTTCCATCATCCCTCACTGGCAAACCCAGTCACCTGAAAACTCAGTGCTGCCTCCTCTGCCTTTGAAATCACTCCTGGACTATTTCTATCCCTGTAAATTCTGCCCAGTCCCTCTGCCACCACTGTTCCTGCCCCAGGGCAATAACAGGAGAGGGTGCCAAGAGCTCCTCTGTGCAGGGAACTGGGGAGTCAGAGGGGGAAAGGGCAGAAACCCTGCTTAGGAAGGATGCTCTAAACCCTTCCCTTTGCCATCCCAGCACCACCCTGTGCATTCCCACCATGGAGAAATGAAGCCCTGCAGGGCCAGGCAGACTGGGCTTTACTGCTGGCACAGGGGGTTCTGTGTCTGCATGGCTGGCACAGGGGGTACCATGTCTGCATGGCTGGCACAGGGGGTACTGTGTCTGCATGGCTGGCACACGGGGGTACCATGTCTGCATGGCTGGCACAGGGGGTACTGTGTCTGCATGGCTGGCCAGGAGGGAGAGAGGGGTGTCACAAACAGGAAGCCACAGCGAGGGCAGTCACAACATCTGGAACATCCTCCTCACATCTGTGTCAACATCCAGCCCCCCCAGGGCCTTGGGCACCCAGGGGGTCGGGATAAACACGGCACTGCTGCTCCAAACCAACCCCACCCTTCCATCCTGACTCAAAGGAGCAGAATAAAACTCTGCCCCCAGCTGATTTTTATACGTGGGCCACGCAGCTCTTCACAGTGAAGCCAAAAGGTTGCTGTAACAGCTATTTCTGCCAGTCTTGCTTTAAAAGTGGTGTCAATAATGCAGCAGAAGAGACAGCCAGCAGTGGCTGAGTCAGGGACTCCTGGAACCCAACCCAGCAGTGCCAGCTGCTGCCTCTCCCTCCTTCAGCAAAGCTTTCCTTCCATAAAACATCACCAGGGACGCTGTTTTAACCCGTTCTGACAACCTCTTTGCACACAAAACACATTCCCCCCTAGCAGGAGCTCCCTAAATGATGTGCTTTGGGGGGGGAGAAGAGCAAACACAGCATTAATTGTTTATTTTCAGCATGACTAAGGTAACATTTCATCCCAGTTCATGTTGCATCACAGGAGAGGCTGGAATATTGCACTGCAACCTTTCATTGGCCTGGCTCACGCTGTCAGCAATAAAATACCCTCTTGGGAGGAGAAATGAATAGACAAATAAAGCCTTAATGATTTGGCAAAGAACTTGCCAGGGAGAGCACACTGCCCCATTATTTTTAAGGCACTAAAAAGGGCTGCAGGTGGGATGTGCTCACCTAGAGCAGGTGATGAGGGGATTTATAGCTCTGTCAGTTTGACAGGGGCAAAAAACCAACAAAAAGGAAGAGTGGGGCAGCCTTGGAAAACATTTGTCTCAAGCACCCAAAGGGCAGCCTGGGAAATGAAAGCATTTCTGTTCCATGGGCACTTGTGCAGAGCAGCAGGATAATGAAGGGACTGGGCTATTTACCCTTCCCAGAGCAATGAGATCTTGTTGAAACCAGCACCCATTCATTGCAGTGCCCAGGAAAATGGCAGTAAACAGGGCTCTTCAAGCCTCCTTCTCAGTAATCAGGATGATTTTAGAACTGACACCTGCAAGAGAGACTTTTTAGTGCATAATGAGTAACTCAGCCAAAGGAGAGGGCCCTGAGAGAAGGGGTGAAAAATGAAATGGGTGAAAAATAAAATGGGCGAAAAATAAAACAAGTGAAAAATAAAATGGATGAAAAATGAAATGGGTGAAAAATGAAATGGGTAAAAATACAGTGAAGAAAGGAATAAAATTGCAATTCCAGGGCATAGTGTGGCAGTACTTCCGAAGGTCCCTGGTGAGGATGGGGCTTACAGAGTCACCAAGCAGGTAATGAACTGTCCTGGAACACATCAGCTCCTCACTCCTCACATCACCTCCTCAATCCCTCATCACCTCTGCACTGCCAAAAAGCTTGGAAAAGACACTTCATCTTGTCATCAGGGCAGGGAAAAGCCCAGTGCAAGCCCAGTGAGGGTGCAGCCACCCCTAAACCTCCCCAGCAAAGAGCACTGGGATTTCTGCAGGCAGGTTGGAGCTCTGCATGATGCAGGAAGCCAGGAGGGTGATTGCCAGGCCAGGCTCCTGTCCCTGCTGGCCCCAGGAGGGGCTGGTGGCTTCCCACAGGGAGATGACTTTGTGATCTGTGTCTCCCAGGCAGGTCATGCAGTGAGATGCTATTCCATGTGACAGCCCCAGCCTCAGCTCCTTCCCTGCTCCAGGGGCTTTGCTTCCCACTGACACACGGACTCACCCAAAGCTTTGCTGCAGATTTACAGCACAAATTTGGGGTTATTGTGGTTTGTTCAGAATGGCTTTTAAATTGTCTTTGCTTGTTTGGCAGAGGAAACACAGAGGAAGTTCATGAAACATGGAATAGTGGAATGGTTTGGGTTGGGAGGGACATTAAACTCATCCCATTCCACCCCTGCCATGGGCAAGGACACCTTCCACCAGCCCAGGGTGCTCCAGCCTGGCCTTGGACACTCCCAGGGATCCAGGGGCAGCCACAGCTTCTCTGCCCACCCTGTGCCAGGGCCTGCCCACCCTCCCAGCCAACAGTTCCTTCCCAAAATCCCTCTATCCCTCCCCTCTGGCAGTGGGAAGCCATTCCCTGTGTCCTGTCCCTCCAGGCTCTCATAATGATCTATAAAAGCCTTTCAAGCAAAACCACAGTGATGTCCAAACTACATCAGTGGCCTTTTCAAGTTTGCTCTGCTTTATTCCTCCTGTAGGAACTGAACAGGAAATACCATCCAGACCTGATACATCCCAATATGTTTTGGAAAACCCACAGGAGGGAGCACAGCCAGGGAAGAAACACAAACCTTCCTGTTCTTGGATAAAGACTGATATCTTTCTGTATAAGCATTATAGAATTAAAGCTTTCAACACACTTGTTTTATTGTGAGCGCAGCAATAATTAAATATGTCCTCTAAAAATAACATAATTTGATTTGCCCAGTGCAAACAGATCTAATGCACTGCTAGCAGAGATGATTTCCTACCACACAGGATGAGCCTGCACGTGAAGCCTCCTCGCTTGGCCAACCCTTCCCACATTCTGACTGTGTGAACAGCTCCAGAAAGCCTTCACACACCAAGGAACAGCCAGGAATGGGGACAGGGAACACTGAGCCAGCCCCCTGCCCAGCTGTGGTGCCCTGTTTGCCCCTGACAAGCTGCCACTCGCTCAGAGAGCCAATCACTCCTTGCACAGGTAGGAAAAACCTCCTTTCTATTAAATTCTGGGGTTTGTGACAGTGGCCAAAGGAATCCCTTGATGTGCCTGTTCTTCCCTCCTGTTCTGTTTGTGCCTTGATTCCCAGAGTGTCCAAAAGCAAAGGAGGCATCCTCTGGTTTCCAACCTTAGGGAGGGCTTTAGGACAGGGCCAGGTTTGGGAAAGAACACTGGAAAGACAAAGCTTGGTATCAGCACCCTTAGGAACCCTTTCTTTATGGAAGCAGCAAAAGCAAGGCTGTGCAGCCAGTCAGAGCACACATCTGGACATACTCCAATGCAGTGTGTACCAAACTCAGTGCTGCTGGCCTCCTTTGAATCCCTCAGTTCTCCAAGGACAGTTCCATCACCATTTTCATGAAATACCCATGCAAAGATGAAGCAATGCCCAAGAGTGGGCACAGCACAAGTCTCTGCCTCGATATTCCCCCTCTGCAACCAGCTCGGAGGAGGATCAATGTCATTGCCCAAACCAGTTTGCTGCACATGTTGATGAATGACACCAAAACACCTCCCAAAACCCCAAGCAAAGAGCCCTGGGAGGAATTGTGCCAGGAATCTCATGGCTGTGGCTGGAGCTGCCCAGGCAAAGGGGCTGGGACACAGTGGGGTCAGCAGGTGACACAGTGACACAGGGCCAGCCTTTCTCCCTGCAGTGAGCCAGTGAATCCCAGTTTGCTGGCCCTGGAGCCCTTGGGGCAGCACAGCACAGCCCTGAGCACAAAATATTCCTTTCTCTTCAGGTCAAATACTCAGGGCTGGGGTTTATTTTCTAGCAGGTAACACCAGGCTAAGTCACCAGAGATGTACTGTCCTCAAAACCCCATCCAAAACCATACCCAGGATTGCACAACTCATTTTTTTTCCCAGGAAACAGCAGTTTGAGGTTATTTCCTACGAGCCTTCCCATTTCTGTGCACCCAGACTTTGCTTTGTCCTTGGCAGGCAGCGAAAAAATTCAGTGTATGCACAGGAGAGAAGAGGCCAAAAAAGTTCCCTTCTGTTCTTTCATGAGCCACTGGGGACTTGTCAAAACTCTTCCCTATGCAGAGGCACATCTTGATGCAAAAAGGGGCCAGGTACTAATTAAACAGCCTGTGTGGGCACCAGCAGTGTTTTTCCAGCTCAGTGGGGATCTGTTTCCAGCACCATATCCCATGTCAGGGTGTTGGGAGCTGTAATCAGATCCAAAAATCTGCTTTGCAGAGCCTGCTGCATCACTCAAGCATCACCTTGTGCTGCTGGAGCTCGTGAAATGCCTCACATCCCCAAAGCCAAAGGGAGATTTCAGGGTGATCCAAGGGGATACACAAAAATAATTCCAAACTACAGATCCACGTTGCTGCCATCTCCCTGTG
Organism: Lepidocolaptes lacrymiger; assembly: GCA_035584035.1. Lineage (NCBI taxonomy): Eukaryota > Metazoa > Chordata > Aves > Passeriformes > Dendrocolaptidae > Lepidocolaptes > Lepidocolaptes lacrymiger. The sequence goes on along the minus strand of JAXCLP010000067.1, from coordinate 374,679 downwards.
AGACAAAGAGCAGCTCCCCAAGGCACAGAGAGTCACCTTCCAGCTCCTGAAACCCCAGCCCAGGCCAGGAGAGGGGAAGATGAGGTTACCTGGGGATATTTATCCAGCCTGCACAGAGCAGGGGATGCTGTCCCAGAACCTCCCAGTTGTGGGGGAAGCTGAACTTCAGATCCCCTTCAGGGAGAACAAAAAACCTGGGCACATTTAGACACCCACACAGCAAAAACACCTGAGGAGGAATGGGGAAATATTTTTATTGCCAGCAGGACTTCCAAGGAAGTCATTGGGACTGGCCATGACCTTGAATTATGCTATGAGAAAACAATGTTGGAATTTCTCAGCATTTCACTGCAAGTCTCTGAGCATTCTGTATTTTCAAAGCTCCAATCATGGAGTCAAACAGTGAAGAAATAATCTCAGCTTTCTCTAGAATCATGAAATCATCTTGCAGAGGGAAGGGCAACAACACGAGCCATCTTGCACTTAAAAGCAGGGCAAATAAAAAAAATTGATAACCAAAATGCACCTTAAAAGGCATCATTTTTAAAGTCAGTCTTGGGATTTTTCAGTAACTTGGGTTTTAAATGCTTGGATGAAAAGCCACTGCAGTAGGCTGGCATTTCTTTAAGATGAGTCCTGGAGGGCACACACAGCAAGTCTGGGAAGGGATTCCCCCAAGGAATGGCAAACCCAGCGCCTCCAGTACAAACCAGCACAAACCAGCACAGCCAGCTGTGCTCACAGAAGAGGGGAATGGCTGGGAGCACCTGGAAGAGCCTGGAATTCCAAAGGGGGAGAGAGAAATCCCTTGGGAGCCCTGGTGAAGGGATTGTCCTGCTGAGCCAGTGCTGGAGCACCCCCATCCCATGGTGGGCTGGCACCTCTGGGGTGCCCCGGGCACAGGCACAGAAAACCCAAGCCCAGCAGGCAGAGGGAAAGCCAAAACCCTCCTTGTGAGACCCCAGTGAGACCTTTAAACAAACCTCAAACACAAGAGCAAACTCACAAAAGGTCAGCCCACTGCATTAGGACACCAGAGGAGCACAGAAAAGAGAAATCCATACTCCTTCCTTCACTAATGAACTTCCTTCCATTCCCCCGAGTGAGAGGATGGGACAGAAAAGGTGCTTTTCCCATTTTCACTTTACTGTTGTGCATACATTTAATTTCAGCAGTTTTTAGTGCCTCCCAAGCTGCTCCATGCCAGCCTGGGGACAGACCTCCCTTTCCCACAACTTTCTCTCCCTCCTTGACCCAAGAGCTGCTCTGAAAGGCCAGTCAGAGCTGCCAGCAAAGCAGGGAAGGAAGAACAGCAAATCTGCCATTACCTCATATTCCTCCAGAGCCTTTTTCCCTCCTGATGCCTCGGGGGGGCTGTTTGGCAGGAGAATTAACCCCAGGGCACACAGAGCTGAGGGCTGAACACATCACTGCAAAGAGCCTGAAATGTCCTGGGCTTCATTTCTGCCACGCTGATTTAGAGGGGATGAAAGGGGAGTTTGTAGGGGATGCAGAGGGGAGTTTGTAGGGGATGAAGAGGGGAGTTTGTAGGGGATGAAGAGGGGAGTTTGTAAGGGATGAAGAGGGGAGTTTGTAGGGGATGAAGAGGGGAGTTTGTAGGGGATGAAGAGGGGAGTTTGTAGGGGATGGAGAGGGGAGTTTGTAACGGATGCAGAGTCAAATAAAACCCAGGAAAATAGTTTACCAAGCCAGCTTTAAGTTTTTTTCCTTTCAGTCATGGTTTTCAGATATTTACCATCACAGCTAGGTGGTGTTAGCACCCAAAATACATCATTTTAACACCTTTCAAAGGAGCAGAAAGGGCCACAAGGAGGTTCCTGCCCATGAACCAGCAGTGTGTTGCTTAAACCATCCTTCTCAGTGACACTGAAATCTGCATTTATAGAGCACTTCTCAACAATGTCACATCCTTCAAGCCATCTCCCAGAATCCAGAAAAGAGTGCAGCCAACCCCAGTGTCTCCAGGGATGGTTCTGCAGGTGGAGAGCACTGAAGGGGGCAGAGCCACTGATGATCTGTGGCCCCAAAACCACGAACACTCACTCTCCTTTGGGCAGTTTCTGGCTGCAGATGAACCCACCCTGGCTTTTTGAACCCACACACATTTCAGCTTCAAAGCAGCACGTTTCAAAGACACGAGAGCCCTTCCCTCTTGCAAGCCCAGCCTTCCCCAGGCCTCCTGTGCCCCCAGCCTGGCTCTCCAGCTCTCCCCACACTGCCAGGGCTGGCAGCAGGAGCCAGATCTCAGGAGCAGCTGCATTCCAGCTGGCACTGCTGCTCCTGCTCCTCCTCACCCTGGGAGCAGCCAGCAAGGTCCAGGCACTCCCAGCCCAGCTCCTCCTGGGGCTCTGCTGCCTGTTTGCTGTGCAAATGTGGGCAGAGCACACATTGCCCTGCTCAGCTGCACCTTGGCTCAGCTGAGAATGATTTACAGCATTTCCAGCCATCCCTGCTCTGACATTTCCCCACCAAGAGAAAGAAATGAGGAATAAGGAAAATCATCATCAGGGAGCTGAATTCGATATCCCTCGAAGGGAAATCTTTATCTTCACAAAGTCTCGTGGCCAAGCAGCTCAGATTTTCCCTTGCCATGTCATGCCAAAGCCTGCAAGCTGAGCATTTAGCTGAGTTACAAATCCCAGGGGGATAAAGTTCTCTCCTGAAGTTCAGAAGGAGCAAAGCCAAGGCCAGGCCTGGCTGGTGTTTGTACACTCAGCAGCTCTTGCTGAAGGGACAATGGCAGGAGCAGCCAAGCCCCTTTTATTTGCCAACCCCAAGTGGGGAAGAGAATGGAACAACAAATAAAAGCAGTTTCAGCTTCTGCCTGCGAGTTTTGAGATCTGAAAGTTCCTAGACTCTGTATTTTCAATGAGCAAAGAGGTAATCCTGTGCCTAAAAAGCAATAAAAGGGATTGGCAAAGGTCAGCACGAAGAGGCTCAATACAGGACATTGTATTCAGGGATGGTGCATCTGGAATTGTTTGGGAGCAGCTGCTCCTGACAAGTTCCATGTGTGGTCAAGCCCTGAAAAGGGAAAATGAATTCAAACCCAGAGACATTTGCTGGAGAAAAGATTTTTGTGTGGTTTGTGTATCCCCAATGTTTGTTAACACTGAGTGGTGCAGAAAAGCCCTGCTGTTCCTTCCACTCATCAGTGCCACACACAAGGCAGAAAAGGAACATCTCCACCATCTCCTGCTGCCCCAGAACTGGAGAGAAGCCACTTGTGGCAACTGGAGGGACACCAGTGGGAAATGAGACTCACAGGATAGCCTGAGTTGGAAGGGACCCCCCAAAACTGAGGGAAATTCATTAAAAATCAGGCACAGCCCTTGCACAGAAGGGGCTGGAAGACATGGAGATGTCCAGGGAGATCTACCATGGGGACTGGGGGAGAGTTCCATAAAGTATGTCCTGAAAGTGGCAACACCTCACCAATGATAAAGGTATTGGGCAGAGAAAGCCCAGGAACACAACAGTCCTTCAGAATTAAAGCTGAGGGGGAGTTTTCATTGGGTTTGTGCTGCTTTTTAAAGTTATAAATATATATATATATAAACTATGAAGAGTTCTCCTTCCTCATGGTGGTTTTGTTTTGAAGAAAAACCTGCTGCACTCCGAACCAACCAACCCTGAGTGCTTTTACAAGCAGGGGAAAATATCCTTTAGGTGTGGGATCATCCCCTGTGCTCCCAACCCAGGCTGGGGGGGATGTCAAACTCCAGCAGAAAACTACAAACCTCATTAGGAAACAGCAAATTCACCAGCCTCGAGCAGGCAAAACAAACCAAGGGGAGGAGTGAGAGAGTTCCAGGAGCTCCAGGACAACCCTGGGCTGGGAAGGAATTGTGTCCCTAACAACTTTTCCCCAAAAAGGACTCCACTTGTGGTGCTGGGAGCTGTCACAGCAGTTCTTCCAGTGCCATAATCAGCTCCCTAAGGAACTTGCTTCCCTCTCCAGAGGCTGGAGGGGTGGAAGGAGGGGGAGGTTTGTCTTTTCTCTCCCATAATGACCCCTGGCTGGCAGGCTCAGCAGCTCTGCTGTGCTCCTGGAACTCCTGCTGGCTCCCAGGCTGCAGATGGGAGCTCAGCTCCTCCAGCATCCCACACACAGAACAAGCCCTGGCTCTGCCACTTCCCCAGCTTCCCATGGGATTTGGGATCAGCTGGGGGAGCCTGCTAATCTCATTAGAGTGCTCCTGCAAAGAGCTCTGCATTAAATTAGTTTGGGGATGGAAAAAGTCAGCGTGGCTTTGGCCTGGGCACGGATTCAATGGCTCTGTGCAACCACAAAGCCAGGAGCTGAGGACACCCATCCCCTGGATCTGACCCCTGGTGCTGCCCTGGGGTTAGTGGGGAATGGAGGTTGCACTGTGACAATGCCAGTGTCCCCAGGTGTGCCCAGGGGCAGCTCCCCTGGCAGCACAAGGACAATCCCTTCCAGAAGAGCTGTCAGCACTGGGCAGGGGATGGGGCTGTGCAGAACTGAGACATCAGCAGAGTTTCCTCTTTCTGGGCTGTTTTTCTGGCCAGGGAAGTTCTCCAGCAAGGCTGGGCTGGTTGACTGGCATTCTGCTCAAAGGAGGTGTCTGAGCAGCAAAGAGATGAGGGATGTCTTGGGGGGTCAGAACTCACTGTGAGCCCAGCCAGGGCTTTGCTGGGGTTTGATGCCATTCAAAGGTCTGCCTTTAGTGCTCTGTCACTAATGGGAAACATGAAAAGATGTGTCATGGATCAAAATGATGAGATTTGCTCAGAAACCATGAAAAAACAAAAATGCATCACTTAGTTTAGTGCTCTGTTTATTTACCTTTGGACTCCTGATCTCATGGATCTATTGAGCTGGTTCTCAGAAGTCCCAGCACATCTTTATTTAAAACACAGATTTTCACACAACCACAGGCACTCCAAACAGTCAGGTATTTTATGGAAATAATTCTTTAAAAGTATAACTTTGGTCCAGCACATTGACACTCCCCAAAGTGAATGCAGCACAGTGACATTGAAGACACTGCAGAGAGATACAACACACGTTTACAAATTACATTTATCTCACACACCAAGCAAAGCTGTTCCACTGAAGTATCCATAAAACAAAATACACAGAGAACAAACAACAGGCTGAAAAGGCTTGGAAATATTGTATTTAATGTTTCTGAAAAAGCTCGGGGTGGTATCTTATGTTTCACTTCTGAAAGGACAAAACCTTCTGAAACGCAGAGATGAAAAAAACGTGGCCAGAAAACAAAGCCTGTTTGCCTGGTTTCAAACACTCCTGGAGGGCTGCAATCTCATCTGCCACATTCCAGCCCTGCACAGGGTTTGGAGCCCTGATTTGTAAACCCTGGAGGGGAAAAAAGTGTTGAGAAAGCCTTGACTATTCAATAGCAGGAAAATTACTGCATAATGTGGAGTGAGAGGGGGAAACCCCAGCTGGGGGGTGTTCACTGGGGTGCCCCAGCTGGGAGCAGGGAGATGCACCCCCTGACTGCCCCTTCTAAGGGTGGTTCAATCCCACCAGGGCTAAATCCCCCTGCCAGGAGAAGGCAGACCATCACCTCCACCTGGAGGTCACTCCAGTGGCCCAGCAAAGCCACCAGTTTATTCCAGCAAACCCACAGCACGTGTGGATGCCCCCAGTTTGAACTGCCTGAAGCAGAAAACCAGGGAGCCAATTAAACCCTGGGCTTGCTGGTGGAAGGGGGGCTTTCTGCTCTTCAACATCATGAGAAGTGTCAGGATAATATTGCTCTTTTCTTGGGATGATTGCACTTTTCTTGGGAGGATTTGTACTTTTCTTGGGAGGATTTGTACTTTTCTTGGGAGGATTTGTACTTTTCTTGGGATGATTGCACTTTTCTTGGGATGATTGCACTTTTCTTGGGAGGATTTGTACTTTTCTTGGGAGGATTGCACTTTTGCTGCTGTCTCACCCAGCAGAGGAGGAAAACTAGCTTAGCCATGGGATTGTGTAAGGTCAGGTAGGTGTTCCCTCACCCCCAGCTGTCCCCAGAGGTGCTGGGATGGCTAATTCCCTGCTCACACCTTCAGCTGGAATACAGGTGGTGCTTTAGAGCAAGGTCCCAGGAGCAGATTCCTGCCCTTCTCCTCCATCATCCCCACCCCAAATCACACTCCACCCTTTCCAGGAGAGTGGAATTCACCCCCAGTGCTGAAGGTTCTATTTTAACTTGTGTCTGGTCCAACCCTTGCAAGCTGCTCTCCACACACAGTACACAGAAACTCCTTCAACAAACACCCAAGAACTAAAAACTGAGCATTTGCACTTTGCCATCCCAAGGAGCGGGATGGAACTGAGATCCCACCCTTTTTATCAGCCCGTGCATCCTGTTCCTATTGCCAGTGACTCAAAAGAACACACAAAAGGTGCCCATCTGCCTTCTTCCCTTCTGATATGAACACACACTGAAGCCTCTGACCCAACAGCTGCCTGCTTTGGTCTTTATCCTCAACCCCATCCCAATTCTCCTGCTTTCTGTCCATCACCTCCACCATTCCAAACCCACCTTATTTCTCCCTTTCACCACCTGTGTTGTTTGTTTTTTCCCCCTTTCTCCAGGCTGATAACTGAATGGAAGCTGGGAATAACATTCCTGCTTTCCACACAGTGCCACTGGTGAAAAAGAAGGGATTTGATTCCCTCTAAACATTAAACTGCAGTCCCTGAAGTTTCCAGCAAGTATCAAACAATCAGGAGAAACATGGTTGAACACAAAGAAAGATTAAACCAAAAAAAAAGCTTGACAAAGGGGGATTAACTGATTATTCCTGAGTATTTTGGATACAAATGCCGAGGATATGTCACAGTGTACATTTGATATGCTGCTTGTTGCCAAAAGAACAGGGGGAGCCAAGGCCATTCCCACTAATGCTCTGATAAAACTGTCCCCTCCCTCCCTAAGACAAGATGAAGGGACTTTTTTCCACGGAAAGCATCCTGGGGAGGGGGGAGCATGGGAAAGCTGTGGGAGCAGTGGAGGGCACCCAGAGGGCAGGAGGAACAGCAGCTCCAGAGGGGAAGCTGGGACATGCCAAGTCACCCACAACTGGCTGGGCAGCACAGACAGCCCTCCAGGGTGCCTGCGATGGGGGGATCCACCCCGGAGTGCCCTGGAAGGTGGGATCCATCCTGGAGTGCCCTGAAGGAAGATGGGATCCATCCCAGAGCATCCTTGCATGATGGGATCCAGCCCAGAGTGCCCTCAAAAGATGGGATCCATCCCAGGGCATCCTTGGATGATGGGATCCATCCCAGAGCACCCCTAGATGATGGGATCCAGCCCAGAGCACCCTGGAAGGTGGGATCCATCCCAGAGCACCCTTGGCTGATGGGATCCATCCCAGAGCACCGTGGAAGGTGGGATCCATCCCAGAGCACCCTTGGATGATGTAATCCAGCCCAGAGCATCCCCTGGATGATGGGATCCATCCTAGAGTGCCCTCAGAAGATGGGATCCATTCCAAAGCACCCTTGGATGATGGGATCCATCCCAGAGCACCCTTGGCTGATGGGATCCATCCCAGAGCACCCAGGAAGGTGGGATCCAGCCCAAGGAACACCACAGCCTGTCCCTTGCAATGACTGTCCTTGCACAAGCTCAGCATTGCTGTTTTTCCCACCCCTCCTTCACCTCCAGCCAAGAAGCTGCCACGGGGAGGACAAGGAATCTGCAGCCCTGCACTTGGGAAAGGGCTTTTTTCCCAGAGAAAAGATGCATCAGCAGAGCACA
>JAXCLP010000067.1:353452-366556 GCA_035584035.1 Lepidocolaptes lacrymiger | reverse complement strand
GGGAGGACAAGGAATCTGCAGCCCTGCACTTGGGAAAGGGCTTTTTTCCCAGAGAAAAGATGCATCAGCAGAGCACATTAACTTTGACATCAATAACCAGCAAACTCCCTGCTCCCCCAGCATCAGTCAGGGCACTGCACCGAGAGCAAGAAGTTAAAAATGCTCCTGCAATGCTGTTCAATGCAAGTGTTGCTTCTAAAAACAATCCCAGGTTTGTCTCTGTGCTCCAAGAGAGGACACAGGGAATACAGGCAAAGGATCTCCCTGCAGAGCCAACCATAAGAAGCTCATCCCCAGCTCTGTCATGCTCTGGGCTCTGCAGGAGCAAGAACAAGGGGGATGTCACTACCAGAACCAAAAGCTGTTTAATGTGCAGGTTTCTGTGGCTGACAGGACCCGTTTGGGAGAAAACTGCAGAGATTTGATCAAACTCCACTTGGTCTGCCTTCAGCCAGAGCGCTGGTGCTGCACACACTGCCACTGCCAGCTTCCCACAAATGTCACAGCTCTCATTCCCCAGGGAATTCACACCAAACCAAACCCCCTCTGGCACTTGGGTGCCTTTCTACTCGGGTGACAAAATACTGCCAACATACTGCACATTGTGCTTCTCCCACCACGGTGTAAAGCCTTCAGCATCAGCACACTGGACACAGCTCATTTTTAAATACAGCGCTGCTTCCAAGTAAGGAGAACCAAAATTGCCCAAATCCCCCTCTCCAGTCACTGCCCAGCACAAACAATGAGCAGACATCCAGCAGCAGCTTCCCTGAGGATAAATACTTCAAGGAAGAAAGAAAGCACAGCCAAACCCAGAGGAATTTTGCAGTGCTAGTAGGAGCTCCTCTCCTTAGGTTTCTGGCAGTGTAAGGGAAGGAGGAGGAGATAACATAAATTATCAAGACTCTGTTGATAATTATACAGTGAAATAAGACCCTGTGCCTGCAGCTTCCGGCAGCCTGGCTCATAAATAACTTCCACTTTGGTAAAAGTGCCTTGATCTGTAACCCAGGGAGGTGGGAACAGCCAGTTTGGTTCCCCAGCTCCCCCTTTTTCCCCCTCCCCAATAAATATTTATTCACAGTGAAAAATCCCAAGTGAAGTGCAGCAGCAGCAGCTCCTCTGCTGCCAGCCCAGCCCAGCCCCGAGCCCAGGCTCCTGTTTGGCACGGGGAGAACCAGCCCTGCCTCATTCCCCACGCTCCTGGCTCTCCAGAACCAGCATTCCCAAGCCCATCTCCCTTCCCCAGAGCTCAGTTATCCATGAGGAAGGAAAACAGCCCAGCCAAGAGCGGGGCACGGAGCCCCTGGGAGCGCTGCAGCTGCTCTGCCACGCACACCACACATCCCATCTTTAACCAAAAATGCAATTTCTGCCACGCCAACAGCCACATCCCACACCTTTCAGCCCCAAAATGCCTCAAAGGGCCGCCGGCACGAGAAGAACAGGATGCAAAATCAGACTCAGTGATGCAAAATCAGACTCGGCGTGCTTTGTGAGCTCGGATCTGATGGAAGGGGATAATTAACCTTTCCCCATTGAAAGGCTGCCCCCCTTCCAACACCCCCCAGCCACGCACGGGGACTGCAGGGCACCACAAATCCTAAAAGCTGAGCTCAAAGGGCACGCTCTCCTCCTCCACCCCAGGCTCCAGCCAAGTGTGAAAGCAGGGGGGATGCTGCACTGGGCAGCATGCAGGGGGATGCCCGTGGAGGGGAGATGCCCCCATCACTGCCCATCATCCCCATCACTCACCTGAGTGGTCCCTCGAGGCCGGTGCCCGCGCCCAGGGTGCCCGCTGCCAGCGCCGTGCACACACCGCTGCCTCCCTCCATGTTGCGTGTGCTGCTCCTTCCCAGCGCTGCCTGCATGTGCCCGAGCTCCTTCCAGCCCTGCCTGCCTCTGCACGAGCAGCTGGAGGGGGCTGCTCCAGCCAAGGGGCCCAGGCTGTGCCCCCCTGGCCAGCCCTGCGTGCTCAGTGGCAGGGAGCATCAGCAGGAGCTGCCACGAGATGCTCTGGGTGTCACCCCCCTGCACAGAAAATGAGGTGTATCTAGAGAGGAGAAGCACAGCCCAGCTCGCAGCCCTGGGCTCCCATCCTGCCCTCCCTCAGCAGCACATTCATGTTTTCCTCAGGCTCTCAGAGGCAGCTCAGCTGTAACCCTTGCTGAGCTGGAGGGAGGGAGAGGGATTTCTTTGTCCTGAGCGCCTCCATGCCTCGGATCTCACCTGCTCTGCATGGTCTCACCCCCAGATAAAAACCTCAGCAACCCTGCTGCAAGTGACCAGTAAGAACCAGCCAAGCAGGAGGGTATTCCCAGTTCTGCCAGCTGGATAACCTTGGATGTATCACATTAATGTGTTTGCTGTTCTGCTTCCTCCTTTTGGAAAACAGGGCAATATTTACTGCGTTCCCAGAGGAGACTTGCAAGCCTTAATTTATTTCTGTGTTTATGCAGCCGGTTTGCAAAGGAGCTGGGTGAAAACTGCTCTTACAATGCCTAGCAGAGGGAAGGATCACAACCCAACTTCCAGACCCCATCAAAACCCTTCCTGCTCAGCCCACCAGAGCAGCAGTGGAGATGATGGGATGGGGCAGAGAGGAGCAGCAAAGGGGAAAGGCTGGCTGATGGATGGCTGGCTGGCTCTCATCCTTGGCCACCAGCTCGTTGTGTGACCTTCACCAAGTGTTTCAATCTTTCTCCATGGGTACAGAATGCTGAGCTGTTCCCACTCCTGTGCAATGGCCCAAGATTGTATTGTTGCCACTGCTGCTCTTGGCTCAAGCTGCAATTTGGAACAATGCTGGATTCTGTCCTTCCCCAGCCCCTGGAAACAAGAGGTGGCATCTGAAGGTTTTGCACAGTTGCTTTCAGCTCAGCAGGATGCTGGGGATGGTCTGGGCTATCAGTGTAAGTGGAGATTTTGGGGGGGTGAAATTCTCTGTGCTCTTTGGGCTCAGCGAGACACCAAGTTTAGACAGACAAAACACTTCCAAAACAACACTTTTTTGTTTAAAATTCAACAGAAGTGGCTGCACAACCCTAAATTACAAAGGACAGCCATTATGACTGTTCTCTGTTAGTTTTTAATTCTTGGATCAGTGCTGTTTGCTAAAAGCTGTAGAACCAAGTGGCAATAATCTCATTTATCAGCCCTAAGGACACAGCCAGGCCAAGCATGAGTTAGCACTTCCAGCAGACAGGGAAGATTCAGGCTTGGCAAAGCTGAGCAAAGTCAAACAGGTTAGACCCGTTCTGTGCCTGGAAAGCCTAATGATTGTTTCCAAATCCCTTTGTCCCAATGCTAATTTTTCTTTGTTTCACCAAAACAGACATGCAGGAATGGGACAGGCTAAAGATAGAAGAACTTAATAGGAAACCACGTGCCCATTTAGGTGAAAAGCAAAACTGTTCTGACTTTGCATCAGGGGCTTCAGGAGGTGTTGGAAGAGCCTTCCTGCCCCTGGACCTCCCTGTGACAGAGACCAGAGGATGCTGGTTGGATTCATCCAAGGATGATAAACTTCATTCTGTGGGTCTGATCTCTCTGACTTGAGGAGCAGAAGGGAAGGGGTTTGCACAATGGGGACAGAGCCAGGACAGAACCCCACAGTGGTCCAGGACCCCAAAGCACTGCCAGTGAGAACACAAGCTGAGCAAACCCTGTGGGAATTCACCCCCAGTAAAATATTCCCAAAGGAAACCACAGGTAGGAGATCAACCTCTGCTTAAAGCAGTGAGGCTAAACCCAAAGCCATCGTTCCTGGTGAGCAGTGTCCAATTCCAGCTGGACAAACCCAACAAGGCAAACCCAAAGCTGTCATTTTCTAGACCTTCTGCTACAGCTCAAGGTCTTCAGAGCACAGGAGAAGGAGCTGGGGGGGGAAATTTAAACCAATGTATTCACTGCAGCTCCAGAAGAGAATCTTCCACCTAACTGGAACCAATTAGCAGCAGAGAGAAGATGCATTTCGGTGCACAGAAGTTGGGCACCTCCACTCCCAACACAGCCAGGCTGGGATTAGGACCTGCTGCTGCTTCCCATGTTTATCCAGTGCTGAAATCCCAGCTCATCCAAGGTTACCTGTTCTCCTGCACCCACCCAGGCAGAGACTCCCTCTTGCTCTTTATTGGTACATTTTTCAGGGCAGTACAGCCTTGTTCCAGGGCCAGGGCTCTGGACCCTATAGCAGGGCTCTGGATCCTACAGCAGGGCTCTGGAATGTATAGCAGGACTCTGAATCCTATAGCAGGGCTGTGGACCCTATATCAGGGCTCTGGGTCCTATAGCAGGGTTCTGGATCCTATAGCAGGGCTCTGAATCCTACAGCAGGGCTCCAAACCCTACAGCAGGGCTCTGAATCCTACAGCAGGGTTCTGGATCCTATAGCAGGGCTCTGAATCCTACAGCAGGGCTCCAAACCCTACAGCAGGGCTCTGGATCCTACAGCAGGGTTCCAGACTCTATAGCAGGGCTCTGAATTCTATAGCAGGGCTCAGGATCCTATAGCAGGGCTCTGAATCCTACAGCAGGACTGTGGACCCTACAGTAGGGCTCTGGAACCTATAACAGGGCTGTGGACTCTATAGCAGGGTTCTGGATCCTATAGCAAGGCTCTGAATCCTATAGCAGGGCTCCAGACCCTACAGCAGGGCTCTGGACCCTACAGCAAACAATAACCATTCTTTTGTTTCTCACCCACCAGGAATTCACCAATTATGAAGAAACAGCCCCGTGCACATCTCAGTGTCCCAATCTGACAGGTCTTTAAGACATCTCTTAGAGTCCCAGGCCCAGAACTGCTGGGGTTTCATGTAATCCAACACAGCTTTGCTGCACAGCAGCCTGAGGGTTTATAAAGCTGGTTTATGATACCCATGACCAAGTCTCTGAACTTGCAGGCTGACAGAGCTCCCATCTGATCACATTCACACCATGATTCAGCTTTTTGCTACCTCAATAAACTTTGGGGAGCTGCAGCAACAGCTCCTGTTGCAGCCAATTCTCTCCTCACAGCAACTTCTGCCAGCCACTCCAAGAGCAGGATTAGCCAACCCTTCACCACTTCTCACCTCTGCCAACACATTCCTTCCTCCTTTGATAGTTTCTCTGAGCTTAAACACCTTTCCATTTAAGAAGATGAAAGTGCCAAGCAAGAGAGGATTTTAAATATAACCTCTTCGATTGCTTGAGGTTATCGAGGCAGAGAGACCAAGGATGCTGCAAGGCAACCTTCCTCCCTTGCTCTTTGCATAGTTCTTCATTAAATTAAAAATAGATTGCCATTAATAATGTATGGATGACAAGACAATGTAGGGCTGCTTTTGTTTCCAAAAGAAAATTAATTTACTGGGAAAACAGTTCAGTGTTAAGATATATAACATTTTGAATAAATTATATGAAGCGACACCATTCTTGGAGGGTATTTTATACCCACAACTTTAGCTGAGGTGCTGCTCAAAGCAAGTTCAGGAAACAAAGACCAACTGGACAGCTGGAAGCAAGAAACTAAAATATTTAAGAGCAAATCTTGCTGCTAGCCCAAGATGAGAACTATGCCATTGCTAATTAATGATCCAGGTCACAAACTGCTCCCTCCTGAGGCACAGGAGCAGGACATTTGCCTTCCCCCAGCCCCAGAGCACAGTCCTCAACCCCATCTCCATGAAAAAAGGGGGTTTATACCAGAAGGACTCACATTAGTGAATCCCAACAAACCCCAGGCAGCAGTTCCTGACTGACAGAGCACATGGAACAGGCTCCAGCCCCATCACCCCTGAGCTGGCTGAGCCACATGAAGGCAGCACAAGTGCTGACCCCTCCCAATCCCTGCCCACAGGGAATTGGCATCTCTGCCCCTTCTCCCATGCAGGAGCTGCTCCCAGGGCTCTCTTTAGGACCCAAGGGCATCGTGCCCACCTCATCATCCCTAAAGCCATTTATTCAGCCGTGTGCCTGCATCTCCAGGACACTCCTGAGCTCCCTCCTTGGCTTCCTGACACCAGGCAGGTGTAATTCTGATTTATTCAAGTGCAGGGTGTGTACCAGGGGAAGGAGAGCTGAAACAATTTAGGCTCTCAGTGAAAACCCAGCCCTGCAAACAGCTCCCATCAGGAGGGTGATGGAGATGGGGACGCCAACCCCCTCTCTCACCAGGTACGTAATGTGGGACATGTCTAATCAAAAAGGTGTTTAAAGGGGTCAAATACAATTTTTGCTGCAACACAGGCAGCACAGCTATTGCTGGAGATGCCAGGCAAGCACAGCATCTCCCAAACCTGAGAGCAGGCTGAGCCAGCAGGTGCTGTACCTGTGCAAAGACAGCAGCACCCACAGCCTGGCACAGCCTGGCACAGCCTGGGGCCCTCCTGCACAACCCCAGAGCTGGAGGGACTGACACAGCCCCAGCCAAACCCACACTGCAGACTCCAAGCCTTTCTCATCTCAGTTTGCATGAGAAAGTGGACAAAAGGATGCTCAGACTTGAGCTGGACTAGACAAGAATTAAGGAGCCCCTGCTGGCTGCAAACCCTGCAGGGCACACATGGCTTGTTTTAAGTCACAAATCATGGTCTTCACTGTCAGTGCTCCCTGAAAGTTAGTGAACCCTTATTCCCAAGGTGAAGGGGACCCAGGCCCATGGAGCAGACACCAAAGTGGGGGAGTAATCCCAGCATTCCCACCCTGCCTTTCCTCCTCCCTGGCAGAGTCTGAGCAAGCTGCAGCTCAGGACCAGCTGGTGCTTGCCCAGCCCTGCTGTGCCAAGGTGTGTCTGGGTGGGATCCACCTGCCCTGCTCAGCACTGGCAACACCTCAGCCACCTGCCCTGGGGCTGAGGAGCTGGTACCTCCTCTCAGACCTGTCTCAGACATGGCCAAAGAGGCCTGGGCAGGACAAAGGGAACAGCAACCTTTGTTAAACATTTACATCTTCACGAGTTTCACTGTGGAGAAACAGATCATCAGCCTCGCAGCTGCTCTGGAGGAGTTCATTCCCTGGACTTGTTTCCTCTTGGATCAGGAGGAGAAAACCTGTTCCTCTGAGCCTGCAGAAAGTGCAAGATAAGCTCCAAGAAGTCCTGAGGGCTGGAGAACAGAGACCTGAGACAGGAGAGCAAGCACAGGAATTCTCCCACCCAGGTTCTGGGTTTCTCCAGCCCTGGAGAACACAGGAGCAGGTTCAGCAGCAGGGGCAGGGACTGGAGAAGGTGGCTGAGCACCTGACTCTGCTCTGGAGAAACCTGGCACCCCAAAAACCCCTGGGCAATGCTCTGTTCATCACAGCCTGCTGATGCAACTGGTCCAGCTGGCAGGGAGAGCCACAGTGGAGGCTGAGGAATGTGGGAGCAGCTCAGATGGCACCAGCACGGGCACTGCAGCCAGGTCAGGGAGCTCAGAGGTACCAGCCTGTGCCCCCCAAAGCACAGCACCCAAGGGAGCAGCTGCTCCTCCAGGGCAAGAGGTTGGCAGCCCCAGGGAGACAGAAGGAGCATCCTGCAAGTGATTTGAGCATCTGGGTGTCTGTAACCAGAGGAGACTACACAGGGGGGGGAAATTTCAATCTGCCCATCCCTCTGCTTTCTGAGCACAGTTCCACATTTCCTCAAGCCCCTCTTCAGCCCAGCTGATCCTCTTGTGCCACATGAACTGAAAACTGAGTGTGGCTCTTTCCCTAAAGGCTGCCCGAGCATCTCAGGCCCAGGGGGTGACTCTGGGCATGGTCCTGGTCCTTGGGGGTCCCTTCCAGCCCAGCCTGTTGGGTGACTCTGTGACATGCTGGGATGGCACAGCCCATCCATGCCCTGCACTGATCCAAGAGCACCCCTTGCCAGCAGCTTCCCACCTTGGAGAGGTTTAATTGCACTAAACACCTCTGCTGGATCTTGGTGTCTCAACACACAGTCCTACAAAGGGCTGCACTTTGCTTTGCCCCCAGGTGTAAAGCTGGCAAGATGCTGCTGCTTTTATATTAGGAACCATGATTTGGCTCCCAGGAATATCCTGTAATAACTCTGGTAATAACTCTGCCTCTCTCTCACCTCAGTCCCCTCCTGGATGAAAGCTTTTAATTAAAATATCCCCCAAGACAGTTGCAAGGAGAGAATGAGAGGAGAATTTCTGTCTTCTCTATCACTGCCTGTTCTCATCACAGCCACCCTTCTCCTTCCCTCCCTGACACAGCCCTGGAGCTCTGCCTGTTTGGACACCACAGTTTGGTACCTCCATCTGTGCAATCCCCCAGTCCTGACCATGTCAAGGCAGTGACACCTTTGCTCTCCACTCTCAGCATCCAGGGATATTGCTGATGCCCTCCTAGGGAAAAGCAGGGAACTGGGGGAGACAGAAGATGAATGGTAACTCAGAAATGCCCAAAGCTGTCTGTGCCATCTCTGGGAGCTTGGATTGCCATGCCAAGTTCTTCCCATGAGCTACTTCCTTAGGCATCAGAGATTTGGGATGGATAAGGAAATCAGGGCCTGTTCAACCATCAGGCACCATTAACCTCACCCAGCTTTCACTTTCCCTGCCATTCACATCTCCCTGCATTGCTTTTCTTCACCAGGTTCCTCCTCAACCACTTTCTTTTTCAAGTTCTCACCCTTTCATGTTTCCTGCTCTCCACTTTGTCACCCCCTGCTTTCCCATCTTTCCCTGCCCTGCTCTTATTCCAGCCCCTCCACAACCCTTACCCACATTCTTCTTTCCATTCTTTCATTATCATAAAATGTCCTATATCTTCTTTCCCAAACATTGCTTTGTAAGAAACTGATACCGTTAAAAAAATCAGTTTTCTCTTTTCAAGCAAGTTAAACTTACAGAGATGGGCTGGAAAAAAGCTGAGGGACACTTTGCTGTCCCTAAATCACCATTTTATGCCAATAGCTTTGCTGGACAAATGAATTGCTAACAAAATCCAGCTCAATCTCCCACCAAACCCAGACAGCTCTGCAGCCCAGGGAGCACTGGGAGAGCAAATAACTCCACTGTCTTTGGATTCAACCTGGATTTAAAGCTCTGGGTTAACCAGCAGCACACAGGCACTCACCTTTAGTCAAGGCTTCTCCCAGCTCCTTAAAGATAATGGGGCTTTTGGCAGGTAAATAAATCAGGGCCAGGAAGGAGCTGGAAGCTCAGGAATGACCTGAAGCAGCCAGGCACTCTGCTGATGCCCAGCTCGTGTCTGGCACAGCCTTGGCAAGGGCTGGGGGTGCCCAGGGAGCTCAGGGAGCCTGGAGAAGGACAGGATGTCATATTTAGGGACATTGTCATGCAGTGTCTTCCATCATGACATTCCCTCTGCTTCCAGAAGGACAGCATCACTGAGATCCCCAGGACAGAAATGCCTTGCTGCTGCTGGGGTTTGTTTGGGGTTTGCACACTGGAGAAGGGGAAAATGTATGGAAATGTATATTTTCTATTATATAACACCAGTGTAGCAAGGCAAGAAATGCTGCTCCTCCTTCTACCCTCGAGGAAAACCATTGTAGCTCCAAGCTTTAAGTTCATCCTCTGATGTTCCAAAGTAAGGATTGATAGAAAAACACACACAAAACACAGAATGCTTCTTTATCCAAATCTTTTCAGGGAAAAAAAATCACTGACTTTGTTAAAAACTGGACATAAATGCTTTCTGTTTAAAAATCCAGTCTGCATTTTCTCCAAGTGAGATTTTTTTCTCTTTTTAACACAGCACACTGTTAAATGAGAATAAAATGGCTGTTTTGAACATGAAGGAGATGGCACTTTTTCCTCAAAGAGAAAGAAAAGAAGATGAAAGACAAATCTAATTTTCTCTCATTACAATCCACTGATGCTCAGATTTTGGTTAATTGCTTTCCTTGTGGGGATAATCTGAACGTTTTAAGCTGTAATAAACCTATGAAGCACCCCAGGAAAAGAAAAAGAAGATGGAGAAACAGCTTGGGGAGTCTTTTAGCAAATTTTTCATTAGTTTTGCATGGGGAACATCCTAGGAGAAGCCTGGGTGTGTGTTATGGCCAGGAAATATATAAGTGTTAGGGTCAGGGGAAAAGGACACACAGAAAAGGATATTCCTGCCTTGGTCCCAGGGCACAACATCCAGAAATCCCAATTCTCCATCCCTGGAAGTGTCCAAGGCCAGGTTTGATGGCCCTTGGAGCAACCTGGGCTAGTGGAAGGTGGCCCTGCCATGGGAAATGAGATGGTCCTTGACATCCCTCCAACCCAAACCATTCTGGGATTGGTTCAGAGAGAAGGGGAATAAGAGAACCTGTTGCACAGGGACTGAAAAAATGAGCTGTAAGAGCCAAAGACTTCCCTGGGAAATACAAGGAAAGGTGTGTTTTGGTGGCCTGTTGGGTGTAATTTATGATGAGAGCAAGGCCAGGGCTGGTTTGCAGTTCCAGCCTGAAAATCCCTGGCCACCAGGGCTCCAAAAAAACCCTTCACACACAGCAGGAGAGCTGGGAATTGTCCCCACCAGGCTCCACTGCTGCCTCCTCATTAAGGTTTGAGGATGGAAATCCAGTGAAAAGCCCAGTCTCCTCCCTGTCTCCACGAGGAAACATTTACAGACATCCACAAACCCACAGGTAACTAAAATTAAACACAAACTGGGAAGCAGATTTAAAGCATGTTCTCAGTAATTGGAGTGAAATGAGGGTTTCAGGTGCTTTTTGTCTCCATTCTCAGAGCTCTGCAGCAGGGCTGGGGTTCATTTTTGCACTCTGTACTCACACAATGCAGTAGCTGATTACCCAGTTAGGGGTAAAACCCCATTTTCACACACATGCAATGCTCCAGACTCTTTTTAACATCCACTGGCTTATTTCATTCAGCAAAAATGTGGCAAGCTTACAGTTATTCCCACTCTTTTTCCTTTCAGATGTTTCTTATTGCAGATTTAGAATGCCAGGATGGTTTGGGGTGGGAAGGGACATTAAAGAGCATCTCATTCCCACCTTCCACTGGTCCAGGGTGCTCCAACCTGCCCTGGGACACTTCCAGGGATGGGGCAGCCACAGCTTCTCTGCCCACCCTGTGCCAGGGCCTGCCCACCCTCCCACCCAGCAATTCCTTCCCAATATCCCTCTATCCCTGCCCTCTGGCAGTGGGAAGCCACTCCCTGTGTCCTGTCCCTCCATCCCTTGTCCCAAATCCCTCTCCCTCTTTCTTGCCAGCTCCCTTTAGGATTTAGTGGTAACTCCTGAACCACCAGAACTCAGCCCAACAACCTGAAGGCCACAAGTGATTTTTCAAGACTCCCATCCAGGCACAAGATGCAGAATCCCTAAGGATGCTCCACCTGGTCCTGCACAGCTTTTCAAAGGCACATCTCAGATTGTTTGAAATTCAAGGCTTGTTGACAGAGCTGCAAAGAGGGGGGGAAGAAACTACAGACAAACCCAGCTGACAGAGCAAAAGAGGCCAACACGTGTTTGTATTCCCTGTAGCATCCTGAATATGGGAGAGTAGCATTTCCCCCAAAGCCCCCCTGCTGGCTGACCTCTCCCTCTCCTCTCCTCTCCTCTGCTCTCCTCTCCTCTCTTCTCCTCTCCTCTCCTCCACAAACTGGCTCTCCTGACTTTGCAAAGAACTGCTGCTGGCATAAGTCAAATCCTTCACAGATTAAAGGCAGGGAACCCAACAAAACCTGCTAAAAACAAGATTTTCCTGAAAAGCCCTGCCTGGGAACCCTGGCTCAAGGCTTCCAACCCCTCTTTTGGGCTGACAGGGACTCAATTTCTTAGACATCCATTGCCAGTTCCTTTAAACACACCAAGGGCTCCACAGCTGCAAAACTTCAGGACAAATGGTGGTGATAAAACAGAAGAGAATCCAGGAGAATATCCTAGTGCTTGAGTTCTTCCTCTTGTCAAACACCACTTGAAAATAAAAGCCAATAACCCCACTTTTCCATCTGATGGGAGTTAGTTCCAATGATGCCTGCGAGTCCCAGCACTGATTAAACTCCACAGGACCATTCACAGGGCACAAGAGTGTGCAAAGCTGGAGGAGAAGGGAAGGGCTGGGGCATGAAATGCCCTGTGTGAGCACACCCTGAACTGCTGGGGCATTACAGGCAGCCCCCTAAGTCCCACCTCTGCCTCCCCATCCCTCACCAACACACATCCCTCTTTCTTTCAATAAAGCAGGAAGGAGAAGAATCACCAAAACCAGCCCTGGGGCATTACAGGCACCCCCCTAAGTCCCACCTCTGCCTCCCCATCCCTCACCAACACACATCCCTCTCTCAATAAAGCAGGAAGGAGAAGAATCACCAAAACCAGCCCTTTCAGCTCATCTCTGAGCACTCACAGGAGCCAAACCAGTAACAAACAGCTTTTTTTCACAGAGTGTGGAAGGAAATGAGTTCAGGTTAGGGTTAGGTGCCTGTTTTTCCAGCCCCACAGCTGAACCCTTGGAACCAACACCTCTGATTTCCCCCCAGGAGGAACAGCCTGTCCCTCTGAAAGTCTCAACAACCCACTCGTGGCTTTGAAGGTGTCTTGGGACTCAGTTTCTGCAGGAGCAACGGAGGGGAAAGGGGTAAATCACTGTGTTTAAGTCCAGCCTATAAAAAGGCACACTGTGCCAGACTCTGGTGACAACTGCAGTGCAGCAGGTGACTCATGGCCTGGCACAGACAGGCTGCAATTTGGTGCAAAGAACTTGTCATCATCAATATTTCCAGAGGAGTGTTTTTCTGAAAAGAGGGCACACTCACCACGATGGCTTCAGAGAGTGCTCTCTGGCTAGAAATAAAAGGCTCAGGTGAAAAATGCTGCATTTCCCCCTTGGGAATAAACAGCTCTCCAAGGGTGAGCTTTGTTGGGTGGCATTTAAAGGCTGGCCAACAACAGCTCAGCATGGAGGAGCCACATGGGCTGTTTGTTTGGGAAGGCAGAAGCTGTGCTAGGACAAACTGGAGAGCCAAAGCTGGGGAACCAAGAGCAAATATTGACAAATATTGGCCAGAAGCTCCCCCTGCCCCAACAGCTCCTGCTCCACAGCATCACCAGAACATCCCACACCCAACAGAAGGATTTCTCCATGGGAAGGGTGGTCAGGCCTTGGCAGGGGCTGCCCAGGGAGGGTTGGAGTGCCCAGCCCTGGAGGT
>JAXCLP010000067.1:316654-331847 GCA_035584035.1 Lepidocolaptes lacrymiger | reverse complement strand
GAGCCCAAACCCTCTGGGAGAGGAGGAGGTACCAGGGCACAATTAAAGCTGGTTTTAGGGTCAAACCCACTGGAGGAAGGACTTAAAAATTCCCTCTCTGCAAGCCTTATATTTATCAAACTCAGAAATTCAGGAGAAGGTCTGACATTATAAATTGTTTTCAATTGCATTTGTGTGGAGCGTGGCAGTGTGATTATATTTTTTAAAATATATTATAAATTATTCTATTGGGTTTACTAATGGATTTTGTTAATTAAAACCAAAGCAGCTGATCACCTACCACAGATTCTAAAAATAAGGCTGCCCAGAGTTAAAGACAAGCCCAAACTGCCTGCACAGATGCAGAAGAGACGAGACAGATGGTGACTCTTACAGAGGATATTGGTGCTGAACAAACACAAATATGGTGTTGGTCAATAACATTTCAACTGCCAGAAAGGGAGAGGAGAAAAATGATTTGGAGATCCAACCCTCTCCCCTGTCCCTAGGATTGTGTAATTGGAAAATTCCAAACCCCACTTTGATGCAGGAATTGTTGATAAAATTAAGATGAACCATGAACTGTTCATACCCTGAACTGGCAAATCCCATTCCCAGTTAAAAGGCCACCCCCCCTGGGAAGTGACAGCTCAGCAGCACAAATTCTGCAGCACATTTTGCTAAAATAGAAAAGAAAAACAAACAAACAAAGTGGATTTTACACTCCAGACCAGCCTTCAGCTGTGCCAGGGAATGCCCAGCATTGGCACCCTAAATATTCCCTCCCATTTCAGCCCCCTAGGCAAATACACTGGGAAATAACTCCCCAAAGTTAACCAAAATTCTGGATTTCCACAGGAAACAAAGCTCAAAATAAACTATTCCATGTGCTGACCCCGTGTGCTTAATTGATTCCAATTAATTCAACTTCCAAATTAATTCCAATTGTTTCAATGGAGGCACGTGGGAAATCTGCACCTGTAAGTTGATTTTTGAAACCCAGCCCCAGGCAAAGATTTCTTTGCTCAGAAGCTGATTTGGGGCACTCACAGAAACCCTTCACAGGAGTTTCCTCTTGGTCAGTCCTGCCATAAATTAGGAGCATGAGATGGAAACCAGTTTTATCTTTTGGCTAAGTGGGAAGTTATGAAGTCAATTTGTCTCATCAGTCATTCCCTTTTCCTGCCCATCTTCCTTCCAAGTGCCATTTGGGGCTATTTAAAGCTTGGCATGTCAAACCCTCACATCAAAGGAGGCAAAACCCTCCTTGCCCTGTCAATATTTCCTCCTCCAAAGGATGGACAGCAAGGCTGAGAAAAAGGTTTATTAAAGCCACTCCTGAGAGATTTATCCATTTCCAAAACGTGGCCATTTAATCCCTCCTTTCTAGGGTAAAGCAAGAGGGAAAAAAGCAATTTTCTATTAGGAAGAGGGGAAAAAGCAACCTAAAAAGCTTCTAATAACATGGGATAAATAACTACATTACTTGGAATTTAAACTAACATGAAATTAATTTGACAACCCGTTTTTTCAACTTTAAAAAGGGGTTATTTCCAGCATATTAGGGAAATGTTCAGCCTTGGGGTTCCACCAAAGCAAAGCAGCACATTCTGCACTCTGCCAAAGAAATCCCTCCAGGGAGGTGAGTGAGACATTCCTGCCACAACAGTCAAACCCAGGCTGGAGAGAAATCCTCCTGGGAAATGCAGAAGGAAGGGAAGGGGGAAAAGGGAGCCAGGGCTGCACTATCCACCCTCCCCACAACCCCAGGGGATACAAACCAAGGAAATCTGAATTTCCAGGAAAACTGGGTGTGCTCAGAGACATCTCCCTGCCCATCTGACTGAAGGCACTGATGGGATCACCCCCTTTTCAACATGCACATCCCATGGGAAGCCAAGGGGGCTCAGGCACAGCTGGACCCCCATGTTTAAGACTTGAGGAACCCCCCAAAGGGCAGCAGAGCCCAAAAGAACCTCTCCATGCCAAAAAAAGGGATTCAAGCAGCCCTTCTGGCCACTGGCTGTGCCTTCCCTGCTGTCCCTCTCTGGGAGCACAAGGGATTTTCCACCTCCACCCAATTCCAGGATCCTGCAAAGAACATCTTTTATCCCACCCCAGACAGGAGGAGGCTGCCAGATGGATGATATTGCAATATTCCCCCAGGCAGAGAAGACTTCAATACCATAATCATCTTTACTACGATTTTTGACCTGCTTTTACTCTGGCCCTGGGTTTTTAATCACATCTTTCATTGTGCATTGGTTACACTCAATAAAACTTAATTCAGAACACTGCCAGCTCTCCTGAGCACCACCAAAAAGGGGCCTGTGCCAAACTCAGAGCACAAAATGCTGGTGGGAGAATCTTGGAAGGTGTGTTGGTTTGTGTCTCCCCAGAAGGAATGCACTGGGGTTTACATTTTAAAGTTATTTCAATGTATGGCCTCTGTAAGCAAACCCAGCCCTCATTTAAACACTCTCTGAGGGAGGTTTGATGGAGTTAAGAAAGAGTGGAAGTTCTCCTCTCTGTTTTGAGCACCAGAACAGACACTCAGCTCACCTCCCTCTCCTGCCTTATCCCCCAGTTCTGACAGAATCTCTTCTGCCTGTTACAAACACTCCTTTTAACAAACAAATCTCTAAGTGACAAATCCACACAGATTTTCCTGTTTGGAATCTCTTCATCTTCACAAAGCTTCACAGAAGCAGAGAATAGTTTTGTCTGTTGTGTGGAAGAGCCTCCCACCACAAAGAACTTAATAACCTCCATAAAACCCCCTTTCCTTTCCATTCTGCTCAGTATTTGCATTTAAGAAGTTACAAATACCAAATCCAGCAGGCTGGGATGAGATTCCATCCCATATAGCTGGGATGGAGTGGGAACACAGGAAATTGGGGGAGGCTGGACCTTCACTTCAAACTCTTCTACCCCCAAAACCTTGAAGCAGCCAATGTGGTAATTGACTGAAGTTTATTGCTTAGAGCTTTGAACACCATTTCCTTATGACTTGGGGGGAAAAAAGGGAGAGCAGAAGGCACTTCAGCAGAGAAAGGGGGAGGAGAAACATTTATTGCTTTTCCTCTGCAGGACTGATCACTGGGAGGGGAGTGGGATGGATCCTGACACTGTTTTAGGGGATGGGTACCCACACTTCAGTCAGCCTGTTCCACAGAGACTGGGGGAGACAAAAGAGGGATCAGAGCAGAAAATAAAATCCCAAACTCTCTGCACACATTCCCAACTTCTCCCTCTGCCACAGAAATGACACCAGGATCAGCCAGAGGGAATGTAAAACAAGCTCAGAAAACACGAGCCATTCTACACCCCACTGAGTATTTCTGGTGCTTTTTTCTTTTCTCTAAATCTACACCTGAGCACTTGTTTCACTTCTGTTCACCTTCTTAAGATGTGCAGCTCTGTGGATGCTCAGGGGGAGACCCTGGAAAGTGTTTGTTCCAAAAGCAGTAACACAAAACCAAATAAATACCATCTTCACTGCAATTCCTCCCATAGCTAGTTCCATGGGATCAGGGATCATTCCTCAAGTCCAGAGCATTTTTTTCTCCCTCTGAAGCCTTCCCCTTTCAAAATCCACACCAGTGCTAAAAGGATTGATGTGCTTTGCCATTTGCCTGAGTTTTAAGGTAACAGTTTGTCCCATGGGGGGAGGTTTTTGCCTCCTCCACCACAAACCAGTGGCACCTCTGACATCACTTCTTCATCCTCATTGCACACTCCATTTCAAGAGTTTGTTACTCCTGGGATGACTTGGAAAGAAGCTGCCCTAGACTTTACTAGAGAGCAATTTTTCCAGCCTGGGAGTCAGCCTGGATTCCACTTCCATCTCATGGGAAGGTCCAAGACCCCAAACCCTTGTAGGTAAAAAGCCAAGAGAGATTTGCAAGCACTCGTTGCTTCTTGAGACCCTCAGCCCTTGAAACACTAAAATCTATTTATAACCCCAGCAAAGCAAGAAAACAAACAGATGGGATAAGCAGAAGAAAAGCAAAGTGTCAACTGCCTTGGCCAGGATGTTGGAAGATGTCTACAAGTACTTAATAGAGTTAAAATGTTTAAAAAAGAGAAGCACTTCCCTGAAGTTCGGGCTCCGGGGTGGTAAATAGCACCTTCTGTCAGACCATATGTCAGTCAGCAAACAGCCCTCACAAACCATCCCCTGAAGCTCCACCTTGCCTGTGTTCCCTCCACACACAGGATCTGTCCTGGAGAAAATCCACGTGCAGTCCAAGCATTAATCCTGCCAAACATCAGGGAGAGCAGCCCAGGGGGCAGCAGGTCAGTGGCTGGAAGGTGTCACCCCATCCCACAGAAAATCCAGTGTCCCTGGGAGATACAGAGCTACAACCACACTGCTGAGCCCACTTAAAGATCATTTTTTGCCACTCTTAAGCAAGAGAAAAACTCAAGTCCTGGGGAATTATCCATTTGTTGGACTCACTGAGCCAACTGGAGAAAAATCCCTTTTGGATGGATTTGGACACCACACAGATTAGGAAGATTTGGAACACGCAGCATTTGGGGAGGGAACAAGTTGCCTCTGCAGTTATTTTTGAAAATTAAATATAACAAGATCTTTGAAATGCCTCCCCCATACACTGTCTGGCCCCCCACCCAGCACTTCGTCTGGCAACTTGCTCATAGAATTCCAGGCAAGGATTAGAAGACTTCAAAGCAAATACTTGAACTCCTCCATGTCAAACACCTCCATCTTCACTTCTAGAAGCCCTTACTGAGTAGGTAAACCATCAGTAACCCCTATAAGGAATGAGATTTTACTGTATTGAAGAAGATAGCCCAGTGTGCCCACTCTCCAAGAAGCTGGCCAAGGTGCAGCATCAGGAATGACTCCCAGAAAGGGGAAAAAGACCTTTGTCAGGGTCTGGAGGAGCACACACTTCAGCCCAGAAATAAACTCCAGGCACCAAAACCCCACAACAAACCACCCCTGTGTGTTCCTGCCATCTCACTGAGGCTGCTGCCCTGGTAAAAATAGCTTTAAAAACCTGTGAAAGGCATTCAGGTCCATCTCCAAGTCATTTCCAAGCAGAGGGGCATCCCATCTCTGCCTCTCCCATCACACCCCATCCTAAGGCACAGCTGCTCCACAACCACGAGGTTATTCAGCTCCCAAAGCCTTTCCTCATTGCCACAGCATCCCTGGGAAACTAAAACACACAGATTATTGGCCAGCTTGTTTGCTGGTGCCCAGTTTACCCCTGTGAACAGCTGGGCACCCTCCAGAAGGGCAGGAACACAACTCACAGAAGGAGGACCTGCAGCAGATTTCACACCTCATGCATCCTATGGGTTATGGTATTCCCTGCCCTCTATTAAAGCAAGATTTGCTACTCTCATGGATCCTATGGGTTATGGTATTCCCTGCCCTCTATTAAAGCAAGATTTGCTACTCTCATGGATCAAAACACAGCAGAACAGGAGGTCTAAACCCACCACAGAAAAATCATGTCATTTGCAAAACCTCACTAATAAAAACCCCTAGTTTTTAAAACCCTTGATGGCTCAGAACTCCAGGAACTGTTCACAGCTCTGCCATGATCCACATCTTGTATTCCAAACAAACCCCAGCCTCCAGATGGACCCCAAGGCACTGCATTGCTAAGCAGCATCCAAAAGGCATTGAAATTCTGCCCAGATCCCTGCTCAGGGCACAGGGGCCAAGCAACTGGGAGCTGCTGAGCCTCAGAGGGGATGCTGAGCAGCCCTTTGCCCCTGCCACAGGTGCTGAGATGCCAAGGGCACCAGTGGGTGACGTTCCCTGGCATCCCCTCCAGGATCCTGCTGGCTCAGCTGCCCGTGCTGAGGAATCCTCCAAACCTGCTCAACAGGTTGCCAGCCTTGCCCTTTGCAGGGCAGTTCCTGCTCATTGTTCCTGCAGTTGGTGCAACCTGCAGCAGGAGTTACAGAGCCTGATGTCAAATCCTTCATTGCAGGGACTCCTCGTTGTTCTGGGACATCCCAGCCCAGGAAAAGCTGCTTTGCAGAGAATCTGAAACTTTCTGTGTGGTGTGGCAGAAGCAAACTCAGGTGTGACTGCTGGGATGCATCTCAATTCTCAAGGTAATTAGTGTTTGGGGCTCCCCCAGGTCCAGCACAAACAAGTTCTCACAGTTATATTTATTAATGAACATCCCTCCTATTGTTTGTGAGAAAAATGCACATGGGGCAATGCTGGATCCCACTGGGCACATGGGATTATTTCCAGGATATAATTCCTGTTATAGATTATGATTATAAAGCCCTCTCTCCAGATGGGTTGTACAGTCTCCCTTCACTCTGCCACTCTTATTTGATGCTCCAAATGGAGGCACAGGCTTTCAGACAGCAGTGTGCTCTCTAAATCTGCTTCAGAACTCCAAGCAGCAATTATCGAGGAAAAACCTTGAAAATCGAGCACTTACATTCATTCCTCTTCTTCTCCTTATTTTAAACCTTACAAAGAATTAGGAAGATTAGAGAAGGCAGATGAGAGACACTTTCTATGTAGTTATGATGTGTCCTATAGATTCTAAAGCCATATATATTTTATTTTCCAGTTGTGCCCCTGGCTTTCTGAAGGGCACTTTTCCACCCTGCTCCCACACCCAGCAACACACACAAACCCCCAGCACCTTCTGCCTCCAGAATAATTACAATTATTCTGCCCCAGCACCTTCTGCCTCCAGGAATACTCACCAGGGAAACTCCAGCATGCATATGCATAAGCTAACACCCTGCTGGAAACCCAAAATAACCTTGGACTCCGTTTCTTTATGGATTCAAATTGCTTTTTTGGAATTTTAACACATAAAGGAGAGCAGCACCACAGCCCCCAGAACTATCCCGAGCTCCCAGGGCCAGGAATTTGTGTCCCAGCAGGTCCTGACAAAGTGGCCCTAAGCAAACCCTCCAACATCCCCTTGGCCAAAGGGCTAGGCAGTATTTTTAAGTCTCTCCCAGGACTATTATGAAGATTAATGAAGGCCTGAGCAGCGCTTTGAAGATCAAAACTGCTGTGCTGTTATTTATTATTAAAGCACAACAAAGTGCACTCTTGTTGTGTCTAATTCAGCTCCCAGAGAAGGCAGTGCAGGAGCACATGTGCTCCTGGCAGGCTGGGATCTGCACAGCTCATGTGGAGCCACCAAAAACCCCCCCAGTCAATCCACTCTCACCCCTTTGAAATGTTTTAAAGGCCTGGAGGAACAGAACCAAGAGTTTCTCTTCTGATTCTTTTCCAGGATAAGCTTTTCCTATCAGATATTCCTGCTTGGGTTCAGCAATGCCTTTTTAGCCCATCCAGAGCCCTCCTACACCCAGGCCAACATTTAACATACACTAAAGTATGTTAAACGTGTCAAAGTATATTTTAGCTTTGCTAAATCAGAAGTTTAATAGAGATTTGGGATGGTTCCTTTTAAAAAGAGGAGACAGAACAACAATATGGCAGAGTGAATAATTCTTTTTTTTTTGGAGGGGGACAAAATCACAAATATTTTGGAGCTTTCCCCTCAGAAAAGGACTAATCTACATGTCCAGGTACTTCACACACATGTCCACTGCTGAAAAACACACAGAAATACTCCAGTGCACAGTGCCTTGCTAATTTTCACTCCCTTCAAATGCATTCACACACAGAGAGGTTTAAAACACCCTATAGAAATACTACTGTATTTCAATTATTCTGAAACTATGGAACAACCTATCTTTTGGCAGCATCTCCACACACAAACAGTGAGCAGTATTAACAAAAACTCAAAGATAGGAGCTGGGAGGAACTCTGTTTTCCTGCTCTTACTCAAACAGCCCCAGCAGGACATCCCAGTTCTTCAGCATCCCAGCCCTGGGCTGAGCAGGGCAAATATTGAAAGCAAACAAGAAGGGGACCCAGAGGGTGGAGAGCTGTGAAAAAAGGACAGAGCTGGACAGCTACTGCCACCCTCCCCCTCCAAAGCCAGCACCTGCAGGATGCTGAGCATGTCCCCAGGGTCAGCCAGGCTCACCTTCCCAGGAAATGCTGCCCTTTTATTGGATTACCCCTTGGCTCTCTTCCCATCACCTTAATCTGCACTCAGCCCATTCTTCAAATCCACAGCACACTCTTATTACCAGCAGATTGTGAACTTCTGTCCTTCTTGGGGAGAAAGTGGGGTTATATTTAGCAGCCATATGGCCTCCCTCCTCCACACACGTTTGCCAGCGAGCAGAACTGACAAATTAAGTTTTCTAAGACACCCAGCTCCGTGTTTTCACTTCCACTTTTAATGGGAGAAGTGAAGTGGGGTTTAATTCTTCCCCCCAGCACCTGGCAAGCAGGGAATGCAAAGGGTAGCTATGATAAAAAGCTTTCCTTGGGATATAGGTGCAAACATTCAGAAAGTTGTACTGCAGACACCTAAATTACCCCTAAATTAATACAACAGGGCTGCAGAACTAATTAGCCAAGGGTGTCCTGGCCTCCTGATGCAATTGCTCTGGGTCACTTGAGCAGCTCGAGCTGCTGAGCATCTTCAGGGGGGAGGAAGCCAAAAGCACAGGGAGAAGCACCCAGTGGTGGTGAAGAATTTCAGAGGTGGAAGAGCACCCACCAGAGCCTGCTCTGCCCCTGGAGTCAGGTCTCCACACTGCCTGAAGAGTTCCTGCAGCACAGCCTCATCTCCCAGCAACTGCAGCCAGGGCTTAGGAAGAGATCAGCAAGACAGGACATTTGGGACCTACTGTCATTTGGGGCAGCTAAAAAAGGAGGGGAATACACAATAAATACCTACAAACCTCACCCTGAGTGCCACCCCACATATGCATCCCTTAGGGGAATTAAAAAGGGGGGAAGAGGGTCTGAAGGCCCCCAGTGATTTCAAGAAATGGATTTTTTTCCTCTCTAGCAGCGAGAAGAATCACTACTTGAAATACTACCCTGTCACCAAAACCACACCTGATTTCTGCATCCTCTGGGTACCTGGAGCTCTCCCAACTCCTCCTGTGCATTTGTGCGGACACCCCAAGGGATGCCCCACTCTGTGCCCAGTGGCTGCAGCCCCCTGAGCATCACCTGCCTGCAGCTCTGTGGGGAACAGCCTGTCCAAGGGGGGCTCCAGGAGGGAGCTGACCACATTCCAGGATTCCTGCCCTCCTGCACTGCTTCAATTCCCAAGGGACTGTGGGGCAGCCCAGCCTTCCTTTCCCTGCTCTCCCCCCAATTCCAGAGCAGCACAGAGTGTTCCTTCAGGAGGACACAGAGGGACACACACGCCTGAGCACCCTCCTGATGGAAACGAGAAACCCAAATGAACAGCCCTGCCTTTTCCAGCTGGTGTGTTACACTCATTACTCAAGGCAAAATCAGCATCCCTCAATTCTGTAATGCCCTGGTTTGCCTCTCTCTGCACAAAGCAATCCAAGGGAATATGTTCTTCCAGCACATCCCAAATGCTGAAGGTGAGTGATAAGGCACAAATCACAGCCTGAAGAACCTCAACACAGTGTGCAGAGAAGTAACAATTCCCTGGGAACACTGATTATCCCCTCCCAGCACTGATTATTCCCTCCCACCCTGCTGGAGCTGACAGGCTGCAAACTAATTGGGAAGTTTGAACAGCACCAGGAAGCAAGGGAAAACAAACTGCTTCACAGGCCAGAATCACTTGCACAGAACATTTGGGAGAGAACAAAATGTTTAAGGATGCAATCAATCATTAAGATTTCTTCCAAAAAAAAAACCCAGAGCACACACACTCATTTGTTTCAAGCTTGTCTTGGTGGAGAAAAGAAAAAAAAAAGTGAGAAGAACCATGCCTGCATGCTTGATGATCAAATCAGAGCTCGGGAGGGAGAACAAGAGAGTCTTCCAATTAACCAACTTTTTTTTTTGCTTTAAATGTGGTCATTGAGCGCTGCTGGAGAAAGATGTCTGGAGAAGCAGATCTCGACTCTTCTGGCAGTTTTTCCCATTCCTGAACAATCCCTCCTTCAGATGCACAGCCCCAGAGGTTCAGAGGTCCCCCAGCCTTTGTTCTCAGTTCCAGAGCAGTCACAAACACACTTTTGTTCCTGTTTCTTCAATGAAATCACTGCAGCAGTCACCGTGGCTGAAGCTCACAGCTGAGCTCTGCCTTGGGCAGCATTCAGCTGCAGGACTAGGGAATCTCATTTACACTTCCAAGAATAAATTATCAGGGCTTTTGCTGAACTAAAAATCCCCTGGTCTTTGGTGAATCAACCTCCAGCAAACACATGACACCTCTGCCTATTCCTAAAAGGGAGGCAGGAGGGGCAAGATTTGGTTTCCAGGCTGTGCTTTATCTCAATATTTAGGGCTACTGCTCCTTCATCTGGGAGTTTTAGAGACTTCCCACTTTTTATATTCTACTGCAAAAGTGGAATCCCTCAGCCATACACATAAATAAGCATTAGAAACATATCATGACACCCAAACAGCAATTTTTATTGTTTATACCCCAGCCAGAGGGGAAGGGGTGAGATGATGATCATAAGGGCAAGTTATGGAAAGCAGTCACTGAAATATATCCAATATGGAAACTGCTGACAAAATCTGTAAAGATTCCATCAGATTGTATCAGCTGTCACTTTGGGGGGATGGACAAGCAAGGAGCAGGAAAACAGGCTCTTGGAATTCCAAAGGAACTCTCCAAACCCCCTGAAATCTCCCTGCTAAGACACTGATTGCTCCCAGCAGGCAGGAGCTGGCTCTGTGGAGATGCTGCTTGTCAA
The DNA here is from genome assembly GCA_035584035.1 of Lepidocolaptes lacrymiger. NCBI lineage: Eukaryota > Metazoa > Chordata > Aves > Passeriformes > Dendrocolaptidae > Lepidocolaptes > Lepidocolaptes lacrymiger. The sequence continues at coordinate 321,119 of JAXCLP010000067.1, read as the reverse complement.
ACACAACCACAAAAGGCACAGCACGAGGCTGGAGATGAGGAAATCTAATGAAGACATTCATGAATCATAACGAGGAGCAAAGGGGGAAATCTCAGCAAACACTCCAGGGCTTTGGCAACAATTAAAATTGTGCACAAACAGGTTGCCCTGTAAGAGCCACACACGCCCCTAGTGAAGTCAGCAAGAACACGGCCAAGTTGTAACATTTGGATTTGGAGAACTTTCTGGGGTTACACCAAAAAATTCCCCATCAAACTGCTTTTAAAACATCAAGAGCTGCATCTTGTGTCTTCCCCCTCAAGAGCCCTCAAATGAACCTTGAGCATTCTGAGGATTCAGGCCCAAAAATTCACCTCCCAAGTGTCAGGAAAGTTTGTTACTGAAATTAAAAAAAAAATATTAAAAATCAACAGCTTAGCATTTTAACACAAGTTTGTTTAGTCAGTGACAAATCTGTCTCAGATAACAAAACACACAGAGCATTAAACACGACTTTCTGGAAGGAAACATGGATTTTCAAACCACTTAACACCTCGCCATGGGAGTTATTTTTAGGAGAACTGATTCTCTCAGTCTGCCAGCAAGGGATGACAAAGCTTTTAGAAACCACCTTGCACTCCTGGATCTCCAACCCAAGTCCCCAGAGCTCAGGCTGTGGCTCACCAAGTGTCCCTCCATCCAACCAAAAACCCCTGGGAACATTAAGTATTTCATTTACCCCTGAAATCCATGGCAAACCAGGCTCCAAAGCTCCTCTGCTCCTGGTTTAATGAATTAATGGTGGGAACTGGAGAAACCTTGATTCTTAATGAGTGGTAATGGAGCCACTAAATCAATGTTTGCTGCCCACACCATTCCTGGGGAGATGTGGGCAGGGAAAAGGGCTGGGAGGGGATGGAAGGGCAAGCACTGCAGCTCCTGCAGCAGCAAAAGCCAAGTGGGATGGCAAGAGGATGGATGATCATTGAGCAGCAACTCCTGCAACTCCGAACTCCACAACCTGAAAGGCAGGAAAGGGTCTTCAAACCATGATTTTAAAAAGCAGGGATCTGGGGGGATTTTATTTGCTGAACTGTGGGTTAAAGCTGCTGAGCAATACTCCCATACAACACCATGAACTCCAGAGCTAGAGGGGTGTAACTAAACACAGAATAAGGGAAGTGTCACACTCATCACCTGGGAACACGGAATGCATTCAAAGCCTTAGCATGATGATAATTAACACCGTGTTTAATCACAAGACAATACACAAGGAAGCACATTTAAGGCACAGACACAAGGCACATTTACCAGCCTCATTACAGTAAACCTGGTAGCTTTGGTTTATCAGCTTAACCAATCAGCAGGTAATTAACTGTGCATTTAACGAATAGGTAGCAAAGTTTCTTCCCAGCGAAAATCAGATTGGAAAAGTCAACATCAGCTTAAACACGATTAACTTCCTGTCCCACTGCTGGTCGAGCAAATCCAATTTACTAAATAGTTTAAAGGGCGGGTTTTAATTATTTCACACGACTCCAAAGAACCCAACACTGCCCACAAATGTGGATAAGTGGATCTGCTCCAGACCCCAGCCCCACAAAACACCACTGGAATAGAATATATATATATATATAATATAAATGCTAACTTGAAGCATCTCTTTCAGACTTCTGCATTACTTTTCTAAAACATCTGCATTACTTTTCTAAAACAATCTCAAACACACAACAGTTCAACCCTTGTGAGTGAGATTTACATACTCTCCCTGGTTTCAAGTGGCAAACACACACCCCTAGGAGCATCCACAGACTGCTCAACAATCTATATATCTAAATATATAAATATATATTTATATATAAAAAATGGGGGCTCACAGACAAACAGAGTGGGAGAAACACAGCAAGTCACCCACGGGAGCAGAACAAGGATTCAAATGAGCAGCTCAATAATTTTGCTGCCTTCCCACACTTCTCCCCCAACAAAAACTGCAAACTGAACTTTCCAGCCTTTAATTGTTCACCAGCAAACACAACAATTCGCTTTCAGCTCCAACGCGGGTTGAAGGGAATAAACCCAAAGCAAAGCCAAACAATAAAGCCCCCAAATGAACACTGAAAAGCCACTGTTGCCCCCAAAGCAGCTCGGGGTTGCTGAATGGCAGCTGACCCGCAGCATCCCACCCTCCGGTGCCCAAATTCCAGCTGGCTGGAATGCCTGATCTTCATCACAATAGGTACCCAAACTGGCTGCTGCTGCATTAGCATAAGAATAGAAACCACTGGGAAAATCCCCAGGCTCCAACTGCCCAGACTTGCTGACCTGCTTCACCCCAGACACCCAAATGACCTCTTTTGCCAAGGAAAATTTATGGGCTTTAAAAGCGGATAAACACCCCGATTTGTTTCTCTGCTATTGCAGCATCAGATATTCCAAGGGCAGCCAAGCAGTGACTCTGAACAACCTCCACAAGTCTGGTGCAAAAGGGCTCTGCCAGGATGCTCCTCAGCCCAGAGAACCCCTAAAATGCAGTAGCTCAGCAGCTTTGCTGGTCCAGGAGTGCAGGTGAGCACTGTGACACCACCCCTGACAGAAGCCACCCATGCTGACAGTGCCATGGGAGCAATCCCAGCCTTCTGCAGCCAGAATTTATGCATTTACCTACATCTTTTTATACCTTCTTCCCTTCCTGTCCTCACCCTGGGAACAGCCAGGCACTGGCAGACAATAGCTCTTGCCTTGGTCACACAGGCGAGCTCTGGAATTAGAACTACGACATGGAAAAGAATATTTTGAGGAAGTATGAATGAAAATAAACCTCCAGTTCAGGAAAAGGCCAACATCTTCCTCTTATTTGTGCAGAGCAGGATACAAAGGTCGAGGGAACCCACTCCAACTCTTCTCTCCTACACAAACTCTCTTAGCCATAATAAAGTACGAAAAACAACATTTATTTTTGGCAATATGGATATTGGGCTCCTGCAAAACACACTGAATTCTTGTATAAACACATTACGGTGTTTGACGTGGTTGGTTTGAAATGGGGGAAGTTGAGTGGAATCATCCCCATAATGTGGTTTGACACTTCATGCAAAACAATGTATTCAAACAGCAAAATGACATTTCCTTTTCAGAAGTTCACAAAAGAACCAGAAGCCCAGAGGGAAAGGGCCAAAGTAGCACTATGCCCCTTTTTTGCCAGATTTCCTCCACTCCCTCTGGGATCTTCTCCCCAGTAAGTCCCCCTTAAATCCAACATCCCCACCATTCCCCCCACTCTGCATCACAGAAAGCAGAGGATTAACAGCTGGAATCCTGATTTTCCACAGCCCAGCAGCAGCAAGTGGCCCAAACCCACTGCAGCACGCAGCCACACACTGGCCATGAAACCTAAAAAGCAAAACAACTCCCCAGTGAGATTCCTGCTGACTTGCCTCAGATGCTCTTGGTTTCTTCAAAAACTCCACACATCCACTTGAACCAAACAAATCAAGACCACAAGCTGAAAGATGAACCAATAATTTGCTTCTGACTAATATTTCTGCACATTATGCCCCGTGTTAAGAGCACAGTAACACTTTCAGTTCTGGTTCCCTAAATAACATTTTGCCACCCTGACTCCTGCCCACCTTTATTGTCTCAATCACCACATGCCCTCAAAGGGCTAAAATTTTGATTCTTCCAGCTGGTTCCAACGTGTTCCAGCACTACAAACCCACCAGCTCTACACGTGCACCCTGGTAAAGGCACAATAAGTCTCATGAAAAACGACCCAGCCCAAGCACAAGAACTATTTATTGCTCTTTTATCATGAAGAACACGTAATGCTTTACTTACCAGCCAAAATAAGTCGTTCACTCAAGGCTAACCTGATTTTGCAAAACCAGAATGAGGAAACATCTGTGCAGCGGGAAAGAAATCACACGTGCAGGAGATTTGTCCCTATTCTGCAAAAGCTCCAACCTCAAACCCTTGAAATGGATTTGAACAGCCTCAGAACTGACTCGTTTCAAAGAGGGGAGTCTTTGGATCATCCTTAGAGCATGTTTTAAGCTTCTGGGCTCTTGCCTTGCCACCCACTGCTGAGTTGAATCCCTCCAACACACCCAAGAGGACACCCAAGGGCAGTGGGGACTGTCCCAGTCTCTGTCCAAAGTGCTGTTTGCTGCACCCTCTCGCCTGGAAAGCACCCAGATGGCACCAAACCTGCCCCGTTCCCATCACCTTCCCATGCCCCAGTGTGGTTCCATGGGGAGAAGGGCATGGCACACAGGGATGTGCCCAGGTGAGCTCACACCTGGCAGCTCCACAGCCTCACTGACCTTCCCTGAGCTCGGATCCCTCCCTGCAGGGCCAGGCTGGGCTATTTGGGATGGAGCACCTGGAGCACCCCAAGGAGAGCACAAAGGAGGCGGCACAGCGCCCGGCCCGGCCCCGATCCCCATTATCCGTGATCAATGATCCATTATCCATGATCCATTATCCA
>JAXCLP010000067.1:301465-315307 GCA_035584035.1 Lepidocolaptes lacrymiger | reverse complement strand
GAGGAATGAAGGAGGGGAGAAGGGAGGGAGTATGGAGCATGGATGGAGGGAGGGAAGGAGGGATGGAGGCAGGATAGGAGGGGTGGATGGAGGGGAGGAGGGATGGAGGGGGGAATGGAGGAGGGAGGGAGGGATGGATGGGAGGAGGGAAGGGAGAGGAGGAGGGATGGAGGGGAGGGATGAGGGATGGAGAGAGAGATGGGAGGGTTGAAGGAGGGGGGGAGGGGAGGAAGGATAGGAGGGGTGGATGGAGGGTTATCCCTGGGAATATCCCCAGTGAGGGACACTCCACACCCTCTCTGGACAATCTGTTCCTCTGCTGGGTCACCACACAATGAGGAAGTTGTTCCTCATGTTTGCATGGAATTTCCTGGGCATCATTTTGTGCCCGTTCCTCTTGTCCTGCTGGTTGGCAGCCCCGAGCATGGCCCATCCTCTGGCACCATCCCTTTAGATGTTCCCACACACTGGGGAAGGGACATTTGGGGTGCAGGGATGGAGGCAGCAGCAGGGATCCCTTTAGATGTTCCCACACATTGGGGAGGGATATTTGGGGTGCAGGGATGGAGGCAGCAGCAGGGATGATCCCTTTAGATGTTCCCACACATTGGGGAGGGACATTTGGGGTGCAGGGATGGAGGTGTCGAGGGGCTGGGGCTGGTCCAGGGGCAGCAGCAGGGATGGAGCTTGGCAGGGATGTGCAGTGGGCTCTGTGTGTGCTGTGCTGGGGCTGCTGCTGGCACAGAATCACCCAACAGGTTGGAAGGGACCTCTGGAAATCGGCCAGGTCAATTCAGGGACCTCCAGGGCTCCCTGGCACCCAGGGGATGTGTCTGTGTTCCCCCTTGCACACCCTGCTTGCCATACAAAGCCTTCGCCCCTGCGTGAGCTTCAGACAGATTAGACCCAGTCTGGAGTGTTGCTTTATCAGCAAAAGTTAATTCACACTTTTAAGTGGGGTTTCAGTGTTAACCACAAACTCCTTCCTCCACACAAGTGCCTCTTTGAAGGCTTTAGTAGGGGATCTTTTTGATAGAGCCATTATCCCGTGCTGTGTTTTGATACTGACTGCAACCCACTTCATGATGTGCTTTATTAGCATGTGCAGAAATGCACGGCTTGATTTTGCTGTCAGTAGGCGAAGGGCAAACCCCTCCCTGATAATGATACCATTTGGTGACCACAGAGGTTAAAAATCTGATTGCTGGTGTGTGTTTATTCCCTGCTCGGTGTCACTGCAAGGCACTCACCCTGGGAGCACTCCCTGCCTTTGGCAAGGCTTCAGGGGGATGCTGTGAGGAACACGGAGCAGAGTTGGGAACCCACTGTGGCCCTGGAATTCCCAGGAGAGCTGTGGAATGTGCTCTGTCCCAGCCACGGGGTGACAGCCACGATTGCATTGCAGAAACCAATACAAAAATGGCCCACCAGACACACTTCCAAAAGTGTTTTAACTGAGGGATGTAGCTGAAACTGTTCCCCGAGCTGGATTTGATGCTTTCTGGTTTCCATCCCATCGGTGGAACACTGTAAATGCAGTGTGTAATCTGCAGGCAGGCTCTGGTGATGCCAGCTATCCTCTTGGGTGAATGATGCCACTCTGAGCTCATGCACTGGGTGACTGAGAAAGGCAAGCCTGGGCAGGCACAAGTTCTGAGCTGTGAGCTTTAACTGAAAAGATCTGAGGAATTTTCTGGTGGTTGTGATGAAAATTTTTCAGAGGCTGGTTGTGAGTAAGTGATGGGGACTGCAAATGTGCCGAGTGTGGAACAATAGCTGTGAGCCATGTGAGCTGCTCCGTGGCAGCAGATGCTGTGCCAGATGCCAGCAAAGAGAACTGGAGGGAAGAGCCTTGCTGGGCTTGGGGCTCCAGCAGGAGACAGCAAAAGAGGCATTAAAAGGAGGCAGCAAATCCTGAGGATGTTGCACAGTAGCCCCTGAAACAGAGAGCAGCATAATTATGTGGGCTAATGAGCAAAAGAGGATGGAGAAAACACAAATTACAGTGATGACAAAGCACAATGCTGTGTTGGGTTGTGCTCCCTCCAGCTGTGATCCTGTCCAACCTGCCTGGTGAAGTGGGCTGAGCCAGGGCTGTCCCTGCAAGGCTCTCTGCTGCCAAACCAGCAGTGCTTTGGTGGCTCCAGTTTAGGAGGCAGATCCAGTGATGTGTGAGGGGGTGAGCCCTGTCTATCCATCCCTGATTGGGGGCACTTTGAAATTCCTGGCTGAAAGATCCCCGGAGCATCCCCGAGCCTTTCCCTCTCTGGGAGATGCCATCGCCTCTCTTTTGTGGTTTGATTCCTTCCTTATTTTGACTGGCTGTCGCTGCGTGGTTTCTGCAAGGCTTGTTTGTTGCTCTTCCCGAGCAGGGGATTTTTCCTTTAGCCTGCCTAAGTGAAAACAAATGGTGGGCAGCATGTGGGAATGCAGCTTGGGAACAGTGGAGATCAAAGGCAGGTCCTTTCCTTTCCCTTTATCTGCCTCCCACCAAGCTGGGCCTTGTGATTTGAACCTCGCTGCCTCCACTTTTGTGTCTCAGCATCTTTGCTTTAAAAAACAAAAAAAAATAAAAAAAGGAGAATGTTTCCCCTTCTTCTTTCTGTTTCTTGTCAGTCCTTGCTAATTTTCTGGCAAACTTTAATGGCTCTCCAGCTTCTCCAAAGAGGCAAGGACAGCTCAGAATCTCTTGTGTGTCCACAGGGCTTGTCTGCCCTTCCCATGGCTCTGAAGGTCACTGTTATCAAGGAAAACTTCCCCAGGGGATGAGAGGGAGGGCTCTGGCCAGGTTGTCACTTCCCCCAGGCCTGGCTCATCAGCTCCACATTTAATGAGTGCTGCATAGTTATTTTTTAGCAAGGGTATCCATTTTTTTGCTCAAGGGAGGACTTTTTGATCCGTGTGACTCTCTTTTTCCACTTTTTTTTCACTGTGGGACATGACTAGGGAAATTGGAGAAGGGGGGTTTGCCTGGCTTGGGATTGCTGGGCTTTTGGGAGTGGCTTTTTGCCTGGCAATGTCAATGGCAAGATGCCTGTGCTGAGAGAAGCTTGGGGAGCAGCTCTGTGTTTCGTTTCTGTGCTTTGAGAAGATGTTGATGGGAGATAACACCGTATCTTTCCTTCCTTTACTTCGTGTTCTGCTTCTCTTAAATATTTTCCTTGGAGTGAAATGATAAATATTTAAGAAATCAGTTGTATTTGGACTCTTCTGAGCTTTCTCTGTTTGTTTGAGAAGATGCTGATGCCAAACAGTACGAGACTCTGTTTGCAAAATAAACCACGACCACAACAAAGATGTGTGACAGCAAAAGAGCTGGGGAAAGGAAGAGTGAGAGACGATGTATTTCTGTTCCTGAAAGCTGCTTTGCATTTCTGTGGCACCTTTCCTCCCAGTGTGTCAGGGCACATCACAGGCATTAGTCATGGCTGGATTGGGGAGAGGAGTGAGGCAATTCCTGTCACCCTTCACAGAATGAGTCTCCAGGATATAAATATATAAATATATATATGTATATATAACCCAGGCAGAAAGGCAGATCCTGGGGGTTGCTGGTGATTATTGTATATTCAGAGGGCCTGTTTTATGGGGGTGTTGAATTGGGGCTCCTGCAGAAAAGGTTCAGAGAACCTTCTCAAACCTACCAGAACAGGTTTTGCCATCCAGAAAAAAGCATCAGCATAAAATGTCATTAAGTTCAGTTTTGAACCAATCCTCATTTCAGCTGGGAAAGCAAGGACTGGCATATCAAGTGTAAAATCTTGCCCTGTGGAAGGCATTGCTATTGACAATTGGGCCAGGCTCTCTCCCAGAAGGAGATATTAATGATAAGAGCAAGAGATTTCAGTCAAGGAACTCCAGTAGCAATCTGGTGTGTTGGAGAGGGCTCTGTGGGAGGGGAGACAAAGGCTCTGTCATTACCAATATCCCAACTCATGTTTGCAGGGAATAAATACATCTTTTCCTGGCAGTGGGTGTGTTAACTCTGTCCAGCTCATTGCTTGGCTGGTCACTGTGACAGGCTGTGCTCCCTTCCCCAGGGTTTGGGATTCAGACCTCTCAGCTCCTGTTCATCAGTTATAGAAGAGACATTTCTTCCTACAGTACTTCATGGCTGCAATATATTTTATTTTGGAGTATCTCCCTGACTTGTGTAGGACAAACCCAACCTATCTATGTTGTTAAAGCTGCTCATCCTTGGGAAAGGGAAGGGTGTGGTGTGTTCCCAGTGAGAGATAACACTCTGTGACTCGCTGGTTACTCCAGCCACGGGCATTTGTCACTGATGATGCCACAGCTTGTGGCTGTTGCCAGATGTTTTCTAGAAGGAGTGATAAACAGGGAGATATCTAAATAATGTGGTCACACCGGGTGTGATGCTGGAGCAGGCACTGTGCGTGGTTGGCAGCAGAGAGGAGTGGCTCAGAGAGTTTATTGAGGGTTAAAAATCTCTGGTGGGGCTGCTCCCTGTTCTCCCCAAGGTAAAACAGCCCCCAGAGTCCAAAGAATAGTTGACCCAGAGCCTCTAATTGGGCACATTTGGGTGCACATGCACAGCTCGTGAGTACCAGTGACTTCTGGCCTCACAAAGATAAGCATTCAGAATAACTGAGATCAGATTTTTAATGAACCATTCATTTAGACTCTTTAGCAAAGAAATGACCATTCTCTGCAACGGCTTGGCTGAAATAGTCATTGAATGCTCAAAATGCTTGCAAACAGCAGTCGAATTTTGCAGTGCTCTGTAGCCTTCACCCCAAGAACTGGACATTTTCCCACCCTTTAAAAATTATCACTATTCTGTCACCCCTGCGAAGAACATCGTGTTTGGTTATATGAGGCAATGAGAAAGATTGGAATAAATTGATTTTTAAAGCCTCCAACCTCTTAATGTTTACAAAATACTCTCAATCTCTGGGACTGTGCATATGTAAAGTTCAGCTGGGTATAAATACAATATTACTTTCTTTTCCAGCCTGTCTCTTTGATGGTCAAATCCACCCAGATGAGAGCACGGGCTGCCGAGTGCAATCCTTCCACTTACTGGGTTTCTCCTTGCGTGCAGATGTGGTGCTGTGCTCGGGACAGAACAAAACTGCCCTTTTGGCTGCTTGCTCTTTAATCCTCCCTGGGCAGTCTCAGAAATGTTCCTGGAGCTGCAGGGCCACGAAGCAGCTGGGAAATCAAGTGACTCCCTGGCTCAATCACAGGGCTCAAACTCCCCTCCAGCCCTGCCCTGGGTGCCCAGGGGAGCAGGGATGGGTGGCAGCCCTGGGCTTGGGCACACAGTTTATCCCTTTAACCCACCCATGCCAAATTCTCCCAAAGTTTGCAGATTTGCCATTTTTTGGGGTGTATTCTGACAGATTCCCCATCTGATTGCTCCATCAGTTTTCCAGGTGAAGTGTCTCAGCTGGCTCTGGGAATGAGAGCAGGACCAAAGCAGGGAAGAGGTGGGATGGGCACTGCTCCATCAGTTTTCCAGGTGGAGAAGTGTCTCAGCTGGCTCTGGGGATGAGAGCAGGAGCAAAGCAGGGAACAGGTGGGATGGGCACTGCTCCATCAGTTTTCCAGGTGGAGAAGTGTCTCAGCTTGCTCTGGGAATAAGAGCAGGAGCAAAGCAGGGAACAGGGGCCCTGCAAGGCTCAGCACTTGCTGTGCCTTTCTGTGACTGGCTAAAGGAGATCTCTGTGTACCAACCTGAAGATTTTTTCTATGGAGAGCTGACCCTGGGTTTGGGATGTTGGTGGGAATTAGGACATACCAGTGTCATCCCCACCCTGTGGGGAAAGATGAGCAAGGACATGAACTTAAAACATCAGAGCACTGAGGAAAACCCAGGGAATCCAGCTGGGAAAGGATATCCAAGGCACTGTGTGATGGCCAGAGCAGCCCCTGCCTTGTTTTCACAGGCACTGACACCAGAGCAGTGCAAATTTGGTTGTGTAATAATTTGTATATTTATGAGTGCGTGTGGCCAGAGCTGCCTGTTCCTATCCATGTCTCCCTGTTGCCTGCAGTGAGTGAACGTGGCAGATTGGAGCAGGCCTGAGGTTCTGCTGCACAAGCTGGAGGAGAATCCTCTGAGAAATGCATTTTTAATCTTAGATTTTCTCTGTCTTTGCTGGAGAGTGGCTTAAGCCCTGGGACAGGAGCTGGAACATCCAGCTGTGCTAATGGTCACTGTGGCTTTTCCTCCTCCTGGGGTTGGCTCAGGGTTGGGCTGCTCTAACCCTGAGCAAGTGGGATGAAGTCTGGAGCTCAGAAGGATGAGTTGAAGGGCAGCTGATGGATGGGGGCCTGGAACCATCACGGGGGGCACTCTGGGGGTGACCTGCTGAGATGGGGACAGCTTAACCCAGAGTGACAGCTGTCAGGGCTGGAGCTGGGATGGGATTTACATCCCTGTACACTGAGTTCCATCCCTGAACACTGAGTTCCATCCCTGAACACTGAGTTACCTCCCTGTACACTGAGTTCCATCCCTGAACACTGAGTTCCATCCCTCTACACTGAGTTACATCCCTGAACACTGAGTTACATGGAAATTTGGGGGTGTTTCTTCCCCTCACATGCACTTTAGACACAGATGTATTTTGGGGAGGAAAGAGGGAAATGCATAACAGGTAAAGGCTGTGCTCTCAGGAGGGTTTAAGAGCAAGCAGGGCAGAGCAAGACTGAATTATTCTGCTGTGCCCCACATTAATGTTCCATTTATTCCTCTCCTGAAGTGAAACTCAGCTGATCTCTGTGCAATCCTCATGAGTTTAGAGCTCATCCCACACTGGTGATGGGGTGGTGTTTGGGTTGGGTAAATCAGCATGGGAAGAATCTCTGAAATTTTTGGTGAAATCTCCATCTACCTTAGAACTGAGGCAGCTTTTTGGCTGCTCTGTCATTCACAGAATCCAGAATATCCTGAGCTGGAAAGGACCCACGAGGACCATCGAGTTCAATTCATGAATGGTCCCTACAGGGGTCAAACCCACAACCCTGGCATTATTGTTATTCCAGGGAACTGATCCCACATCTAAGAAAAGAGAGTAGGTTATTTTTCAAGCTTTTGTTCATGTTTTAAAATTTATTTATTTATTTATATTGCTTTGGTTATTTTTTTAAATTTCTTAGCCATATCATGAAATTCAGGGATGGGTAAAACTGTCCAGTTTTTTGGTTTGAAGAAGAGCCATGGCTGAAACAACTTTTATTTGGCTCTGAACTCCCCAAAAGCTCAGGGTGGGTGGTTACTCACATCAAATGCACCAAGTGAGAATTCCTGCCTTTGGAGACTTCCACTTAAGAGCAGAGTTTTTATTTTCCTCCACACATCTCCGGGCTGGGGGAAGCCCAAGCTGATCCTGATTTACGAGGACATAATTACAATCAGCAGCAGTTGCTGCCATGAGATCCTGGTGCTAAACAGGAATCGGTGCTGCATATTTATCTGGAGGATGAAAATATCCACAAATATCCATAAATATATCCAGTTATTATTAGAAGAGCTATTTAAATCTCCTCGTGGTTGGGTGTCCCAGATATCAGCTGATGGAAGGAAGGGAAACCTCCTCTTGCAAGGAGTTCCTGGGAATGTTCCATCCTGAGCTTTGCTGCTCCAGGGCAGTTTTCCTGGGCAGGGCACTCGTTTATTCATCTCATCTTTCACTAAACTTACTCCACAACTCCAAATATTTGGGGCAATTTGCCCGTGCTGTGTGACCTCTGCACAAAGACAGAAAAGCTCGGGAAGGCTGCTCTTGTTTTAGGGCACAATCTTTAAGAAAACTAATTAATCCAGCACTCAACCAATGCTTATTTGCATATTTTTTTAAGGACAACTTCTTTTTTTAACCCCGAATACTTTATGGTGCTTTTTTATGCAAATAAATGATTTTTTAGGAATTTAATAATCTTAAAAGTGGATGTTTCTATATTTATTTTTAAAGTGAGCATCACCTACTGAGCCCTCACGAGTTACCTGCACCTTTGGGCCTCACAAAGGTTGCCACAGAACTCTAAACCTGGAGACTTTAGAACAGCTCAAAACTCACTATTTGCCTTCACAGAACTCACAGTAAAAACTACTTAGTCATGATCTAAAACTTCCCCCCTGATTTTTGCTGTCCTGAGGGTCAATTTGTAATATCCCTGCAGTAAAAAGCAGAAATCACAGTCATTTCTAAGGGCAGGCTGGACCTCAGCACAGAATTCCTTTAGGCTCATGTAGACATTATTACACTTAAAGTCCTGCACGAAAACCTTAATCTGGAGATTAAAGAAAAGGCTAAAGCTGCAAAGTTTAACCTGAATGAATGGGGACAGAATACTGAATTGAAGAGCTGTGCAGCCTCGAGTTGCTGGCCCCAAAGGTGGAAGGAAAAGGGAATATTGTCCATATCAGATAAGAACTGAGCACAAGAGTTGTGGCATCTTCAACAGGAGGTGGGAGATGGTCCAGCTTTCTGTGCCTACAGGGCATGGCTGTGACAGGGTGAGAAAAGGTCCCTGAATTGAGCTGGGCTTGTACTGGGATCCAGCACTTTAACTGGGCTGCTCCAGGTTTGGGCTCAGCCTACACAGGTCAAGAATCCCACAAGAGGGCAGGGAGCATCCCAAAGAGCCAAAGGGAGATGAGGGAAAAGGGATAACCTAGAGGAAAAAACCCTCTGGGAAGAAGGGAAAGGTTGAGGGTGGCTTTGGGCAATGGGGAGGGCAGAGGAGGCAGGAGAAACAGGCAGGAAATTTTGCTAAAAGGTTCCTTGGCTGATTGATTGAAGCTCCAGTGAAGAGAAACTGGCCTTGGGTCAAGTCTGCAGTGCTTTTATGGGATTGCTGTCCCTCTGAGCATCCCAGAGCCACAGCAGAGAAAGGCTTGAGAAATGTCCCTTCCCAGGACAGCTCCCCAATATACCCTTTACATGCCCATCCAGGAGCTGGGGGGCTGTTTTGCCCCCCCAGGCTCCTCTGTCAGGAGCTGAAGTGGAAATGCAGCCACCTCCTTCCATCTGCAAATTGGTTTTAAAATGCTGCATCATCAGTTGTGGCACTTTTTTGGAGTTCATTTATGACATGGAAACTCTCAGCTGGCCCTGGAGCAGAGCCACGTCCCAGCAGCCCCTTGAAATACACGTTGATTAAATATGTAGGTCAGAGAAGAGAAAGCACGGCCCCAGTTATTTAATAAATGACAGTTTTGTTGCCTAATGCTCTGTCACTGGAGCTGCTGGTCACTTTTGGAAGGTAAGATAATCACAGCTTTGTTCTCAGCTCAGGGATTAAGGAGGGTCACCAGGTGTTGCTTCCCAAAGGACAGGACACAGGGGAATGGCTTTAAGATGAGGGAAGGCAGGGTTAGATCAGGAATTAGGAGCGAATTCTTCCCTGGGAGGGTGGGCAGAGGTTGCCCAGAGAAGCTGCCCCATCCCTGGAAGTGTCCAAGGCCAGGGCTTGGAACAACCTGAGCTAGTGGAAGGTTCCCACCTGTTGGAACAAGATGGTCTTTAAGGTCCCTTCCAACCCAAACCATTGTGTGATCCATTGGCATTAATAAATTAAAGATCCCTGCCAGGGGATAAGGAGGAGCATTGCTGTGATAGAAGAATTACTACCAAGCAACAAAATGAATGGGCTGAACATCAACCCAAGAGGTTCTCCACGGTGATACCAACCCAAAAATGACACCTGCAATCCTACAGCAATCACTGCCCCCCAGCCCTCATTGTGGCCCTGTTGTTTTCCTGAAGGAATTGGGCAGGGAGCATCTCCTGCCTGGCTGGTTTGTGCTCCTGCTGTCCCCAGGCACTGCCCTCTGGAGCAGCTCACACAGCACTGAGGGGAAGGACAGAGATGCCCAATCATCCCTCACGAGCTCAGTGGCAGCAGATTTAGGAGCTAGATTTGCAATGAACATTTATTAGATTGTGTGTCTTCTGGGGATAGCTAATTTATTTTTTTTTACCATCAGATTCCATGACTTAGCAGCATAATTAGCTATTAGACATATATACCCCAGTAAGAGCTGCTTTTTAATTATTTTTTTTTTAAGCCTGCTTAGTCTAGGGGACTTTCTTTTCTCATTTAAAGGGGAGTTTTGCACAGTTCTCCTACAAGTGCAAGCTGGCCAGTGGGAATGAGGTCTGGAATTAATGCCCTGAATGCTCAGAGCAAGCAGAACAGCTCCTGGGTGAGGAAACTCTGCAGGCTCTGCCAGGGACCTGCCAGGAGGGCAAACACTCCCAGAGTGCTGGGGGTGGCACAGGGTGAGGTTGGCACCCAGAAAACCCATTGAAGAGAGGGAAAGTTCCCCATTCCCCTGAATTCTGCACAGTCACCTGTGCCTCATTCTGCACTTTCTCATGGAGGGCTCATTCACTGGGTTTCCAGCACCAGGAATAAATGAATTTGAGTCCTGAGTGCCACCCTCTCTTGGAGATGTGTCTGTTTGGAGGGGCTGCTGTGCCAAAAGGGAGTTCAGCACGGAGAGCCTGAACTGTGGGAGGTCCAGATTGAGCCCTGGTACTGCCAAACTGTGTGACTTTGGTCACGTCTCCCCCCTGCCCCTTGGCTTGGCATCCATAAAAACATCCCCAGAGATTTTGGGCTAAGATGGGAGCCCCTTGGCTGCTGCAGGGTCAGGGTGCCTTGTTCCTTTGCCACAAAGGGTGATGGTTGTCCCTTTGAATTAAGCTGTTCTTTTATGTAACCCCACTTGGTTTATTGCTCAGGAAATCTCCTTGTTTCCTTGCTCTCTGGCTGCTGCAGTACCTGCCATTCTTGCAATTTACTGGGGGGACTGGTGTCCAAGTGCCTGGTGTTCTTGGCTCCCACCCAGCCCCCTTGGAGTCCTGGGGTCCTTTTGTCTTGGCTTGTTGGCTCTCACCATTCTGTTCCCTGAACACGGGCCCAGGTTCTCCTCTCCCTCTTGCTGCTTCTGCAGCAATTCATTAACAGGCACTGACACACAGGAGGGGAAATAGAACTGATTTTAATTTTTATCCAAGGATTCTGGACTGCTTTTCCCAGCTCTTCCTGTATTAGTGGGCTACACTTTGCCTGGTGATAACCCATATTATATTCCCAATTTCCTGCTCCTCCCTCAGTGCTCTGTAGTCACAGCAGAAGCCACAGCACCAGTGGAGATCCTGACTCCTGGGTGGGCATCCCAAAAGCCAGGTGTGTCCATCCCAAAAGCCAGATGTGTCCATCCCAAAAGCCAGGTGTGTCCATCCCAAAGCAGATGGCAAACTCTGGTCCCAAACTACCCAAGAGATGGAGTGAGGACTGCAGTGTCACTGGTGGGGACTGGAGCAAGGTCTGCAGCAGAGCTGGCTCTCCACTTTGGGTCTGGAGGCAACACCTCAGCTCATGGTCTGGTGGAGTTTGCCAGGGAGGAGGAACAAAATCACATTCTTGATCTAAATGTTCCTTTCTATTACCTCCCCTGATCCCCAGGGAAGAGTGGAGCTGGAAAAAAGGGGGTCAAAAGGTCCCACAAAGTGACATTTAGGCTAAACTGCCCTTTGGTGGCATCTCCTCTGCACTGTGGCACTCTGGTGACATCAGCACCTACCTGTGCTGGGACGTGGTTTGTGTCCCACCAGCTGCTCCTGCCCTGGTTTCACGGCAGGGTTTGCACCTGTAGCTCAGTCTCAGCTGGAAGACAAAAAGCTGAACCCCAAAAACACCCAAAAAAAGAGAGAGGAAACTCTCAAGGCCAGGTTGGATGGGCTTGGAGCAACCTGGGCTAGTGGGAGGTGTCCCTGCCATGGGGTTTGAGTCCCTCCCAACCCAAAGCAGATCCCACCCCAAATTTACTGATTTTAGTAAATGTATTTTAGTAATACATTTACTAATTATTTAGTAAATGTATTCGGTGTTGCTGGTCTCAATATTGCTGAGAGAGGAGGAAATTGTCAACCCTGTTTTGTAAATGGGAGAAGCTGGAGGGGCTGGAGAGGAGCAGGGACTGTAATCCCTAATTCTAAATTCTCTATTAAACCCCTAATCCCTGGGCTCTCCTTCTGCTCCAGGCAGAGTCCAGGAGGGATGGGGGATAATTCATCTCAAGTGATGCACCTGCCACGGGTTAAAGCCAGTTGTTTGCCTTCTGTACCTGCATTTTATTTTTAGGTTTTGGCTGCCAAATTCATTTTTTTTTGCTGGGGTGATTAAAAATGGAATTGCCTGCGTGTTGTAGGTCTCTGTTGGAATCCTGTGGTTCAAATACCTCAATAAATTCCATGTGGACTAACAGGATCCTGGGACTGGGTGATGCCTGGGCTGGTTCAAGAGGAAAAATCCAAGCCTGTGGTTTCCAGAATTCACTGCCTGCTGAGAATCAAAACACCTCCTGATTTGCCTGAGGATCTTAATTTTTGGGGAAGAAATTTAATGGGGAAAGGGAGAAAAATACAGATCCTTCAGAGAGAACACAGCCAGGAAAGAACAGCAGGATGGGGGGGATGTGGAAGTAGGTCAGATGCATCGCAGACAAAAAAAATCATTATTATGATTAGGAGAGATTAAGGAAGGCAAGAGCAAACAGCATCAAAGGAATCCAATTTATCCAGCCATTTAAACAAGAGCATTCCTTGCAAAGCAAGTTCTCCATACTGGACATCAATTTGGAGCAAAAAGAGAGGAGAATGTCCCCCACTATAGATTTAATTTAGTCTCTAGTCTTGTCTGTATTAATCCAGGCAGAAACCTGCTTTAATTGGGGTGAGGAACAAACCCTGCAGAGCTCTTACCCACCTTCCCTGCCTGAGCTCTTGCAGATATTTCATTTTGCAGGCTCTAATTCCCACCTGGGTGTGCAGGGAAGGATGCTGGGGGCTGGCAGTGCTGGCTGACAGCTCTCACTCCATCCCTGCTGCAGCTCACAGGGTGCTTCACATGAAATGAGGAGAGTCCCATCTCCAGGACTTCATAGAAAAGGCAATTTATCAGGGGGAACTTATTTCATTTATCAGGGGGAAGTCATTTCATCTGCAGACATTGAGAAACTTGGCAGTGACGAGTAAATTCTGCTGCTTAACTTTTGGCCAACTAAAAATCGGGGAGATGGGAGCAGATGGGACTCAATCTCCTTTTTTCCCCCTTTTCCCCCAGTTTTGATGAGCTTCTCTGCCCCAGACCAGCAAGGAAATGGATTTTCATTTGGATCAGGTTTGCTTGCCTTGTCTGTATCAGAAACAACTACTGAAAGCTCTGTAAAACAGAACATCCTTCTCCTCCAGCTTGTTTTTCCTGATGTACCAAAGAGACCTTCATGGGAAACACAGATATTTTTGCCCTTAATTTTTCTCTTGTAACACAGACCCTGTGCTGGCTGAATTCTGTTATAATTGAGATTTGGGGTTCTGCTTTGCACAGCACTCCAAACATCCTTTTTTGAAGTGGATGAACCACCTTTTCTTTGATTTCACCCCAAGCTGGAGTGCTCCTTGCAGGTTTTTAGCCCTGGTTTGGCTCCTCCAGGCAGAGCCCACCCCTTTGGAGCTGTTGGACAGAGCTCTGCCATGGCCAATGTTTCTCAGCAGGAGCTGCCTGAGGAATTCCAACAAGATGTGGATGTTAAACCCTGGCTGAAGATGGGAAATCTCAGCCGAGCCTGAGCCCAGCCCTGCACAACTGCTAACTGGGGGAGCTTTGGCACTTGGGGAGTTTTTCAGCAGCAGCAGCACATTTGGTGCCACTCATTAGTTGCCTATTCAGGAGGAATTGGGGGATGAAGGATGCTGAAACTCTCAAGGGTTGGTTCCCCATGCAGCTGAAGTTCCAGCTGGGGCAGCCTCAGCCTTGCAGGAGGAGAAGTTGATTCTTTTCTGCTGCTTTTGCAGCGAT